>CM060397.1:5570101-6153877 GCA_030545235.1 Helianthus tuberosus | reverse complement strand
AACGCATAAATCTGCTAGGTTTGAGTCTTCCTACTTGCACTTCCACACATATCAATGGCCTTGCAAACCATTGGTGATCTCTTTTTCCTTATTTGCTACATACCAGGATTTTTATACATACACAGGTTTATTTACTCACTTACACATGAACTCGCTCAACATTATTGTTGATTTTTCAACTTACATGTATTTCAGGGAATTAAAGATCTGGCGCGGTATGTTATGTTTTCCCGCTGCATATGGGTTCCGAGGTCATCCTGGTTTAGGAAATGTGACTTTTTCCTGGACGAGTCACAAATCTTAAACTGCGTTTTATTCATGTTGATGTTTATGTCTTTTCAAAACAATGTTTTATGTTATGGTGTTGTAGTCCCCAAGACAATGTTATGTCACTTTGGTTTTAAAACTTAAATCTATGGATGATCTTGCATGGTTTTTATTTCATATAGCTTTGTTATGATTAAGCTATGGTATTAAGAAGTCACACCAAATTAACCACGCTTCCGCAAAGCCAGGGTGTGACAGCTTGGTATCAGAGCTCTGATCATAGCGAACTAGGATTCCTTCTCGAGTCTAGACTATGATCACTAGGGCTCTCACGAAAACATTTTTACTGCATACCACTCAAGTCCAGATCCAAAACTTTTTTTTTTTTACAAACAAATGTTGAGCACATTTTATTTATTATTTATAGGCTCAGTCTGGGAGGCTGAGGCTCGGTCTGGGAGACCGACGTAGTTGTCTAGTGGGACTAGGGAGTCAGTCTTAGAGGCTGGGAGAATTTGGCTAGTGGGACTAGGAAGAGCAGTCTGAGAGGCTGGGAGAATTTGGCTAGTGGGACTAGGAAGAGCAGTCTGAGAGGCTGGGAGAATTTGGACTAGGAAGAGCAGTCTGAGAGGCTGGGAGGCTAGTGGGACTAGGAGAATTATTTGATTGCTTACTTGGTGACTAATATGCTTATCTGATTGTATGATTGATTATTTGTACATATGTGTGTTTGTGTTACAGACACCATGGACTCGCCCGGCACAGGTGATTCGGACACCACAGGCCCTAGACCCATAGTATCAGACGACTTAGAGTCTTCAGAGCACGAGGTCCACACATCAGATGTTACCAGCACAGACGAGGACGACTGTCAGCCCTTTGCGCTGCCCGACGCTGTCGATGAGCCCGCTGATGGTCCTTTTGCTGGGTACCTACCACTCGTAGAGGTCCCTGCTCCCATACCTTTGGCCGTTTATCCTGCTTACGATATGCTCCTCGACGCCGACGTTGACGACGACGTCGATCTATTTGATGATGAGCCCCTGGAGGACGATGTTGAGGGCGAGGCCCTTCTAGCTGACGGTGGTCTTTTGTTACTCGCAGACGCTCCAGCTGAGGAGTCACCTGCACACTCACCCGCTCCAGACTCCTTCGAGTCTGTGGCCTCCGCACCGTCACACACTCGGAGCGCACAACACTATTCACATGGTTCAGATCCTGACAGGGCATCATCTGCTGCCTCTGCTCCTAGATTTGCTTTCGATCACGACCTCGATGAGGATTCAGACCCTGTTTTTCCCCCTGGATTTGACCCGGACCAGGAGATAGAGTTCATCCACTTAGATCAGCCTATGGTTGACCCAGTAGATCCAGTTGACCCTGCATTCGCTGATCATGCAGATTTTGATATGGAGTTCGTTGATCCCGAGCCTGCCATGGCCCTCGAGCCAGTAGCTGCTCCTGACCCAGTGCTTGAGCATGACCCTGCTCATGCTGGCATACCTATTGATCCTGTGATTGCTGACCCACCCATTGATGATCACCCTGCTGATGCACCACTACTGGAGGGTGACCTTGTTATTGCTGCTGATCATGTTGATCCCCCACCTATCGCATATATACCTGTTGACCCACTTGTTGCACCCCATCTTGACCCTATGCCTGTACAGTTTGATCGAGCACTTTTTGAGGCACAGATTGACCCACGAGATGAGCACGCCCAGCATGGGTGGATTCCTGCGGATGATGAGCTTCCACCTATTCCTCCTCATATCTCCGATGCACGTCACGTTGATTTCTCTTTTTCATTTGCACAGTACACACCTCCAGCTCGACCTGGAGAGGGTTCCTCGGCTCGTCCCTTTGGACATGTGCCGACATATATTCCAGTTATGCCACAGTCTTCATCTGCTATTCCCCCTGTACCACCATTCTTTGTGACACCTTTTGATCCAGCCAGCGAGCCTTTTCTCTGGACGTCACCTTCTGTTATGCCATCGACCGACCCCTACCATCCTTTCCATATGGGGTATTCTATTGAGGACGTTCTGATGTCGTTTGTTGTCCAGCAGGAGGCACTCACACAGCGCATTCAGGAGCTTGAGAGAGAGCTCAGCCACTGCCGTGCCAGTGTCAGGGTCAGACCCACCCTGCTCCTTCGCAGCACCCTCGACCATTGTTACCCGACTATGCTGCACGCCTTTTGGCACTTGAGCAGCAGGTTGCTTCTTGGTTGCGTACCCAGAGAGCCATGGAGGAGGACTGGCTCCATTTGCGACGTTTGTTCTACACCCATTTTCCCCCTCCTCCACCACCATCAGTTTAGGGCATCTTTAGTACAGCATGGGTAGACGCTGGTGAGAAGACGTCGATTGTTTTGACTGCACAGCATTTTTGGAGACTGCATTTTGATTCTGACTTTTGTGACATGTATATGGATGTATTGACACTGATTTGATATTCTTTTGGACTGGGGTGATGTAGCCCTTAGTCGATAATGATATATGACACTATTATGTACTTGTACACTCTACCTTGTGGTCTCGAGTTTGGCAATACAATCGCAGTATTCTCATCATATGTGATGTTTTGATTGATTATTTATGTTTTATAACATGGGATGTTGTGTGATTGATATGATTATAACATGAGATGTTATGTACTATTACTATCATAATAAAGCGTACGTATTATAACATGGGATCTTTATTTTGGCCTGACCGATGTGAACCCATCTTTTAGAAGATGCCGCCAAGACGTCAAACGTCGATGCCTACCAATGAGGCAAAACTCCAACAAGTCATCGCTGCTGCCATCGCGCAATACGCCGCCTCGCAAGGAGGACCCAGCGGAAGCAGCTCAAACAACAATGGCAACAACAATCCACCTCATGGTAATACTAACTCATTAAGACATACCATGACCTAATTGGATATCTCTAGCAAGGATGCTAATGCCATTCATATGTGTAACGTATGTGCAGGGTGCACCTACAAGCAGTTTCTAGACTGCAAGCCTGTCAACTTTGATGGCACCGGAGGTGCTGTCGCTTTTGTTCGTTGGCCCGAGAAGACTGAATCTGTTCTCCGCATGAGCAAATGTGCACCGACCCAGCAAGTCACCTACATTTCTGGGCTATTTCTGGATGGAGCCCTATCTTGGTGGAATTTGCAAGTGCAGACACTTGGTGAAGCTGCTGTCTACGCACTAACATGGACCGAACTGAAGGAACTAATGCGCAAAAAGTATTGTTCTCGCGCTGAAATCCAAAGATTGGAAACTGAGTTCTGGCATTTGAAGATGGAAGGTCCGAAGATCGCGGAATATGTTCAGAGGTTCCACGACCTATCGCATATGGTACCCTATATGGTCACTCCAGAATTCAAGCGGATTGAACGCTTCATTTGGGGATTAGCTCCTCAAATCATAAGCATGGTGACCTCCTCCAAGCCTGCAACAATTACTGAGGCAATCGATTTGAGCGTAGCTCTCACTGAGGAGGCTATCCGCCTGAACAAGTTTGGTGAGATCGAGACGAAGAAGAAAGAGACTCACGTCGAGTCATCCGGAGGTAACAAACGAAAGTTCTCGAACCTTAAACAAGGCACTAGTTGTAACACCTCGAAAATTTACGTCCAATAAAGTGGTGACACGTGTCATGGACTTTGAATATGTGAAAACAAACTTTAGAGGGACTAAAGTTGACAAACGGTGAAACTTTGTGAATTCGAGGGTCCAAAGTGTCAACAATGGATAAATAGACTCTATAATAACCCTACATAATGTTTATAACCTTAAACGGATGGATCATGGATCATACAAAGCGGAAAATGCACGAAAGTGAGGAATTACAAACTATAGGGACTAAAAGTGTCAACATGTTGAATTTATACCTCTGGGTGAACTTTTGGCAGCCCCGAAGCTTTGTAATGCTAGAATATACTCACTAGAATACGTGGTAAAAATTTCATGAAGTTTCGTTAACATATGAGAAAGTTATGGCCGAAACCGTACTTGAGGGGCTAAAAGCGTCAACGTCGAATTTCATGGCTTTTCGGGTGAGCGCAAAGTTATCCGAGGACATTACCATGTTGGTAAATGTCCCAAGGTTCTTAAAAACCAAGTTTGGGGGTTTACGAGTCAAAATAAATAGCCGAAACCTCGCGTGCAAAGACAGGGACCAAAGCTGCCATTTTTAATTAAAGTTTGGCAGCCCCATGTGCAGAATTGCGATCAGCTGCTGTTTAAGTCCGATTTTTGAGTGCTTGACAGCTTGCATCACCTCTAAAACTCACCAATCAGCCCTCATGCATGTTGGGACACCTGTTGCACTCTCATAACACCTGAAACCACCTTAAATCTGATCAAAAGCTTCACAATTTGGGTCTTGAGTTGTAACCAAGAACACACACAACTTTCAAAAATTCACAAGAGCTGCGCAGGAGCTTTCTGGTCGTTAAGGCAGCTTCCTAGTCCTATCTAAGCTTCATTAGGACCTTTGTAAGCATTCATATCATCCTCTAATCCGTTCTAGCATAGATTATTAGTTAAAAGTCAAACCGTTGTTCATATAGTTTGACTTTTCGATTAAACGAATTTGGCTCTGTCATTTCTCAAATTGAAACCACTTATAAGATGGTATTTATGTGGGAAACAAACCCTCAAAAGGGTATTCTCTGATTCCTACTCTAAGCATGCTATTTGTCGAGTCAAAGTTGTTCTTAAAAAGTCAACAGAAATTGTTTTTGTGAAATATAACATAAATGGTAATGTAGATGACATGCAATCAGTTTGATCATCAAAAATAGCTTTATAATGAATGTAAGAATATGTTTTACCATGATCAACTCGACAATCTTTGGTATAAACACGGATTGGAACCGAAAGTCTTATAAAACGACTTTTTCGTTGACTCTCGATTCGGATCCGTGCATGCATGTTTGAGATATGTATTAGAGTTTATTTTTGACCATTTTTATTTATGTATGACTCTCTGGAATTTTTATAACTTGAGTCTATGCTTAACCGATTCATATGCATGTTTCCGATTATGCTTAAAAGTTGACTATTTTGCCCTTTTTGATATAAAACGTGATTTTTGGAAAAGTGAAAGAGTAGAAATCCTTATTACTAATTTATAAACTTGCACCGAAAATTTGAGATCAGTTGGTGGTCCAGATTTTGAGTTATGGCCGATATCGTAAAACTATATCTTTATGTTAAATAAACGGCGCATTTAGCGTATAACCTATTTAAGGCCACTTTTCGATATAAAACTTTTTACCCACTGATGTTATATAATATTCTGGGATTTTTGAAGATTTTTATTTAATTTTTGGCTGATCGGATCATACGTCGCTAAGTCGATTCGGTTAATGCCGGTTTTGACCGTTTAAGCCATAAAATGAGTTTTATAAGTCCTTTTGACCCCAAACCTTTTTCTACTGATTTTATTTGTTAAATAAATTATTTTGAGCACTCTGGAAATATAAAAATCTCAGCTTTCTTTTGAAAACCCGGAAACGGCTCTAAATCGCATTTTTAGCGTTTTTAGCGCATAGTAAGCGTTATACTCGTATTAAACATATAAGACTCATACCTACTGATGTATTTAGTGTATTTTCATCTAATAACAGTAAGTATAAGTTGTTGAACTCAGATTTCCAGTTTTGACGTTTTTTAGCCCTTGTGAAATTACTAAAATACCCCTGCGGTGCATAGTTTGGTTTTAAATGATAAGTTTGGTATATGGGTCATACCCTACTGTTATAATATGCCAAATTAAGTATATGTACTGTATAAATCAAACCCGAAACCCAGATTTCCAATTTAACTCTTTTATAACATTTTAAATGACCAAAATGCCCTTCTAAGGCATAAATTGAGTTTAAAATTATTCGGGGCATAATAGAACATAACTTGCTGATATTATATCATATTTAAAGCATATTATCTCAAGGAACTTGCATATGACTCTTTTGGTTACCCGTAACGCCCTTTTGCGTTCGGTTCGGTTTACGTAACTAGTTTGCGTAAATTGACCGAAACGGGTCAAACGTTATCATTTTTATCTCAAAATCCAGAATGTATTTAGTATACCCATATTATACAAGTATTCAAACTTGTCGGGTCTAAATCACATTCTATCCGGTCTTCGCTTAATCGTGCGTTTGAACCGTATATTTCCTTAAGTCTAACCGGTCTAAGCTTTGGCTTAATTAAAGACCCGTTAGCATTCTAATTAATTATTTATGTCATCATTCCAGACTAGAGTCTTCCGGTAAATGGTACCTACGCTTACTTAAGCGAACACGGCTGAGTTATTAAATTCTTATTAATTAAGACAGGAGCTAGCTCAGGTAAATACTTTTAACTTATTTTCCCTTATACGGGCTTGGGGTACGGTATTATAAAGATACCGCTTGGTCGGGTGTAGAAACCTTTTGATCGGAGATGATTGAATTGCATAATCCCGTTTTAATTCGTATTGCTTGATAACAAATAACATTGGGGGTTAATGACCGTGTCCTGGATATCCTTGGCTCATTTTAAAAAGTGAATGGCCACGACGTAAGCATAAGGTGTAGACAAAACACCTCCTGTTGCATATGTAAAACGTATACTCACTCGTGAGGATAACTTCTTGTGAGATTATATTTGTGGTGTGTCGATTAATCTTGTCCGGCTTGTATTGTATTGTATAATCACCGGCCCTAAATGTTGGACAAACATGTAAATCAGATACAAGATTTTTACTAATAAAATTGTCCCAAGTTATAAAAGATTAATTTTGCCTCTGTGCATTTTAATCACTGTGTCAAGATATTTTGTGCCGTTTGCACTCAAATCAATTTTTAAACTCTTTTCAAAATGAGTCAGTTAAATTGTATTTACCAGTGAAAACTGACGTATTTTTCCAAAAGGTTAAGTGACAGGTACTGAACGTAATTGGCTGGAAGCTCAGGGCGATTATAAGGAATCTTACAAGTCCTAGGCGTCTAAAGTCTGCTGAACAATGATTATGATTATTCGATCCGCCTGTGGATCTTTTTACTTTCCGTTGTAATACTCTGATATTACCTTATATTCGGATTGTAATATATTTATCTTTTGCTTCCGCTGTGCATTTATATATTGTGTTGTTTGACTATGATGATATCAATTACGTCACGATACTCCCCCACCGGGCCCACCGGTGACACGTGGAAATTTGGGGTGTGACACTAGTGGTGTTGTTAAGAAAGGAGAGCCAAACGCGCCAGCTCAGGTTACGGCTGGTGGTGGAAAGAAAGGAAAGGGATATATGGGCACCCAGCCCAAGTGCAACACCTGCCAGCGTCACCATTCTGGCCGATGTGGTTTGAAGGTATGTGAAGCGTGTGGGAAACCTGGCCACTTGAAGGATTCTTGTTGGGCCACTGTTGGTCAGGGAGGCCAAGGAGGATTTGGAAACAGAAACAATAACCGGGGTGGAATTGGAAATCGCCCACAAGGAAACAATGGAGGTAATGGGAATCGAGGCAACAATGCCAATCAAGCAGGCGCTGTGAATCATAACCAAAGGAATAACCAAGCTGGAAATGGAGGTGGAAACGGACAAAGACCTGGATGCTTTAACTGTGGTGATATCGGTCACTTTAAGAGGAACTGCCCAGAGTTGAACCAAGCCCGTGGAAGAGTGTTCCATATCGAAGCAAGGGAAGCGCGCCAGGACCCCAATGTCGTTACTGGTACGTTCCCTGTAAACCAACGCTATGCATCCGTTTTATTTGATACTGGTGCCGACTATAGCTTCGTATCATTAGAATTTAAGAATATGCTTGGTTTAGCCGCTAGTAAGTTAGATATTCCCTACTCAATCGAATTGGCTAATGGGAAGTTGGTAGAAGCCAATGAAGTGATCAGAGGTTGTGCAATCGAGTTGGGAGAACGTGAGTTTACTTTGGATCTACTACCAGTCCAGCTGGGGAGCTTTGACGTGGTGGTAGGAATGGATTGGTTATCGAGCAACAAGGCAGAAATTGTTTGTCACGAAAAGGTCGTTCGTATCCCGACCGAAGATGGCGAAACGATTGTGGTTCATGGCGAAAAGCGCGATACGCCGTTAAGAATCATCAGCTGCCTCAAAGCGCGAAAGTGTTTGCAAAAAGGGTGTGCTGCCTTCCTGGGACACATTGTAGACAAGAAAGCTGCAGAACCGAAGATCGAAGACATCCCTGTCGTGAGGGAGTATCCGGAAGTCTTCCCGGAGGACTTGCCTGGACTGCCGCCTCAGAGGCAAGTGGAGTTTCACATCGATTTAGTCCCAGGCGCCGCGCCTGTGGCTAAGGCACCTTATAGACTTGCCCCGTCTGAGATGCAAGAATTGTTGACACAACTTCAAGAGTTGTTAGACAAGGGATTTATCCGACCAAGCTTCTCGCCTTGGGGAGCTCCGGTCCTGTTTGTCAAAAAGAAGGACGGTAGTTTTCGAATGTGCATAGACTACCGGGAGCTGAACAAGCTGACGATCAAGAATAGATATCCTCTGCCAAGAATTGATGATATGTTTGATCAACTGCAAGGTTCAAGCTTTTACTCAAAGATCGATTTACGATCTGGATACCATCAGTTAAGGATACAAGAGGAGAGTATCCCGAAGACAGCCTTCAGAACTCGTTATGGACACTACGAGTTCCTTGTTATGCCATTTGGGTTGACAAACGCACCAGCAGTCTTTATGGATTTGATGAACAGAGTTTGCAAGCCGTACTTGGACAAGTTCGTGATTGTGTTAATCGACGACATCTTGATTTATTCAAGGACAAAGGCTGAGCACGAACAGCATCTAAGAGCTATTTTGGAGCTGCTGAAGAAAGAACAGCTGTATGCCAAATTCTCTAAGTGTGAATTTTGGCTACGTGAAGTCCAATTTCTTGGACATGTGGTAAATGGAGATGGAATCCATGTGGATCCAACCAAGATCGAAGCGATCAAGAATTGGGAAACGCCAAAGACGCCAACCGAGATTCGACAATTCTTGGGTTTGGCTGGCAACTATCGAAGGTCCATTGAGGATTTTTCGAAGATCGCTTAACCATTGACGCTCCTCACCCAGAAAGATAAGAAGTTTGATTGGGTAATCAAACAGGAAGAAGCGTTTCAGCTGTTGAAGGATAAGCTCTGCAATGCGCCAATCCTAGCACTACCGAA
The DNA here is from genome assembly GCA_030545235.1 of Helianthus tuberosus. Classification (NCBI taxonomy): domain Eukaryota; kingdom Viridiplantae; phylum Streptophyta; class Magnoliopsida; order Asterales; family Asteraceae; genus Helianthus; species Helianthus tuberosus. The sequence continues at coordinate 6,144,418 of CM060397.1, read as the reverse complement.
AGGTACTGACGATTTCGTGGTATACTGTGACACCTCGCGTCAAGGATTGGGTTGCGTGTTGATGCAACGCCAGAAGGTTATTGCTTACGCATCACGTCAGTTGAAGGTACATGAGAAGAACTATACCACGCACGATTTGGAGCTAGGTGCAGTGATATTTGCTTTAAAGATCTGGAGACACTACCTATATGGTACGAAATGTACAATTTTTACAGATCATAAGAGCCTACAACACATATTCAACCAGAAGGAGTTGAATATGAGACAAAGACGATGGGTTGAGTTGTTAAATGATTACGATTGCGAGATAAAGTATCATCCAGGGAAGGCGAATGTGGTTGCCGACGCCCTAAGTCGAAAAGAGAGGATCAAGCCCATAAGGGTTAGGGCTTTAGAAATGATTATCCAAACCGATCTTTCCTTGCGCATTCGTGCCGCGCAGAAAGAAGCTCTTAAGGAAAGAAATCTTGAAGAAGAATATCTCCGTGGGATGGAGAAGCTATTGGTGCCAAACAAGGAAGGAACGTTATGTTTTGAGAAAAGGATTTGGGTTCCTCTGTTTGGTGGTTTGAGAAAAGTTATTTTTGATGAAGCTCACAAATCGCGGTACTCTATCCATCCAGGAGCGGATAAGATGTACCAAGATCTCAAGGATTACTATTGGTGGCCCAGGATGAAGGGCGATGTTGCTGTTTATGTGAGCAAGTGTCTAACGTGTGCTAAGGTGAAAGCAGAATACCAGAAGCCTTCAGGACTTCTGCAACAACCTGAGATTCCCAAATGGAAATGGGAACAAATCTCCATGGATTTTATTACAAAGTTGCCAAGAACGCCAAGAGGTCATGACACTATTTGGGTAATAGTTGACCGCCTAACAAAGTCCGCACACTTTCTGCCAATCAAAGAGAAGGATAACACCAGCAAACTGGCAGAAATATACATGAGAGAGATCGTCGCACGTCATGGAGTGCCTCTCTCGATCATCTCTGATAGAGACGGAAGGTTTGTGTCAAGGATATGGCAATCCTTCCAAGAAGCTTTTGGCTCACAATTAAATCTGAGCACTGCATTTCACCCTTAGACCGACGGTCAAAGCGAGCGGACTATTCAGACCTTGGAAGATATGCTGAGAGCATGCGTTATGGATTTGGGCGGTAGCTGGGATAAGCATTTGCCACTGGTCGAATTTTCATACAACAACAGCTACCACACCAGTATTGGAGCCACGCCATTCGAAGCTCTTTATGGACGCAAGTGTCGATCACCCCTATGTTGGGCTGACGCAGGTGATAGGCAGCTTGTTGGTCCCGAAATCGTCCAAGAGACGACAGACAAGATTGCGCAGATTCGAAAACGCATCGAAGCAGCTCGCGAAAGACAGAAAGCCTATGCAGATCCAAACCGGAAACACTTGGAATTCCAAGTTGGAGATATGGTTTTATTGAAAGTTTCACCCTGGAAGGGTGTGGCACGCTTCGAAAAGCGTGGGAAGTTAAATCTGCGCTACATTGGCCCTTTCAGAATTTTGGAAAGAATAGGACTAGTAGCATACAAGCTGGACTTACCTGCCGAGCTGAATGGAGTTCACGATACATTTCATGTATCCAACCTGAAGAAAAGTCCAACTCAAGATACCATTGCCATTCCCACCGACGAGATTCATGTTGACGACACGCTCCATTTCGTTGAAGAACCTGTTGAGGTTACGGATTGGAAAGTAAACAAGACCCGCCGGAGCAGTGTCAAGCTCGTCAAAGTTCGTTGGAATGCCAGACATGGTCCTAAATACACCTGGGAGCGTGAGGACCGGATGAAAGAGAAATACCCCCACTTATTTCCTAAGAACCCTGCATCTACAAGCAGAACTTAAAATTTCGGGACGAAATTTTTCTAACGGGGGGAGAATGTGACAACCCTCACTAAACCAGGTATCCGTACGACTTAATTAATAATTAATTACTGCTTAATTACTGTGCTTACTTGAAAATGTGGATAAACTGTTACTTGAATGCTGATACATGTACTTACTTGCATCATACTTTACTTGCTGTCACTCCATGTTTTGCTTACAGCACCTTTGTGACAACCTTGATGCACCAAAAGCACAGTAGCACAATGAACGGATAACCTATTAAACGTGCTGTCATAACTAGCACCAGGCAGGTACTGCCTCTAAGGCCTGTAAGAGCCTGAGATAGTTTGCTACACTAGTGGTGAGTGTAGGGATAGAAGGGTTGTAGAACTGCATCACTAGGAATGAGATTACAGTGACCGGATCTGCCTAAAACGTACTTTAAGTACAAAACTCAGCACTTTAATTAAAATTCAGCATCTAGCTAACTAATAAAGTGCCAAAACATGAGAAAAATATTACTAGACACTTTCCAAAGTGTCGGGAATAAGTTGTGTCACTAAAAGTAATAATAACGACACTTTAAAGCTTTGTTAAGCACTTTAACGGATTACTATCCAACCGAACAACCGGACTTTACCCGGAACATAAAAAATATTGCTATTTACATTGTTTATCTTTTTCTGAGCCAGTTAGGGTCCCTGGATACCCTAACACCCGCTATAACACGTAACACACTAATAACCGAGTTAACCTTCACACTTAACTAACTAATGTCTAACTGTTTAGTTGAAAACCAACCGGATTACCCCCCCCCCCAACCGAACTCGGTCACCATATGGTGACACATTGTCCTTTATTTGATTATAATAATCTTGTGTGTTTAATATCTAGCAAGCATAGTAACCATTGTTTAATGTTCATGTGAGTTGTCTATAAGATCAACACTTAACCCACCATAACACTTAACCACCAACACTTAGAGAAATCTCTCTCTCTCCCTCTCTATAAACTCTCGGCCGAACACCCCCTATATCATCCATCCATTTTCGAGTTTTGATCTTCTCATTCCAAGAGCATACAAGTGTTAAGGATCTCATACAAAGGAGCTCGGTGCATTCGGAACGCGAAGGACCTCTTCTCATTGCTTTTATCCACGCATTTTTCGACTAGAATCTTCCCTAGCCTCGAGCTAGTAGTAAGTTACTATAAACACACTCTTGAACTATTTTAAAGTGGTTAAAACGATATATGACGGTTAAAATTCATGAACTTACGTAATGATATGAAAAAGTCTACTAAAAATGCTAAAAAGGATGGTTAAAAGCTTGATTGTTGTGTAAATCATGTAGGATTTGTTCTGTGTAATTATTTAGTGCCGATCTATGATGTGGTAGCTCGGATCATTGTTTAACCCGGATTGGTCATGATCATGGATCATGACATAGAGCTTGTTTAAGTGTAACAAGGGTTAAGTGATGAAACTCTACCACACGAGAAACTTGAACTTGTGTAAAAACGATTTTACTTACGAAATGGTGTTTAAAACTAGTAGATCTACGGATCTACAAGCGGTATTTTCAAAGGACCACGTGTCAAGAGAAAACATACTTTTAAAGACGGATCTTACATAAACAAAAGTGCTTTTGTAAACACACAAGTGTGTAGACACTTGTGTAACACAAAGTTTTGACAAAAGAACTATTTTTGTAAATGTTGACAAGAAGTTGTGGAAATTTATTTTCTTTAAAAACGAGACTTTTACGAAACCAGATTGATTTATACAAAAGATCCACTAAAAGTAATGGGATTTACTTCATATTTTAGATAAACCACAAGTTCATGTAATTCTTGCGATTTACATCTATTTTGACTAGTTGATGCTTTGAACATTGTTTTGATTGACTGAGAAAATTGTTGGTTTGAATTGTAAAAGAAAATGATGCGCTTAAAAGCGTGGCCACCTCCCGTTACAGAGGAAACTCTGGCGAAATTTTTCCAAAAACCTAACACTTAGAAATATTTTCACTACAAGTGTTAGAAATACATTTTGACTTGTTTTCAAATTATAGATTTCGCCATGACTTTATTACAAGATTTCTAATTATCGGAGGTGGGATTTTCACAAAATAAAAACTTGCTAAGATATATATTTAGTATATATTTAGTAACAACACTTGTGAATTTTATGATTATTTTGTGAACTATACAAATATTATTTTTAGGGTAAAAATAATATCACCAAATGATAACGATTCTAAAATAATACGAACACGCATGTATTAAATCCCCCATCCTTGGGAAGGAGAATAATTACCAAGTATTTACAAAAATATAAACACGAAATAGTTGTCTAACTATTTCCCAAGAACTTAAACCTTAAGCTAAGGCACGGCCGTCCGTCTAATAGACTTAGTACGTGTAGGTCGTCGCGCAGCTGCTTGATCAGGGATATACTTGGTAGAGACGCACCACTGTGAGTTCATGTCCCCCTTTTCTCTAATTGTTTTCAGTTTTCTAAACTGCGGGGGTGAAATACATGTTACTATGATTACGAATAATTCTTACATGGTATGGTTAGCGTAAGGAGGGTTATTATTTAGATCATGTGAGTGGGTAGGCGGAAACTTGGGACTATTAATCCTCATAGTAGGACCGAGGGGCAGGAGCGGTAGATCTATCTGGGTGTAGCGAGCCTAGCCCCAGGCCCAGCATAACGGACCTCGGGGTGACTTTGTACCCAACGCATAAATCTGCTAGGTTTGAGTCTTCCTACTTGCACTTCACACATATCAATGGCCTTGCAAACCATTGGTGATCTCTTTTTCCTTATTTGCTACATACCAGGATTTTTATACATACACAGGTTTATTTACTCACTTACACATGAACTCGCTCAACATTATTGTTGATTTTTCAACTTACATGTATTTCAGGGAATTAAAGATCTGGCGCGGTATGTTATGTTTTCCCGCTGCATATGGGTTCCGAGGTCATCCTGGTTTAGGAAATGTGACTTTTTCCTGGACGAGTCACAAATCTTAAACTGCGTTTTATTCATGTTGATGTTTATGTCTTTCAAAACAATGTTTTATGTTATGGTGTTGTAGTCCCCAAGACAATGTTATGTTACTTTGGTTTTAAAACTTAAATCTATGGATGATCTTGCATGGTTTTTATTTCATATAGCTTTGTTATGATTAAGCTATGGTATTAAGAAGTCACACCAAATTAACCACGCTTCCGCAAAGCCAGGGTGTGACAAATTTCACATATATACTTTATCCTACTGTTATAACTTAGTAAAATAAGTATTTTTGCTGATTACATCAGACCTGTAACTCAGGTAAATACTTAAACTCTTTTATAACCTTTTAAATGACCAAACTACCCCTACGGGGCATAGTTTGTGTTTAAATTCGTTTCGGGCATAATAAAAGACATCTTACTGATGTCACAACATATTTGGAGCATATTAACTTAGGAAACCTGTAAATGGCTCTCATTATTACCCGTTACGCTTATTATTCGTCCGGATCGATTTATGTAACTAGTTTACATAAATTAGCCTAAACGGGTCAAACCTTATCGGTTTTATCTCAAAATCCAGAAGATGGTTAGATTACCCATATCATACAAGTCTTCAAACTTGTCGGGTCTAAAACACATTCTATTCCGGTCTTCGCTTAATCACGCGCTTGAACCGTATATTTCCTTAAGACTAACCGGTCTAAGCTTAGGCTTAATTAAAAACCCGTTAGCATTCTAATTGGTTATTTATACCATCATTCCAGACTAGAGCCTTCCGGTAAATTGTACCTACGCTTACTTAAGTGAATACGGCTGAGTTATTAATTCTTGCTATTTAAGACAGGAGCTAGCTCAGGTAAATACTCTTAACTTATTTTCCCTATACGGGCTTGGGATATGGTATAATGATACCGCTTGGTCGGGTATTGAATATTTAATCGGATTGTGATTAAATTATTGAGGTAACCCGGTTTAATCTGTATTGTTTGAAATAAAAGCCTTTAGGGGTTAATGACCATGTCCCGGATATCCTTGACATCATTGTATTATAAAATGGCCACGTCTTAAGCACGAGGTGTAGGCATACACCTGACAGTTGCTTAAGTAATAACGGTATCTCACTCTCTTGTGGGCCTATACTTGTGGCGTGTCTGTTAATCTGACTCGGTTTCTACATCGGGCCCTGAACGTACAACGAACATGTAAATCTGTATACAAGGTTATAAATATAATTGTCCCAAGTTATAAAAGATTAATTTTGCCTCTGTGCATTTTAATCAAAGTGTCAAAATGTGTTGTGCCTGGTGCATCTAAATCAATTTTCTTAAACTCTTTTCAAATGAGTCAGTTGAGTGTATTTACCAGTGAAAACTGACGTATTTTCAAAAGTCTAAGTGACAGGTACAAGTACGTAATAGGCTGGAAGCTGCTCAGGACGTTAATAAAGAATCTTGCAAGTTCTAGGCGTCTAAAGTCTGTTGAACAATATTTATGTTTTAAGATCCGCCTGTGGATCCCTTTACTTCCGTTGTAATACTGGATATTACTTTATATTCGGATTGTAATACATTTATCTTTTGCTTCCGCTGTGCATTTATATATTGTGTTGTTTGACTATGATGATATCAACTACGTCACGATACTCCCCACCGGGCCCACCGGTGACACGTGGATAGTCGGGGTGTGACATGTCTGGTGGCAAGAATTGCCGCTTCCAGGAGGTTGTCAAGTTTTTTCGCTCGACGATTCTATTCTTGTGTGGTTGGTTTTGCCCTTTTTCCTGTAACTCGAATCCTTGCCCGATATATCCCATTTTAGTTTTACACCATTGTGAACCTTACGCCTTTTTTACTCTCTGGTCGAGGTTCTCGGCATTGAAAAATCTTCGTAAACTAAATCACCCGTGCATATGTTGATATTTAAGAGATATACAGTCAAGAAAATCAAGAGCAATTGTGATATATATGTGGATTAGACACCAAAAAATAAACACTCAAAAAATGACTACAATTTAATAATTGTGTTTAGTGACGGTATCAGATTCCTAATTGGTGGAGAAATGTCTGGTGGCAAGAAAAACCGATTCCATGAGGTTTTCAAGTGTTTTCGCTCGACGATTCCATTCTTGAATGGTTGGTTTGGCCCTTGTTCCTGTAACTCGAATCCTAGCCCGTTATATCCCATTTTAGTTTTACACCATTGTGAACCTTACGCCTTTTTTACTCTCTGATCGAGGTTCTCGGCATTGAAAAATCTTCGTAAACTAAATCACACGTGTATATGTTGACATTTAAGAGATATACAGTCAAGAAAATTAAGAGCAATGGTGATATATATGCGGATTAGACATCAAAAAATAAACACTCAAAAAATGGCTACAATTTAAAGAATTTTTTTAGTGACGACATCAGGAACCTAATTGATGGAGAAAGGTCTGGTGGCAAAAAAAGCTGCTTACAGGAGGTTGTCAAGTGTTTTCGCTCGACGATTCCATTCTTGGGTGGTTGGTTTGGCCCTTGTTCTTGTAACTCGAATCCTAGCCCGATATATCCCATTTTAGTTTTACACCATTATGAACCTTATGCCATTTTTACTCTCTAATCAAGGTTCTCGGCATTGAAAAATCTTCGTAAACTAAATCACACGTGTATATGTTGACATTTAAGAGATATACTGTCAAGAAAATCAATAGCAATGGTGATATATATGCAGATTAGACACCAAAAAATAAACACTCAAAAAATGGCTACAATTTAAGGAATGTGTTTAGTGACGGCATCAGATTCCCAATTGATGGAGAAAGGTCTGGTGGCAAGAAAAGCTGCTTTCAGGAGGTTGTCAAGTGTTTTCGCTCGACGATTCCATTCTTGGGTGGTTTGTTTGGCTCGACGATTCCATTCTTGGGTGATATATATGCGGATTAGACACCAAAAAATAAACACTCAAAAAATGGCTACAATTTAAGGAATGTGTTTAGTGACGACATCACCTCTTAGTTAATAATAAGCAAGCCCATTAAAACTGTAAAAGCCACTGAAAATATCGATTCTCGATTCCTTCATCTACCGTCTATTGACACCTAAAACCAAACTGTAAAAACCTACTGAAAAATATCCATACCTAATCACTTCATCTACCGTCTATCGATTTCCAAAACCAAACCAACCAGCTAAACCCCCAATTCAACCACCCGACCCGATCTGGTTCTCAAAACAAAAATCCAAATCATTTAATTCATTTATAATTTTAATTTTAAAAATTCCAAAAATTTCAAAGAAAAAAACGTGTCCATTGAAAATGATAACAATTTAGCACCACAAATCTCCCAATTTAATTGGTGTGAGACTAAAAAACACAAAGCAATTTCCAAAACCAAACCAACCAGGTAAACCCCCAATTTTAATTTTAATCGGGACAAAGACCGATTAGTGCATGTACTCCTTTTATTTTAGTTATCAACGCCACCACATGGTGCATGATTAATCATCCGACACTTTTAACGTTATTTTCACGAAATTAGTAAATAACGTTTAAATTAATGCAATTTCACTTTTGCCCTCAAATGGCCCACACATATATACATTATATGCGCACACCAAAACAGGTATTTATGATAATAATCCAATACATCGGTTGTGGGTCCAGTTTTGATCCATAACCAGACCCAACGTGCTCATGCGTACCACTCTGGTTTTTTTTTAAACATACTAAACATGTATATAATTGTAATCATATCCATTACGTTGTTCCCTTTTACTTTAATTTTTATAAATGGGTAAGAAATCAAGAGTTGAACAAGTAAAGACAATGGATTTAAGAAGTTCATATATTAGCAACTCCATTGACGAAATCTAACAAACATATGACCTTTCTATCAAATGAAGAGACACGTTATTTTATTGTTTGTTGATCAAATATACGGTACATAGTATCAAAGGGTGGGGTTTTAAAGTGAACACTATTTGAGAACTAAGTGAACAAATCCTGACCATTGATTTACATCATCAAATCGTAAAATACACTAGTGTATTTTCATAATCAAATCCTGACCATTGATCTACACTTATGTATTAATAATAATGGCTATGATTAGTTCACTAGTATTCACTATCAAAAGGGTTGTTCACTAATAAACCTAACCCTGGTATCAAACACCAGAGCCGTCTCCGAAAACTCTTGAAAAAATTTAGGCCTCGGGCGACGGAAGAAATTGGGCCCAAAATTATGGTTAAAGGTAAATGAATTACAAAAATAAAAAATTAGTGATGTAGCAAAGACTTGAACTTGAGACCTTTACATTATTTTGAGATGGATTTTACCACTACACCGCCAATATTTTTTAACATAATAAACGGATGAATATACTAAATATATTAATTTAATAAATATATACAGTCTTATAAAGATTTTTCGGGCCCTTTAAAATTTTGGGCCTCGTGCGTCGGCACGGGTTTGCCAGGCCCAGAGCCGGCCCTGTCAAACACCTTATCCAAATGCACATGAAAGAGTTAGATATAACCCATATGTATCAACGGACATCCGTTATGACTTATATATGCATAAGGTTTTAACCATGGATAATGTATGTTTGTGACGGGTACCATGGTAAAGTAATTCTTGTTGATCAGTTCTGTTTTAGACATAATGGAAAACATGAAAACATACCTTTGATTGCATCAGTACAGGCCAGCAGAGAATCCAGATGGAGACGCAGCAACAGTGTTTGACATGATTGTCAGCTTGATCTGGTTCCTCCTTAGGGTGCAATCTAATGATGGTGATGATGAGAAACCGACAAGGGAATCGGTTATGGAGAGGAGGTCGATTGATGATGTTATGTGAATTAGTTAGGTTATGTGTCTAACCTTAGAACCTCTACATAAGTCTCCTTATATATGCACCCAGGAGGAAACCCTAATTAGTTAACAAGGGTAATTAGGCCCATCAACAATTACCAACTAATTATTTAATAGGATTGTTATATATTTTGATCCATATAATGTAAATGATTATAATGGCTACTAGATTAAATATAATATAAAATATTTAATCTTACATTCTCCCACTTAGCCGAGTAATCATTTACTATGAGTATTAGATAAGCCTGATCAGGAGTTAATACTCATTTTAGCCTTAAACAAGTACTATAGCAGAGAAATACAGCCGTTGAATCATTATGCGACTCAGGACCCCCATTAGTCATACTATAGCCTTAATTTAAAACCTAATCGTCATGATCAAAATACCCATAAGCCCTTTGTTTGATTTGTAACTTTATTTGTCTATATGCCGTTATGTCGACTTGACATATTCTTAGAGACATACAAAATCAAACTGATGAGGAAAATTAACTAATACTTAGTCATTCATAGTACGATATGCAATTGCGCACGGCCATTAATTTATACCCGTCTATGAGCTCTCTTAATAAGACTTATGGGTAATAGCCCTTCAGTTATAGGATCCTTAAGCATATCATGAATGTATTCGATACAAAACTTAGTTTCCTCAATTCGTTCATAAACGAATAATTAATTGCGTATCGAAAATTAATGCAGCATCTCTTGAACCGTTACTGTTCAAGGAGTCATGGTAGCTGACTTTATCACACTAAGTCTTCAAAACATTAATTATATGGAGTTAATAAACTTATGAGTCCACTGATAAATTTCCAACAACATTTAGTGACTATATTATGTCGTTATAACTTAGGTTGTTGATATCAGTGCATTATGACTCCTCAATGAGATTGTCACACCCCGATTTCCACGTGTCACCGGTGGGCCCGGTGGGGGAGTATCGTGACGTAATTGATATCATCATAGTCAAACAACACAATATATATATGCTCAGCGGAAGCAAAAGATAAATATATTACAATCCGAATATAAGGTAATATCAGAGTATTACAACGGAAAGTAAAAAGATCCACAGGCGGATCGAATAATCATAATCATTGTTCAGCAGACTTTAGACGCCTAGGACTTGTAAGATTCCTTATAATCGCCCTGAGCCTCCAGCCAATTACGTTCAGTACCTGTCACTTAACCTTTTGGAAAAATACGTCAGTTTTCACTGGTAAATACAATTTAACTGACTCATTTTGAAAAGAGTTTGAAAATTTATTTGAGTGCAAACGGCACAAAATATCTTGACACAGTGATTAAAATGCACAGAGGCAAAATTAATCTTTTATAACTTGGGACAATTTTATTAATAAAAATCTTGTATCCGATTTACATGTTTGTCCAACATTTAGGGCCGGTGATTATACAATACAATACAATACAAGCCGGACAAGATTAATCGACACACCACAAATATAATCTCACAAGAAGTTATCCTCACGAGTGAGTATACGTTTTACATATGCAACAGGAGGTGTTTTGTCTACACCTTGTGCTTACGTCGTGGCCATTCACTTTTTAAAATGAGCCAAGGATATCCAGGACACGGTCATTAACCCCCAATGTTATTTGTTATCAAGCAATACGAATTAAAACGGGATTATGCAATTCAATCATCTCCGATCAAAAGGTTTCTACACCCGACCAAGCGGTATTTTTATAATACCGTACCCCAAGCCCGTATAAGGGAAAATAAGTTAAAAGTATTTACCTGAGCTAGCTCCTGTCTTAATTAATAAGAATTTAATAACTCAGCCGTATTCACTTAAGTAAGCGTAGGTACCATTTACCGGAAGGCTCTAGTCTGGAATGATGACATAAATAATCAATTAGAATGCTAGCGGGTCTTTAATTAAGCCAAAGCTTAGACCGGTTAGTCTTAAGGAAATATACGGTTCAAACGCACGATTAAGCGAATACCGGATAGAATGTGAATTTGACCCGACAAGTTTGGAGACTTGTATAATATGGGTTTACTAAACACATTCTGGATTTTGAGACAAAAATGATAATGTTTGACCCGTTTCGGTCAATTTATGCAAACTAGTTACATAACCGAACCGAAAGCGAAAAGGGCGTTACGGGCGACCATAAGAGTCATATGCAAGTTTCCTGAGTTAATATGCTTCAATTATGTTATAATATTAGCAAGATATTTTCTATTATGCCCGGAATGTATTTAAACTCAATTTACGCCTCATAAGGGCATTTTGGTCTTTTAAAAGTTATAAAAGAGTTTATTTGTAAATCTGAGTTACGGGTCTGATTTATATAGAAAATATACTTAACTTATTATGTTATAACAGTAGGGTATGACCCATATGTAAAATGTATCATTCTCGGATAACCTACCCGACATTTAGACACGCAAAACACTACTTATGTCATTTCAGCTTTTATGTTCAAAACTGGGCTGTTTTCGGTGATTTTAATAAAATAGTTAACTTGTTCTAAAAATTCCCAAATTTTTACAGAATGTCATAAACACTCCATATTTTATTGTGTAAAAATATCGGGGTTCAGTTTATTACCAATATTTTATAAAAATTCATTTTCCCGGACTGAACTCAGATTTACCTTTTTCTGACCACAGTTCACGGAACAATTTATTAAAAATTCATCGAGTGTCCGATTTACGAAATTCCAGTGGGGTAATTACAAATGCATCGGTTTTCATCTATTGTAAAACTTTCATGGTCTGATTCATCATGAAACTCATGTTATAACTGAAAGTACGACACCCATTTATTGCTGTCAAAACTCAGCCTAAGCTGCTGTTACGAATCGGTCCTTTAAAAATAGTAAACGAAGTCCAAAAATTACGATTCCGGTGCCATTAGAACCGTATTTTATAACACATAAATCTAGGCTTCAGAAAACACAATTTTTGTTAAGTTATGGCCCGTTTACAGCCTGATGAAGCCGGCTGAAATCATTACTCAGCTTGCTGTTTTGTGGTTTAAATGTTACTAAAACGTATTAACAAGTATCCGAACAACGGGTTTATCAAAGTTTGACGATCAAACATCATATATACATTAACCACCCTTAAACCAACAAGTTTTCATCTTTATGTATCAATCATAAGTAAACCTTTATATTTATCTATTTGTTCTTGACACTTTAGTGATTTTAAACATACTACACCCTTTGATCATAGAAACAAGATTAAACAAGATTAACAAGAGTGTAACAAAGAACTTACTACTAGCTTATAGCTAGGGATGAATCTAGTGCAAAGTTGGAAAGAAAGAGATGGTGAAAAGTCTTGAAACAAGCTCCTTCAAGATGCACCTTCCATGGTTGTTCTTCAAAGCTTAAATGAAACTTGTAAGTGATGAAGATGAAGATGACAAGAGAGAGGGAGGTGGGTTCGGTTTGGGGAAAACCGAATAGAGAGAGAGAGTGAAGGAGTTTGAGTGAACTTGTTGTGATAATAAGATCTTGGAAAGATATAGAAGATATATGGAAAGATTGTGTAGAGATATGAAAGATCTAAGTAAATCTAAGAAAATCAAGATGGATCACAAAAGATTTTGGCAAGATTTTGGTGGGGGCCTCCCCCTTAGTAACCGTGAATCATATATGGGGGGGGGGGGGTAAAGTGTAATTTTGATGGTATATATTTTCCAACTAGAAAGTAGGTATTAGAATGATATGTTTATTTAGTAACTTTTTAGCGGGTGTTATGGTATACGGGGATCATGACTAGCCAAGAATAATTAAGTAATGTGTTTGACAAATATTTGGTGTCCCGGGTAATGTCCGGTTGTTCGGTCGGATACTGTTCCGTTAAGTTGGTAATTGTTCCGTAAGGCGTCTTACTTATATATTTTTGTAACGAAATTTATTCCTAACACATAGGAAAACATATCGGACTATTTAACAATTTTTCTGTATACTACTAGTATGTTAACACGCACATGTAAGTACAACACAGTAATCGGAGAGTATTTAAGTGATTCAGCAACTTTACTTATAGGTATAAAACCTTAGATGGCCATTATTTGGCATTCCCGAGAGTATAATTAAATATTATGAAGCTCCCGGTTTGTTAAAAGGTCACTCAGAGGTAAGAATTAACATGTTGACGCTTTTAACCCCTTTATTGTGCAACCTTTCAATTAATTACATAAACGGCTACACTTAACTAACAAGTGGCTTATTTGTGAATATAAAACCGTAGAAGGTTATTTAGAAACTTATTTTAAGTATGCTAACACTTCCAGTCCTTTCTAAATCAAAGTTTTTGATTTTTCGAAAAACTAGTCCCTTAAATTCAACATTGGACTTTATTAGGGTTTATTACACGTGTCAATATCCTTAATTTCAACATTGGACTTTATTAGGGTTTATTACACGTGTCAATATATCATTGGACGTGATTTTTACGAGGTGTTACATCCTCACCCTCTTAAAAGAAATCTCGACCTCGAGATTTGTTAAAGTAAAAGAAGTGTTTTCTGCCTTATATTGGGCTTAATCTTTCCCGGTACCTTTGAGCCTCTAGGGCACTTCAATTTGACCTTAATAATAGGTACATGTATCTTTTTGGAGCTTCTAATCCTGTCGATCCTTAATTGTCACAGGTTGCTCATCATTATATCATAAATCTTTATATCACTATGTGATAGTGTTTCTTGACTTATTGGCGAAACACATCCTTCAGTCACTAGTGTGCAACGTATTGCAAGCTCCGCCAAGCTCCCTAGATAGGTTTTAGCTTATAAGCTACTTGATCTCGATATATTCGATTTTCCTTCGAATGATTCTACATATTTAGAGCTTAACTAGCCTGATAATTTACAAATTGGCACACCCTTCCAGGGTGATATCTTTTGTTGATCCTTATTTCTTAATATGAACTTAGGAGGGTTGCTTACTTCATTAATCCTTGATTTTCTGCCGAATAATGGCAACTTACAATCGATTATGGATTTGTTTGATCTTATTCGTTGTTTCCATGCAACTCTTAGATCCTGACGATTGGACTTACCAATCTTTTGTCTTAATAGATGTTTAACATTCCATCTATACAAGGTTTCCAGAAGAGCAGCCTTGATACTTATATAATAACTATTATAGGAAAGCTAAATTTAAGGTGGGATGGTTATTCCAACCATTGCTTAAAACTAATCTTAAGGACTTAGCTAATCCTTGCCGTTAGTCGAACAAATCGACGATCCTGGGCAGTTGATAACAATTCTTACTTGTTGCCTAATTCGGGTTGCGGTAATCAACGGATAAGCAAAATGAACCGTCTTCCTTAATTAATTATACCAAATTCTTAGAATATTGAGTTAGGCTATACGAACCTATATTTTAAATTTTACTTAATCAGGGTCTCTATCCCTCCAATGATGGTACTAACCGTCTTGGAGATTTCATAATGATGCAGTCCCAAAATGGGATATAGATCTTAATTCTACTAGCCTCGCAGGAGGTAAACAGGGTATTCTTAGTGGGGGATACTTAGGTATAACGAGATTACAGAGATTTTCCAAATCTCAGGCTCTAATTCTTCCATTGATGTCGGTGTCAGATAATGACACATTCTTTTTACAAATGCAAGGATGTCCTAAGCAGAGATACTTATAAGGACATTTTATATTGGATATCTTCTTTGAATACTACTAGTCGACTTTAGTACAATATGACCATCGGGATATCTCAGGGGTTCCATGTATTAAACCTCCATACTGATCAGGCATGGAAGCAATCTATGGGACACACTAGGATACGCCAATCCTCATATGGCACTTTTTATCAAACATAGTTTGGCATTCGCAGTTGATAAAAACAATGAGAAAAATAAAATAAAATAAAATAATATATTTTGTCGTACTCTTTCTGGGGAAGAGTACTCTTAGATTTTTCAGAGAGATCATTGCTGAGAATAATAGAAGAAACAGTCTTTGTGGTTTCATTAGTAGGTTCTACCTCGAGGATAATCTAAAAGTTTGCTAAGCTTAGTTTATGAAGGATTTATTGATATCTGAATCAAAATAAAAACTCTTAGCATTCATATCGTTGATAAGTGTTAAGGGAGGTACCTGATGCCATTATTTATGAACTACTCCAGGCATTTTAGGCGCTTTCAATCTTAGGCTTTACTTCCTTAGCCGCCTTTCCTTTGACAGATTCAGGGCACGTGGTCCTGATGTGGCCTTTCTCATAACAGCCGAAGCAGACTGCATCCTTCATGTACTTGCAGTCCAACGTTTTATGATCCCTCGATTTGCAGATCCCACAAGCCCTCAGCCGCGATCGGGATTTTGGTTCGAACCTGCACTTCCTATAATGGCGCTTCTTGCAAATCTCGCATACAGGTTTCTGGTTGGACTTTTGTTTATTCTTTTTCTTAGAGCTCTGGGAGTTATCTTCCTCCCTTTTCGTCTTTAGTTCATCCCTTGCCTTAGAGGTATGAACGAGATCCTTCTCGTGAGTAAGGTCGTGTGGTCTTGGATGAGACTTTGAGCAAATAGCATTGGGCTCCTTGAACTTTTTCACGGCCTTCTCCACAGCTTTTCCAACAGCTGCGTCTATCATAGTTTGAAGGACATCATTGGGAATTCTAAGGTTCACAATTGTAGTATCATTGGCATACGCCGCATCATCCATTGCACGATCAACGGCTGTCTTATCTGAGTTTGCCATACTTGATATTGGTTCCTAATATTGATAAAACAATTACTTAATTGCAATCCGACAACCGCTATTCATCATCCTGGCAACTCATCATATACTATCCATGGTACCATTAAACCATATAGGACACTAAAACATAAAGATTCTTAATGAACATTGTTTGGATATGTATACTTATTAATTTTACTTAGCCTAGGCCATAAAAGACCATTGAGGGCATCTAGGGTCTGGACCTAGTCCATCACCTTTTTGACAGGGAATCGAAATGTCACAACTGTCTTTATTATATTGATGAATTTGGATAGCTTGGAAGCTTGCCATGAGGATATCAGAAAAGAGTGGGTCCTAATAGATATAAAATATCTTTTTAAGGTTCGTCGGAGCATTCCTTAAGGTATCATCGGCCAATTTCCACCTCGCGTCCATTGGTCGGAGTCTTAATCGGGCGAAAACAACAGTTCTCAACATTTATCGTTCATTACAGAATCATATGTGCCAGCATAAAGAAAAATAATTTATGCATAAACTTCCTGATAAGAAAAAGTACCTGCTATATGGTTAGCATTCTGTACCACCTCGCGGGCGTTCCTCTGGAAGACTCATGCTTTTGTTTTTCCTGGCCTTTCTCGGCTTCTTTAAAATCTTTGGGCAGTTAGTCTTGATATGCCCTTCCTCGTTACAATTGTGACAGATCGCGTTCTTCAACCCCTTGCAATCTAAAGTCTTGTGACCCTTGGTTTTGCAAATCCCACACAGTTTGGCACCTGGGTCAATTGTACACTTCCCAGTATGTTGCTTTTTGCAGTTACTGCACTTGGGTCTGTTATTAGACTGACTCGAGTTTTTCCTAAACTCGGAATCCTTTTTGTTCCTTAAGCTTCCCTTTTTCTTCTTATCAGATCGATGAGAGTTCTCTTCCTCTCTTTCTCTTTTTCCCTCACCAGAAGCCTTAACAGACTTATTTCTGATTGCATCTAAAGTGAGAGATAAGGATAAGTCCACTGCGGACCTATAAGTGGTTGGCCTAGATGCTTTAACATTTCCCTTTATCTCTGGTGCTAGGCCTCCAATAAAACGTGCTATGCATTTAGGTTCAGGGGTGACTAAGTAAGGAACTAGGCGGGACATAGTGTTAAAACTTGTCACGTATGCCTGGCAATCTAAATCCTTCATGACTAGAGCCAGAAAGTTTGATTCTATCTCTTCTACCTCATGTTGAGGGCAAAAATTTTCCTTGACTAATGCAACAAATTGATCCCAAGATAAGTTGTAGAGTAGAACCTTTCCCGTGGCTTGGAGCAATGATCTCCACCATGCCAACGCTTCTCCTTTGAATGACTGTGAAACAAATTTCACAACATTTTGCTCTGCACAACCGCTGATGTCCACAACAGCGTCCATCTCATCGAGCCATGTCATGCAATCGATGGCCCCTTCTTCTCCTGTAAAGTCTCTGGGCTTGCAGGAGACAAAATATTTATATGTGCAGGTCTTAACTGGTGCCTCTTGGTGAAACATGACCTGAATAGGCGGAACACTCCTTCGATGTGACGAGTTATGAACATCGTCTTCCTCTAATTCATTTGATTTAGGAGGGGGCTTAATACGAGCCACAGATAGAGTCGTAGAGTGGTTATCATTTGATTCATTATACTGACTGTCAAGAGCTTGAGTAATAGCACTATTTATTAGTGCCTGCAGTTCCGCTTCCGTCATGCTAATTCTGGTAATATCATTGTTCTTCTTCGGGTGGCTGTTGGCCTCCTCTGATCCAGCCATGTAGCTTGATTGCTACATAAACAATGGCAATAATTTATTCAGAGGTTATTATGGTATCCCCATTTTTGACGATTCATCAACCATGGTAATATAAACCATATCGGTTAATTTGTTAGTTATTTTAAATTAGTATTTTCCATTATAATTTATCCTAGTTATAAAACATTAAGGATATTAAAGTGGCGCAGAAGGCCTAGTCACAAGGACAATTTTAAATTTATAAGCCATGATCGTTTGGGATCAAGGCATTTAAGGGTTGAGCATAGTCGGTTACTTTTCTTAACAGGGAGTCGAAGACTACAACTGCCTTTTGTCTTTTAGGACAATAGATATAGCCCGTGGGCATTCCCTTCTGAGGGATGTTTATGATATGATCATCTTTTCAGATGCTATTAGTCAAGATCGTTTGGATCATACCGACTATTATGCTTGGACATGGTCCAACATTTTTAGACAGGAGGTCAAAGACCACCACTGTCGTTGTTTTATCGGACAACAAATTTAGCCCGTAGGCACTTCATCACTTACGGATGTTTATAACATGATCATCTTATAAGATGATATAAGCCCTGATTTCTAGATCATAAGGTAAAAAAAATTTCCAATATAGGGATGACTGTTGTGATTTTATCGAATCACATTTGTCAGGAGTGCTAACACGTTCTTAGGTGTTAACAAGGATCTGAATCTCTTGAGTAGGTCTCACCATCTTGGCCGCGTAGGCTAGGTTTCTCCTTTATGATTCTTTTTAAGATGTATACTGACAGGGAAGGGGGGATATTTATTTCCTTCAGGATTCTCCTCATAAATCCTACTTTACAAGTTAATAATAGCACAAATGGCCTAGTCACGTAGACAAGTTTATAAGCCATGACTTCAGAGAATCGAGGCATTCAAGTTTTAATAATGGCACAAATGGCCTAGTCACGTAGACAAGTTTATAAGCCATGACTTCAGAGAATCGAGGCATTAAAGTTTCAATAATGGCACAAATGGCCTAGTCACGTAGACAAGTCTATATGCCATGATTTCAGAGAGTCGAGGCATTAAAGTTTTAATAATGGCACAAATGGCCTAGTCACGTAGACAAGTTTAATTTATAAGCCACGATCGTTTGGGATCGAGGCAATTAGGTGTGAATCAACGTTCATTACCTTTTCTTGACAGGGAGTTGTAGCTACCACTGTATTTTGGCTCATGTAGAAATGAGCAAGGCCCGTAGGCACTAATTTACCACGTATGGTTAAAATATGATCATCTTAATTGATGACGTAAACCCAGGATTCAGGGATCATTAAACTGGGTTAGGGATTTTTTTTTGAAGAATCCTATAAAAATGACGTGTGATTTTAAATGAATCACATCTGCCAGGAATGTTAACATATTTTAAGATGTTAACAGGGAATTGAATCCTTTAAACAGGTCTTACCATCTTGGCCCGGTCTTATAATTGTCCCCAGGGCTAGGTTTCACATTTAAGATTTTTAATTAATGATTTGAATCTTTTTAACAGGTCTTACCATCTTGGCCCGGTCTTATCATTGACCCATAGGCTAGGTTTCACACTTAAGATTCTTAATTAATAATTAACGCAGAGCAATTTTTAAATTGAGATGTTAATATGGATCTAAATCTAATTATGGAACTACCATCTTGGCCCGGTCTTAAAATGACACGTGGCTAGGTCTTGTCCTTTTTAGATTTTGCCATTTTATTATAATGGTAGATCTTGTAAAATAAATGTTATTTTATATTTATTTAATATTTCTTGTTTAGAATGAAAGTTTAAACTTCATCATTCCATTATATAAAATAAAAGTATAAAGTTGCCCTAAGCGGGACTTGAAAGAAATAATGTTGTCCTCGGAGGGACTGAAAGATAATTATGTCCTTATAAGGACTAATAAGGAAACGATCTTCAGTAAGAGGAGTTTCTTCTTCATTCTTATTTCTGAATGCTTACTCCTTGTAGGCTCGTTTCATCCTGGCCGCGGTACGAAGCTCAGCATTTCAAGGCTCCGGGTGTGGAGGATTCCTATTACAGCTTCTTCGCTTGGCGACGTATTCAATTAGAATTGGAAGCAAAAAAATTTCCAGATTAGGATTGAGATTATTCCTATGTTAAGTCTAGACTCAGAAGATCAAAGAATGTGCTATTGTGTCATTGAGATTAAACACTAAGGGATAGTGTTTAATTCACTCAATGTTGGCTCTGATACCAACCTGTCACACCCCGATTTCCACGTGTCACCGGTGGGCCCGGTGGGGGAGTATCGTGACGTAATTGATATCATCATAGTCAAACAACACAATATATATATGCTCAGCGGAAGCAAAAGATAAATATATTACAATCCGAATATAAGGTAATATCAGAGTATTACAACGGAAAGTAAAAAGATCCACAGGCGGATCGAATAATCATAATCATTGTTCAGCAGACTTTAGACGCCTAGGACTTGTAAGATTCCTTATAATCGCCCTGAGCCTCCAGCCAATTACGTTCAGTACCTGTCACTTAACCTTTTGGAAAAATACGTCAGTTTTCACTGGTAAATACAATTTAACTGACTCATTTTGAAAAGAGTTTGAAAATTTATTTGAGTGCAAACGGCACAAAATATCTTGACACAGTGATTAAAATGCACAGAGGCAAAATTAATCTTTTATAACTTGGGACAATTTTATTAATAAAAATCTTGTATCCGATTTACATGTTTGTCCAACATTTAGGGCCGGTGATTATACAATACAATACAATACAAGCCGGACAAGATTAATCGACACACCACAAATATAATCTCACAAGAAGTTATCCTCACGAGTGAGTATACGTTTTACATATGCAACAGGAGGTGTTTTGTCTACACCTTGTGCTTACGTCGTGGCCATTCACTTTTTAAAATGAGCCAAGGATATCCAGGACACGGTCATTAACCCCCAATGTTATTTGTTATCAAGCAATACGAATTAAAACGGGATTATGCAATTCAATCATCTCCGATCAAAAGGTTTCTACACCCGACCAAGCGGTATTTTTATAATACCGTACCCCAAGCCCGTATAAGGGAAAATAAGTTAAAAGTATTTACCTGAGCTAGCTCCTGTCTTAATTAATAAGAATTTAATAACTCAGCCGTATTCACTTAAGTAAGCGTAGGTACCATTTACCGGAAGGCTCTAGTCTGGAATGATGACATAAATAATCAATTAGAATGCTAGCGGGTCTTTAATTAAGCCAAAGCTTAGACCGGTTAGTCTTAAGGAAATATACGGTTCAAACGCACGATTAAGCGAATACCGGATAGAATGTGAATTTGACCCGACAAGTTTGGAGACTTGTATAATATGGGTTTACTAAACACATTCTGGATTTTGAGACAAAAATGATAATGTTTGACCCGTTTCGGTCAATTTATGCAAACTAGTTACATAACCGAACCGAAAGCGAAAAGGGCGTTACGGGCGACCATAAGAGTCATATGCAAGTTTCCTGAGTTAATATGCTTCAATTATGTTATAATATTAGCAAGATATTTTCTATTATGCCCGGAATGTATTTAAACTCAATTTACGCCTCATAAGGGCATTTTGGTCTTTTAAAAGTTATAAAAGAGTTTATTTGTAAATCTGAGTTACGGGTCTGATTTATATAGAAAATATACTTAACTTATTATGTTATAACAGTAGGGTATGACCCATATGTAAAATGTATCATTCTCGGATAACCTACCCGACATTTAGACACGCAAAACACTACTTATGTCATTTCAGCTTTTATGTTCAAAACTGGGCTGTTTTCGGTGATTTTAATAAAATAGTTAACTTGTTCTAAAAATTCCCAAATTTTTACAGAATGTCATAAACACTCCATATTTTATTGTGTAAAAATATCGGGGTTCAGTTTATTACCAATATTTTATAAAAATTCATTTTCCCGGACTGAACTCAGATTTACCTTTTTCTGACCACAGTTCACGGAACAATTTATTAAAAATTCATCGAGTGTCCGATTTACGAAATTCCAGTGGGGTAATTACAAATGCATCGGTTTTCATCTATTGTAAAACTTTCATGGTCTGATTCATCATGAAACTCATGTTATAACTGAAAGTACGACACCCATTTATTGCTGTCAAAACTCAGCCTAAGCTGCTGTTACGAATCGGTCGTTTAAAAATAGTAAACGAAGTCCAAAAATTACGATTCCGGTGCCATTAGAACCGTATTTTATAACACATAAATCTAGGCTTCAGAAAACACAATTTTTGTTAAGTTATGGCCCGTTTACAGCCTGATGAAGCCGGCTGAAATCATTACTCAGCTTGCTGTTTTGTGGTTTAAATGTTACTAAAACGTATTAACAAGTATCCGAACAACGGGTTTATCAAAGTTTGACGATCAAACATCATATATACATTAACCACCCTTAAACCAACAAGTTTTCATCTTTATGTATCAATCATAAGTAAACCTTTATATTTATCTATTTGTTCTTGACACTTTAGTGATTTTAAACATACTACACCCTTTGATCATAGAAACAAGATTAAACAAGATTAACAAGAGTGTAACAAAGAACTTACTACTAGCTTATAGCTAGGGATGAATCTAGTGCAAAGTTGGAAAGAAAGAGATGGTGAAAAGTCTTGAAACAAGCTCCTTCAAGATGCACCTTCCATGGTTGTTCTTCAAAGCTTAAATGAAACTTGTAAGTGATGAAGATGAAGATGACAAGAGAGAGGGAGGTGGGTTCGGTTTGGGGAAAACCGAATAGAGAGAGAGAGTGAAGGAGTTTGAGTGAACTTGTTGTGATAATAAGATCTTGGAAAGATATAGAAGATATATGGAAAGATTGTGTAGAGATATGAAAGATCTAAGTAAATCTAAGAAAATCAAGATGGATCACAAAAGATTTTGGCAAGATTTTGGTGGGGGCCTCCCCCTTAGTAACCGTGAATCATATATGGGGGGGGGGGGGGTAAAGTGTAATTTTGATGGTATATATTTTCCAACTAGAAAGTAGGTATTAGAATGATATGTTTATTTAGTAACTTTTTAGCGGGTGTTATGGTATACGGGGATCATGACTAGCCAAGAATAATTAAGTAATGTGTTTGACAAATATTTGGTGTCCCGGGTAATGTCCGGTTGTTCGGTCGGATACTGTTCCGTTAAGTTGGTAATTGTTCCGTAAGGCGTCTTACTTATATATTTTTGTAACGAAATTTATTCCTAACACATAGGAAAACATATCGGACTATTTAACAATTTTTCTGTATACTACTAGTATGTTAACACGCACATGTAAGTACAACACAGTAATCGGAGAGTATTTAAGTGATTCAGCAACTTTACTTATAGGTATAAAACCTTAGATGGCCATTATTTGGCATTCCCGAGAGTATAATTAAATATTATGAAGCTCCCGGTTTGTTAAAAGGTCACTCAGAGGTAAGAATTAACATGTTGACGCTTTTAACCCCTTTATTGTGCAACCTTTCAATTAATTACATAAACGGCTACACTTAACTAACAAGTGGCTTATTTGTGAATATAAAACCGTAGAAGGTTATTTAGAAACTTATTTTAAGTATGCTAACACTTCCAGTCCTTTCTAAATCAAAGTTTTTGATTTTTCGAAAAACTAGTCCCTTAAATTCAACATTGGACTTTATTAGGGTTTATTACACGTGTCAATATCCTTAATTTCAACATTGGACTTTATTAGGGTTTATTACACGTGTCAATATATCATTGGACGTGATTTTTACGAGGTGTTACAGAGATAGGTTTGTCTGCTGACATAAGGATATACCCGAAATTACATTTTGTCATCTTTGAATATCACAAAGTTAAAGTAATAAATCGGTTTTTAGTTCTCACCTTTTCTTCAAATTATAGCCTCTCGTTTCCTTTAAAGATATCGTAATACTCTATTAGATGCTTCACATTAATCTAGACATATCTAGTGTGTTGCAATGTGAGTAATATCTAAACGAGTATAGACTTAAACTTACATAAGGATTCCAATTAATGAAGCGTAGAAAATAATCTCATTTACCATATTATCCTCTGAAGGAGAGCAGTATTGATTGTTACATATGTAAGGACCCATTTAATGTTAAACTTATGGAACAGAACTAATATCCCATTGGGTCTATCTCAGTATGTTATGATATCAATCACGTAAGAGATATCTCTGAGATTTATTATATCAAAGTTTGTGTTAACAATGCTTTGACTTATGTAACATATACTTGTCAAAAGAATGTCATCTATATAGACAAGTTTATTTTAGTTGCTCCCACTCATCTTGAGGTAGGTACATTAATCCACTTGATTGTTGATGAAAATAATTACGTTAAGATTTCATCACATTATAATGTTTTCATTAACCCATACATGGATTTTATTGGCTTACAAATAAAGTGTTCTTTAACCTTCAGTTTAGAACTTTCAGGTTGTTTTATGAACATGTAAATGTGTCAGCCAGTTTGTTAGGGAAAATTGTTTTTAATGTTCATCTAATGTAGCCTTAAATTGTTATAAGCTACTAGAACACTGATGATCCTCAAAGAAATCTTTAATAATTTATCTCTTCCTAAGTATAACCTTTGACAATCAATCATGCCTCTTCGTGTCTTAACGCTTATATCAGGATCTGGTTTAGTTATGAACACTCTTAGGTAATTCAATCAAATCCCAAACGTTATACGAACACATAAAATCAGTTTTACTAGAAAACTGTTTTATTCCATTCAGAGGATTAATTGACACTAATGGCTTAATTTTGAAGAGATAGGATCAGTAAACATTTCCAAAATCCATTTCAACTTCAGTTAGGGAGGTTATGTAATCATCAAAGTTAGTAGGCTTTTAAACCTAGATGACCTCCTGAGTTGATTATTGGGTTCATTAGAAGTTTCAGTTTTATGGATTAGCTCTTGGTTAGGTTGCTATCATTTTCATTCTAAGTTTGTAAGAGTTGGTGCAGTATGGTGTACAAGAGGTGTAATCGGAGTTAAATTCGGAGTGAAATTTAATGACACTCTTCCCCCCGCCTCTTGTATTCCTTGCAAGTCATGATAAGAACTTTGACTGCTCCCACTGACCTTAGAAATCTTTAGGAACTCAGCATGCTAAGGGTCAATATTTAACGACCAACAAATTCTAATAGAGAAACAAGTTAATGACGTCAGTCGTTGTAGTTTCTCTTGTTGAGGATTATGTTAATTTATGTAAGAAATCTAAGTGTGCCCACAATTAAGCAACAATGAAACTTTTTGTAAGAGTAGCATTAGATTTTAAGGAGACAAGTTATGATAGAACAATGTCGTGATGGAGCGGTGTCTTGTACAAGAGGTGCAAATTTAGGTAATATAAAATTTTCACTCCCCCACCTCTTGCAACTATTGCAAGTTATTATTAAGACACTTAATGCTCCCACTGATCTTTAATATCTCTAGAAATGGTACAAGAGAAGTTTCAATGAAGTACGTGACGTGGGAACCTATCATATATACGTTAGACTTTATTTGATTTCTTTAATGTCCAGATATCATAAGAAACTTTAGGGACATATTTAATAGAAATCTTAGTAAGTACATATATGAATAGATTTCTTCTAAGACCGTGAGCCATATGCGACAAAATTTAGATACAAGTTGATAGTCTTTTAAATGATAAATGAATTATGTCTGAATATTTCATTTGGAACAAGTTCCACGAATGTCAATGAATGACTTATGATGGACCCATGCTTATTCCTTAAGCCAAGTAATATTTAGGGCTATAACGTCATGATTTAAAATCACTTAGAATGAGATTAGATAAAAAATCATCCTCATTAACCATGTCATGATTTCTCATGAATTTCGGTTATAATGGATGAAATTTATAAGTCTCATTTTTCCTTTTGTCAAATTCTCATTTGCATGATGACAAAAGTTGTGAAAGTGTAAGGTATCATCTAGTTTTATCTTAGTAATGTTTCAATCCAGATATTTAGAACAAATAAAATGAGAGTTTAAGGTAAGTATGACTTTATGTTGACTATGCAAACCTCACAATCTTCATAACATTGCTTAATTATGATACTATATTCTGATTAATCTTCAGAATATATAAGGTGTCGAAAGCGTTGTTAGAAGATTGCTTATTATGGTTCCTATAGTCTTAACATTTAATTTTGTCACTAACTCTCGTGTTAGTTATTTGTCGAGTTCTGGTAAGGAAACGTATGGAACTAGAGTCAACTAATCATGTGTTAATTGGAATATTAAAAATGATCAGACTTAAATATCATTAGTAAGTGACTACCTAATTAACTTATCCAACTGTTCTTTGGAATAATGGATAGTCTCGTTGCTTATGCCTAGTCTAATGACATAATTATGCAGTGAGATTTTCCCTTGAAGAACCTTAAAGTTGGAATTAGCACTTGTAATTTGTCTATGGACCTTAGAACAATCCTCTTTTAAACTATTAGTGGTTGTAAGGTGAATAACATCTTATTTTCCAGTTTCAAACATTTATTTCTATGTACATATATTGCTTATCAACACACTCATTATACTTTGGTACTTTTGAGTGTTATAGTTGATTTATAAGGCATCAAATTGTACAAGTGAAAATCTTAGTATGTAATGTACTGGAAAAATGTACTTATTTCCATGCATAAGCCCTTTACTTTATGGGTCATGGTATTGTACATTATAATGTATTCACATATACCACTTAACCTTATAGTTTAGAATTTTAAATGAGGGCATGCATATTAGGAATTCTTGTGATTATTCCATATATAATAGATTAGTCTTAGGAAAGACTTAATCTGGAATAACTTTAGTGATAGCAATTATGTTAGAGGGATCTTGATTATCATAAGAGACATCATGTTTGATTTATCCTATTCATCATGCTCTAATTTTCTCCTGTAGTACTTATATCAGAAGAGAGCAATAGGATTATCATGTCTTAAGATATAATCAAGGATTTAATTTAAGAGCTAATTCTTATAGAAACTTTAAGCAAAACATATTAGATTTAGGAATTAGAGTGGATGAGATATAGATTTATAGAAGAAAATTATAGTGAGTAAAAAATTATGGGTACTAAGAATAAGGCAGACGAAATGATCATAAAAAATTAATTAAGGATCATTAATATAAGGATCATTGTGTGAAGAGGTTGTGATATGTCTATTACTAACATCAAAATAATAGACTATTTAAAGTTCTACTTAAACGAAGACAAATCAGCTTTGGCCAGAAGTGTAATCATTTAAGCATGTGTGCAAAGTGGTTGTAACAAATCAGCTTTGGCCAGAAATTGAGACAATCACTTTAGTTATGCACTTGTTAAGTATGCCATCTATGAATGAATTAAATCAGCTTCGGCCAGATATTAAGACATTCATGTTTATGATACACACTTAACATAGCTTTCGTAATACTTGAACGATAAGTAGATGCATCAAATCAGCTTTGGCCAGAAGTGATACATCAGAAGCTCATTCAAGTTAAGCCATTTTGGTTTTGTGAAACATTATTTGATCCTTATTAATTAACTAAGTATTTACAAAACCAATCATTTAATAGCAAACCACCTGTTAGCGCGGATCGAACTCCGCGGTGAGTTCGCTGGGGGTACAGGGGGGACAGCGTGCCCCCGCACGGGGTTCCGCCCCGAGCTAAATCTTAGTTTACATTAAACAGCCTAAAATAATGAGGTTTCGAGCGAGATCTCGACTCAGTTATGAGGTCTCGAGTGAGATCTCGAGTCAAGTCTCGACTCAACTTGTAAAATTATGAGGTCTCGACTCATCAAGGTCTCGAGTCGCAACCTCAGTCTCGAGTCGTAATCATGGTCTCGACTGCTATGAATTATGAGATCTCGACTCCTTATGAGGTCTCGAGTCACAACCATGGTCTCGAGTTGTAGCTTTATGGTCTCGAGTCGCAACCTTATGGTCTCGAGTTATGACCTTATGGTCTCGAGTCGAGACCTTTGTCTCGAGTTGTAAAGATTTAAGCGCCCTTAGTCAAAACCTCAGTGGTCTCGAGTCGAGACCTTATGATCTCAAGTCGAAATCGTTGTCTCGAGTTATAAACATTTGAGAACACTTATGATTTCGAGTCGAGTTCTTGTGGTCTCGAGTCGAGACCTTGGTCTCGGGTGGTTAAAATTTATCTCGAAACTTCTGTTACAGCTACTAATGTGAAAACATAACCGAAAATTCGAATTGTTAGGGATTTTGAGATATGGTTTCCTGTTTTAGTGATGATCTAATTTTATCATAATATTTCGAAAATTATAACTGTATATCTTTTAACAGTTTTCGAATAAACTTAACAGATTAAATTGGATCAAACAGGGAAATAACACTCAAAAATCCAAATTATATTCCAAAACATAAAGGAATTTCGAATTTTCCTAAGAACACATGATCAACCCTAAAAATAAAAACATGATTCTGGAACCCGAAACCAGAATTTTAAGGCTTTAAACAGATTTTGGTACAATTAAGATTTACCATTATGATTCCGAGTCATTTAAAAAACATTCTTTTCCCGAAAAACATTGATCTCGGCACATATGACCCGAAAACAGCCGTGAGTTTTATTGAGTTTTCAAAACTTCTGTTTTCCAGATTTCAATCCCAGAATAATGGATACGAAAACAGAACTGACTAATCAATATATGCTCTGATACCACATGTTGATCAGTTCTGTTTTAGACATAATGGAAAACATGAAAACATACCTTTGATTGCATCAGTACAGGCCAGCAGAGAATCCAGATGGAGACGCAGCAACAGTGTTTGACATGATTGTCAGCTTGATCTGGTTCCTCCTTAGGGTGCAATCTAATGATGGTGATGATGAGAAACCGACAAGGGAATCGGTTATGGAGAGGAGGTCGATTGATGATGTTATGTGAATTAGTTAGGTTATGTGTCTAACCTTAGAACCTCTACATAAGTCTCCTTATATATGCACCCAGGAGGAAACCCTAATTAGTTAATAAGGGTAATTAGGCCCATCAACAATTACCAACTAATTATTTAATAGGATTGTTATATATTTTGATCCATATAATGTAAATGATTATAATGGCTACTAGATTAAATATAATATAAAATATTTAATCTTACAATTCTATGACTTTTTTGGTGTTGTCTAGTATTCGATGGTTGTTTTTACATGTAATATAAGAAGATATATCTCGATTCATCACATATATTCAGATTTCAGACACAGTTTGCCACGGGCTACGTTTGAGAGTTGATTTAAATACGTTTTGATGTTGGTATATATGTTTTTGACTGAATTACATAATTGATTATAAAATATCTCTATGGGTTAAGAGGTACTATTGGATATAGCCATATAGGCAACGTTGGACTCATGGAGGGTGCCAAAGGTTCTAACCATATCGCAATAATATAAACAAAAACTTAATCACCAACTGAATAGGTCACTGTCTAATATCTACCCTAAATTATAACGGTCAAAGAATATTTAAATTTAAATGTTATATACTTAATATACAAGTAATAATTATACTATACATATTAAATGAAACCCTTGATGAATAGTGATGCATCAAGGTTTTTTTTATATTTTATTTAGTTAATTGAAATTGCTAATCAATGTTAAATAATTGTTTTAGTGGTATTTTATTTATCACTTAATTATTATTATTATTATTTTATTTTATTTTGTTATTATTATATTATATTATACATATGAATTGAAAGTTGTGATGAATTGTGTTAGCTATTTTTTAAATAATTGTTTTTTAGTGGTATGTTAAATATTATTTATTTGATTTTCCTTAATAAATAATAAACAGTAATTGATAATTGTTAAATATTTGTTTTTTATTAGTAGTATTTTATTTTTTCAATTAATTTAATTTTTTAGTAATAAGTTGCGTTTGTAAATAAAAAAAATATATATTTCTACATCTGTATGCCAACAATAAATGAATATCGCTACAAGTACCATGACAATACAAACATATCGATACCGTTCAAACAACATTGTTGTCAGTGACGATATGTTACCGCATGCATTGGATCGGTATCCATTCGGTTCGTTATTGTACCGATACGATACACACACTCGATATAATCAACTGATAACGGTAAAAACGAACACCAATACCGACACCAATGTTGTTCGAACGGTATCGCTATGTTTGTATTCTCATGATACTTGTACCGATATTCATTTATTGTTGCAGATAGATTCGTATAAATGAAAAAAAAATCCGAAAACCATAAAGATGAATACATGTATCGGTACTAATGGTGCTGAGTACGATATGGTATGGTAGCGATACAATGTAAGTTTATCGAATGAAAAAACAATAAATCTAAATGTTGTTATTGAAGTTATTTTTTTCGTTCGGTTTTTGTACGGTACGGTACATTACGATAGCGACATGATATACATTAGTAGACAATAAACTATAAAAATAATACATACCGGTACCAATGTTGTTAGATTTGGTACATAGCGATATGGTGTTAGATTATAAAATACAACAATAGTAAAAAAAATAGCGGTGCCAATACAAATGTTGTTCAGTTTGTTTCGGTACATATTTGTACGATAGCGACACAATATCCGTTTCAATAGAGTTTATATTGTAATGTTGAAAAAAAAAGACATAGAACGCAAACCAATCGAACAGATATCAACTGAACAACACTGGTACCGTTATTGATATTCGTTTTTATTGTTTTTGGTTTATGTAAGGTTTTCTCTTTCGATTACTATATGAGTGTCAAACCCGTAACGAACCGAAAAAATATCAATTACCGACTGAAGAAAGCAATAAATATTCCAAAGATGAGATAGGCAGAGATATAAAAACAAATAGATAAGAAGAGCTGTCAAAAGGCAATGGAAGAAAATGTGAGCTCTACATACTATAATAATAATAATAATAATAATAATAATAATAATAATAATAATAATAATAATTTATATCCTGGGTCCACTTAGGTTTTCGTCCTACCGTATGTTACATCAGAGAGTATTTAGCTTTTGTGGTAGCACAACGTTTGTCAAGTGGCTGTTGGGGGTCTGGTTCCCTGGGAGAACACTCAAGCCAAACTCTGAAGCCAGTGTGAGTCAGGTTAAGACAACATAGTCTGGCTAGCATGGGGCAACGGGGCTCTCCAATTTAGAGAGTGTGGTGGCCTAACATAAGAAAGTTGACATTTCAAAAAAAAAATACTAATACATAATGTAATTAGTAATTAATTAGGTAATACTACTGATATTATTGATACATAATATGATTACGGTTTTCAATTTTAACTAACCATCAAAAGATTATATACACTCATTACTTAGGTAATTAATTAACTAATAATAACTATAACTTTATATGTTAGTTTAGAAGTATGATGAAGTCATGAAGACTAAGTAATAATATTTAGGTATTTGTGTTTATTTGATTTATTATTGAATTTGATTTTCTTGTAATAGCTTGCGTTTAGTAACTTTTTAAAGCTAAAAAAAACTGAATATGCGTATGTGTGTTTCGATTGAATACGCAGGTTTGCATTCAATATAGAGTTCTTTTTGGTATCGTAGGCTATGAGCGTCGGTACTGTAACGAACTTAACTGATTCTTACCGAACATCAGTATCTGTATCGCTACTATCGAAGCCGGAACCGGTGTTCATTTTAAGGGTTTTCTATTAATGTAAAAGATGACTTAACTTTTTTTGGTTCCTATATTGAGTGTCAGTACCGTAACGAACTAAACCGATACCAATCGAATTTCCGCCGCGTAGCGCGGAGGGAATCATACTAGTTATGTATGAAAAATAGGTCCCATATCTAGAAGAAATAGTGTCTCCCGGATTAAGACACATGATAAAACAATACATTAGCTTAGCTTTCGGTAAATTAATAAGGGCTTGGTTATTCACACATCCCCCTTGGTTATTTGTACATCCTTTGAACCCTATAGGAAGCGTATAAGGCAATACGGTTCCTCTGGGTCCAAGCGTATTGAGCAATACACTTCCTATATGTGTACTTGAAGTACAAACTTTTCAGAAGATGGTCAGCTAATGATTAGGGGACCAGAGGAAGCGTATAGGGTAATACGGTTCCTCTGGGTCCAAGCGTATTAAGCAATACACTTCCTATATGTGTACCAAACTTTTCAAAAGATGGTCAGGTAAAAGGAAGCGTATTGCCCAATACGATTCCCATAAATTTAATAGGAAGCGTATAGGGCAATACACTTCATATTAGTTTTACTTAAAAATTATAAGTTGCATCAAATTTTTAACTTATTATTGTTATCTTATAATGTTTTTATAAAAACACTTATTAAACAAAACAATATATATATATATATAGGGGACCGCTAGAATGAGAACCACCACGAGTTATGAGAACCGCGAGAACCACGTGCCACGGAGGGGCGTTGACCACGATTTTTTTTTACAACTAGATCCGTATATTTTAACAACATTCGTAAAAAAAAATTTCAAACGGCGCGCCCGAGGGGGTAGTTTTTTACACCCAAAGTTTGTAAAAAAAAAAAGAAAAAACAAAAAAATAATAAAAACACCAAACTTTGGGTGTAAAAAACTACCCCCTCGGGCGCGACGTTTTAATTTTTTTTTTTACGAATGTTGTTAAAATATACGGATCTAGTTGTAAAAAAAAATCGTGGTCAACGCCCCTCCGTGGCACGTGGTTCTCGCGGTTCTCATAACTCGTGATGGTTCTCATTCTAGCGGCTCCCTATATATATATATATAGGAAATGTATGGGGCAATATGGTTTCCTTGGACCCAAAGTATAAGAAGCATATAGGGCAATATGGTTCCCCTAGACCCAAAGTATAGGAAGCGTATGGGGCAATATGGTTCCGCTAGAGCCAATGTATAGGAAGCGTATAGGGCAATACGGTTCCTCTGGGTCCAAGCGTATTAAGCAATACACTCCCACGGTCATCATCAATACTCGTCAGACTCAGCGAGCTCCTCCTCTGTAAAGTTCGGGCCACGCCTAGTAGAGGGTGACGGGATGTGCCGTGTATAGGACGTGCCTGGAGCCTATAAAAAATTCAAACAAAATACTCATTACATAACATTAAAATTGTTTGTAGAAAATGAAATAAAACAAAATAACATACATGCATCTGATCCATCTGGCGACCGTGGGATGTTATCTCCTGACCATGCAGTGTTAGAAGTCGCATTTGCTCATCTTGGTTAAGCAAAATTATATTGAGAAGACGGTTGGTTGACCGAGGGAACCTAACCGCGCGATAAGCTCTCTGTGGATGCTGATGATCCCCCTGTTCATGTTGAGCCGGACCTCAACATCATCATGCCCGCCATCCTGCTCAGCCATCTGAGGCATCTGAACCTCCTTGGCCTCCAAACGCGGGTGATGTACCAACGGGCCGCGATGCCTGTGCTAAAGCAACGATGCAAGTAACGAACTAACGGGTCGCGAATCTCCAAGGATCGGACCTCCTCCGCCTTGGTGTATGGACCTTCACCGATGGTGGGCCACTAGGCAATCAACTCATCCTCGGGCATACGATCGATAGTCGTGGTATACACGTCCTGAACCAACTCCTCATCTGTGTAAAAACCGGTGACGACGGCAAATTGACGAAGCGACATCTCAAATACCTCGCCGAACAGACGGAATGTGATCTCGGGTGATGGGGCCGACAAGTTCGGATCATCAAAATCCGAGTTCGGTTGGTCATCCGGTCGAGGTCTATAGCGGAATGTGGAGAGAAACTCCACCATCAACGACCGATAAGATGGTGCGGCTCCTATTCGAAATAAACGATCCCACGGGCTATCCTGCCCGATAACCTTTCGAACAGTGTCCGCCACCCCACATGGTTATCATAAATATGTTTTGGGTATTACAATAATGTATAAACGTTTTTTTGACACATTTTTATAAAAAGGATTCAGATTAGGGGACCAGAGGAACCATATTGCCACATACGCTTCCTATACATTGGCTCTAGGGGAACCATATTGCCCCATACGCTTCCTATACTTTGGGTCTAGGGGAACCATATTGCCCCATACGCTTCCTATACTTTGGGTCCAAGGAAATCATATTGCCCCATACATTTCCTATATATATATATATATATATATATATATATATATATATATATATATATATTGTTTTGTTTAATAAGTGTTTTTATAAAAAACATTATAAGATAACAATAATAAGTTAAAAATTTGATGCAACTTATAATTTTTAAGTAAAACTAATATGAAGTGTATTGCCTAATACGCTTCCTATTAAACTTGTGGGAATCGTATTGGGCAATACGCTTCCTATTGGGTCACTTTTCAGACCTTTATAGTTTTGAACTGCGTGCGCGTCAGAGAATATTGTACCAATAGGAACCGTATTGCCCGATACACTTCCTATTGGTGTGGCATTTAATGCTTCAAACCCTATGGGAAGCGTATTGGCCTATATGGTTTCTATTGAGGGATGTACAAAAATTTTAGGGGATGTGTAGATACCATCACCCATTAATAAACAAGTTATGTTCGTGACTTTGTATAGATTGAATTTTAAGAAAGTTTCATAAGAGTATTCCGTTTTAAATTGTATAATTTGAGATTTTGAGTAGACCAAAATTCATGTCTTTTCGTTAACCCAAATCAAGCTCTATAATATTATTTTTTACTAAAATGAGCTCATTTACGAAAGGCTAGCAATATCAAAGTGTGTAGTAAATGTGTTTTTTTTCTCCAACGACCGAGGACATTAGTCCCATGGTAGACATTGATATAGGTTGGGAAATTGAATTCTAATAATCTCAATTAGACGTCATTGGTCATTACCGATCTCATATTTGAATATTCCCACTAGCAGTCGCACCTTTTAACGAAGTTAAGTTTTTTCTCGAATTAAAAAATGATGTTTTAGTGCTTTTGATCAGAACGGGGATACGAGTTGATTGATGTAAAACTTATCTCGAAACGGTGCTCCAAACGACTTGATTTTTGTCAATTGGAAGTTTAAACATCCGGATTGAAGCACCGTTTTCGTCGTTTGGAGCACCATTTCGAGGTAAGTTTTACATCAATCGACTCGCACCCTCGTTCTAATCAAAAGCCACAAAACATTAATTTTTAGAAACTTAACAAAGGACTGTTGAAGGCAAAAATAGTTAAAAGGTGAGACTATTAGTGGAATATTCAAAGGTGGAATTGCAGTGATCAACCACCTCTAAATGTGATTATTAAAATCCAATTTGCCATTTAAGTTTAGGAGTATGTTTAAAGTAGTGTGTGTTAGCCAATTAGCCGTCGTAAAAATGACAATAAAAAGACAAAGTTATTATCTATTTCAATGGTATTATTCTTTTCTATCATCTCATCTCATGATGCCAGATGGCAGAATTTTGGCCATTGTGACACTCAACATTGAACCCAAATCTTGTTTTTTTTAACGGCTAACAGAATCAATCCCGAGCACTCTTGGGGTATCCACTGGACCAAACGGAGTACTCCGAGAGTAACCCGGGTCCACCATCAATTCCAGGGAAAACCCAGTAACCCACCCGCTCATAGGCACGGCAGTGAAATTACCGGTAAAACTCGTTTGGCTCAAGGATCGAACTCAGGTTTCCCTAGGTCTCCTATCATTACCCACCAATGCCTCACTCTACACCAAGTGGGAGTTGAACTTACATCTCATAAACCCAAATCTTGTTAATTAGACGAATAAAACATGAACCCCTAGTTTCTTCAATGGTTGGCCAGAAACATCATAGGCCACGAATGGACTTTCCCAGAAATCGTTGTCGTTTACCGGTTTAACTATATGCGCATGTTTTTCTTTGGGCAGCACTTTAAATATCTACCGTTGAATTATATTATTATTCTTATGGCAATGGGAATTCATTTTTAATTCATATGATTTATATCCATTCAATATGTATTTTGAAGTTGTATTTGCTTACACAATAATAGTACACAATATAATCCTATGATGTATATCTGAGATAAAAAAAAAACATACAAACTAATATTGCATATCCGAGGTCTGAATTAATATTAACACCTTAGGCAACTGTCACATAAGCCATGGACCTAAGCGATGTTCAGTTCATATTAAGTGTCTCATCTCAAAAATTACTATGCGTTTTGAGCGTATTAGCTGTACATGTAAGGAAAATTGCATAATAAAATAGGCGACAATCCACGGTGATTAATTTCCTGAGTCAGCAACTAAAAACAAATTTACAAACTCATTATGGGTGAGACGAATAAGATTATTTAGTGTATGGTGCCGAATCGAATGATGCATAATTTATATGGTTTGAGATTATTTTTACAAATAATTTAAAAACGAAATTCAATACCATCAAGATTTAAGATATATAATTATTAGATCATGATGATATTTTTGTTTAAAAATGGCTACAAAACGAAGTTGAAAAAGTCATTGATGACAAAATGGGGTTGAATCAACAAGGATAATTATATATACTTTAAAAGCTTGAATTATATTATGAAATACTTTAAAAAATTGCAATATTAAATATGTTTGTTTTTAAATCTATTTTGTTTATACCATTTAATTCTATTCCCTAATAAAAAAAGTTGTTGTATGATCTCCATCTTTCTAAAATCAAGACGTATATAAGTTTTTGTTATAGTGAAAAGGAGTTCCTAACGAGAAATAAACGTTCTAAATAAATACGATATCATGTAAAATTCAAAAGACATAAAATTTGTTAAAACAAACCAAACAAATAGTCGGAAAACTAGCTCGTATTAAACGAACCAGTTAAACATAAAACTAGTTTTAAGCGGAAAGAAACACCCTTTAACAATAAATTAACACTTTAATAAACCAATTGACCAAAGCGAATACAATCGTTTAGTTAATTATAACCAAACCCATTAAAACTGTAAAAAACAAGTGGAAACATCGGTACCAGTCTTCATATACCGTTTATTAGCACCTAAAACCAAACTGTTAAAATCTAGGGGCTGTTTGACAACTTCTGAATTGGTAAGTGCTGAATCAGTAAAATATCTGAACCATTAAAACCAATATAATGCTTAACCGTGCTGAACCAGTAAAAGATCTAAAGATCTGAACCATTAAAAGCCAATATAATGCTTAACCATTCAGAAGCAAATGTCTAACAAATTCAGATTAGATGCCTTAACAATTCAGACCCAATATAATACTTAACCATTCAGATGCAAATGTCTGAACCATTCAGACATCTGCTCATAAAACAAACAGTCTCAACAATTAAGAACCCATTCAGAGCTCAAACAAACCACCCCTAACGAAAAATATCCATACCTTATCGCTTCATCTACCATCTATCGATTTCCAAAACCAAAACCGACCAGCTAAACCCCCAATTCAACCACCCGACCCGATCCGGTTCTCAAAACAAAAATAATCCAAATCATTTAATTCATTTATAATTTTAATTTTAAAAATTTCAAAGAAAAAAACGTGTCCATTGAAAATGATAACAATTTATCACCACAAATCTCCCAATTTAATTGGTGTGTGACTAAAAAACACAAAGCAAAAAAATTCTGGTCACTGTCATTACCGATCATGTCCTAATCTCATACCATTTTTTATCGGGTCTGATTCTGTCAAAATTTTATCCTTTACACCTTGATTTTCGGGTCTTTATATCAACCCATTATATCCATTCATCATCCATTTCATTATTATTCGTCCATTCACTCACACAACCACAACACAAAGCATCAATTATTCAAATCCACTCATATTCTCTTCTATTCAGGTATTCAATTGTATTCAGTTCGGTTATATATACATATATATGAATATATAATTCATATATTACTGTTTATACTGATTTGTATTATTGTCGGAATGTAATTAAGTAAATAGATTTGTGGGTTTGTGTGTGTTTTGTTTGGAGATTATAGCGTAAGATCTGGACTGTGAGAATGTTTTATTTATATATTTATTTATTTATTTATTTTTGTTGTTTTATTATAATTTGTTACTAGATCTGCAGTTTTATTAGTTTTTTTTATTTTTTATGTTTGTGTAGAAGATGTGGTTTTTGATGTTTTAGATCTGTAGATAAATGTTTTTTTTTTAATCAATTTTGTTTCTTAATGCTGTTGAAGTGTTGATTAAATTCTACCTGTGAAGAAATATTTGAAGTTTGAACACTAATCTGATATAGTTTTTATTTTTTTTTATTTTTTTTTTTAATTTATGTAATAAGAACCCTAATTGTGTGGATTAAGCTCTGGTTTTGGGCTTCTGTATGCAGCAAACACCAAACAGTAATTTTTTTCTGAAGGTAGAAATAAAATGACTTTTTTTTGGTCAAGAGTAAATTACGATTTTGGCCCCTGTGGTTATATCACTTTTACCCTTTTAGCCCAAAAAGGATTTTTTTTAACATATTAGCCCCCAACGTCTTTTTTTCTAACCCTTTTGGCTCCCAACGTCTTTTTTTCTAACCATTTTTAGAGGCCAAAAGGGTTAGAAAAAAAGACGTTGGTGGCTCAGATGTTAAAAGATTCCTTTTTGGGCTAAAAGGGTAAAAGTGATATAACCACAGGGGCCAAAATCGTAATTTATTCTTTGGTCAAATATGTCTTTTTTCCGAAGAATAAATCGTCGATAATCACCGAAATAATGGCCAAACTCATTGTCTTTTCATTTAATGCTGATAAATACTTTTGGTATAAAAATAAAGTTTAGCTTGTAGATTTATCTCTTTTTAATGAAACACAGATCTTGAAGGTGTGACATAAATAATAAAACCAATGATTTGTGCAATTTGGGTAATAAGTTGTAATGGATACATGACTCTCATAGCTCCAACTTTTCCTCACCTTTTGTTTTCCTTTTTAAATACTTTTTGGTATAAAAAAAATCACGTTTTATAGTAAAAAGGGCAAAATAGTCAACTTTAAGCATAAATCGGAAACATGCATATGAATCGGTTAAGTATTGAACCAAGTTGTAAAATCTTAGAGAATTAAACTTATATAAAAATTGGTCCAGAATATGCTCTAATGCAGATCTCAAACATGCATGAACGGATCAGAACTGAAAGTCAAAGAAAAAGTCAATTTATGCGACTTTCGGTTCCGATTCGGGTTTAAACTGAAAATTGTCGAGTTGATCATGTTGAAACATGTTCTTACATTAATTACAAAGTTATTTTGATGATCAAACAGGTTGCATGTAGCCTACATTGTTAATCATGCTTAAATTTGCAAAAACACATTCTGTTGACTTTTTAAGAAAAGCTTTGACTCGACAATTGACATACTTAGAGTGGGAATCTGTAAATACCCTTTTAGGGGTTTGTTACCCACATAAATACCAACTTGTAGGTACTTTTAATTTGAGAAACGAATGAGCCATTTTCGTTTAATCACAAAGTCAAACAGAAATTACGATGGATTGACTTTCGGTTAATAAACTAAGCTAGAACGAATTTGAAAAGGTTATGAGCACTTACAAGAGTCCTAACAAAGCTTAGAGATCACTAGGAAGTTGTCTCCACGTCCAGAGGGCCCCAGAGGTTGTCTTGTGAATTTTGTGAATGTAAGTGTTCTATGTTTGCTACTTCAAGACCATTTTATCACACCTTTGATCTGATTAAAGGATGATACAGATGTTTGTAAGTGTTGTAGGAAGAGTACAAGTGTCCCTCATTGCATGTAAGTTCATTGGTGAGGCCCTGGAGTCGACAACAGCTGTAAACAACCCGTAATCAGACCTGTAACTGGCATTTGTCGATTTTCTGATGCTGGGCAGGTAATGCGGCCCGCTTTGGGACCCCAGGCGGGCCGCCTGGCTTCTTCTGATCCACAAAAACTTTTTAAACATTTGCATTTTGGCCCTTGGTACTTTGTTACGTGATTTTTCTTGCTTTTCTTGCACATTAGACCTTAACACTTGATTTTTAAGGACCTTGGGACTTTTACAAACATGGTAAAGTCCTTGAACAACTTTGTGCATACCCGAAAAGTCACGAAATTCACGTTAACGCATTTAACCCTTCGTGCACGGTTTTGATCATAACTTTCTCATACGATCACGAAACTTTATGAAATTTTTATCACATATTCTAGTGAGTATATTTTATCATTACAAAGCTTCGGGTTTGCCAAAAGATCACTCAGAGATATACTTTCAACATGTTGACACTTTTAGCCACTGTAGTTTGTAATTCCTCACTTTCTTTCATTTCCCGCTTCGTATGATCCATGATTTATCCGTTTAAGGTTATAAACATCATGTAGGGTTATTTTGGAGCCTATTTATCAATTGTTGACACTTTGGACCCTTATATTAACATAGTTTCACTGTTTGTCAACTTTAGTCCCTCTAAAGTATGTTTTCACATATTCAACGCCCATGACACGTGTCAGTACATTATTGGACGTAAATTTTCGAGGTGTTACACCTGCTAACCTCTCCTGGATCCTTTTGTCATCCTCTAGCCGGATGAACCTAAGGGCCCGGGTTCTTACCTCGTCTAGATTCCTGCATGGTGTCATAACAAGATCATCATAGAATAATGAATCCCTAAGCAATCCCATTTTAAAGGCTTCAACAGCAGTAGCTATATCCAGGTTAGGGATATCTAAGGATTCTTTACTAAATTTAGTGATATAATCCCTTAATGATTCATTATGACCTTGGGTTATCCTATACAGATCACTAGTTAAACGCTCAAATTTTCTACTACAAGAAAACTGGTTATTAAATAGGTTAACTAGATTAGCAAATGAGGTAATAGAGTAAGGGGGAAGACTTAGCAGCCATTTAAGAGCCGATCCAGTAAGGGTGGATCCAAATCCCTTGCACAGACATGCTTCCTTTAACCTTTCTGGGATGGGATTAATTTCCATCCTTTCCCTGTACTGTGCTATGTGTTCTTCAGGATCTGTTGAACCATCATACAACTTCATGGTAGGCACATGGAACCTCTTGGGTATCTCAGCATCACAGATTGG
The DNA here is from genome assembly GCA_030545235.1 of Helianthus tuberosus. Taxonomy (NCBI): domain Eukaryota; kingdom Viridiplantae; phylum Streptophyta; class Magnoliopsida; order Asterales; family Asteraceae; genus Helianthus; species Helianthus tuberosus. The sequence goes on along the minus strand of CM060397.1, from coordinate 6,103,155 downwards.
TGGTGCAAAACGAGATATCTTGTGGCTCCCATCTGCAATCTCCGGGATAGGCTTGACCACTCCTGGGACACTTGATATCATATCCTTTAACTTTTGCAATTCTCTGGCCATGGCATGATTGATACCTGTATCCTGCATAAGGCCAGGGTTAGTGGTATAAGAATTATTGAAAGTGTTACCTCCCACTGGATTCAAATTAGGAAGAGCGGATGTGAATCCATATTGTTGGGGCTCTGGAATGACCGATGGACCAGTAGAAGCTATGGTCTGCATTGGAATGAAATCTCCCTGATGGATATCGGAACTCCCTGATTGCAAACTCCTTAAGGATCCCGGAATCTGGAAGGATCCCTGAAACTGAGAGGATCCTTGGACCTGGGAGGATCCTGGGACGTAGGAAGATCCTTGAACCTGGGAGGATCCTTGAACATAGGAGGATCCTTGAACCTGGGAGGATCCTTGAAACTGAGAGGATCCTTGAACCTGGGAGGATCCTGGAACATAGGAGGATCCTTGAACCTGGGAGGATCCTTGAAACGGCCAGAATCCTTGAATCTGCTGCGCTCCTGAATATCCTCCTGAGCTTACGAAGGATCCTATATGCTGAGGATGGGATCCTGCTGGTTGGAAGTATGACCCTGAAGCCTGAGTCATTGCTGATGATCCGTAATGCACTCCTTTTGGCCCTCCCACATATTGAACATCTGGAACCGCTGAAGGCTGAGAAGTTATAACCGGAGTATCGAAATTCAAAGATCTGGGCATCAGTGGGGAATGATCCTCTGCCGATCTCTTCTGTTTCTTGATGTCTCCAATTTCTCTAAGAATCCTTTCATTGGTCTTATCCTGCTGCTGTATATGCTCCTTCATCTGCAAAATCAAAGTAAACAAGTCACTAGTAGTAGGAGTATAAGAAGCAGAAGAAGTTGGAGGTTTTGAGAAAATGGGAGTTGGTTTCTTCTCGGCATTTTTCTGAGGTCCAGAAGGTGGTGGAGGCAAAGGTCGAATGCCCTGTGATGAATTGACTGCAGACATCGCACTGGATGTGTTCTTTGATGATGAAGCCATCTGCTTGGATGTAACGAATCGAAATGATCACAAAAATGAGAATTTCTTAGGAACGAAGCACCAATTGGTGGGCGCCAAACTGTTTTGGTCAAAAATCAGACGAGGATAATGCAACCAAACTCTCTGTTACGGGGTATGATGCTTGAATTGGTAAACAACAATGAGGATCACTATGAAATGAATTGCACAAGGGACACAAAGATTTATACGAGGAAAAAGCCCTTGATCAATGTATGATCTCCGGCATAAAAAACCTCGGGTGATGGAAACTACCAATCACCAACTCAAATTAGACAATAATTTTTTTACAACTTCGGATGATAGCGAGCTAAATACAAGGATCACTATAGTGTATCGTGTAGAAATGTATGAAAAATGCTAAGTGTTTTGCCGAGAACTGGTGAGTGCAGTTGTACGAGTGTGTGTAGCCAAAAAATAGCCAAGTGTTGTCTAATTAGCTCGCTACCCCTTTTAAATTTAGTAAAATATCTAAATAACTAACTATCCGCAATTCATGCCTTCTCCCCACGATCTCCATAACGTTCACCATGGTCAAGCACGTGCGGAATAAGCGTGGAATATTCTCCAGGAACGTTACCAAGACTAAGTCCAAACCAGTATTCATGCAAAACAACATCGAATTCAAAGCAGACAATCATTAGTATAAGGATCCTTAGGATGATCCATGATCCTGATCCTGAAGCACTTCTGAGGATCACTAACTGACACAGAAGTAAGGATCACCAAACAGGATAACAATTGAGGATCACGGGTCATTCAAAAATCCTCCCCTAACACTAAGTGTTGAATATGTAAAAGATCTGAACCATTAAGAGCCCAATCAAAACTGAAACAAACCACCCCTAACGAAAAATATCCATGCCTGATCGCTTCATCTACCGTCTATCGATTTCCAAAACCAAAACCGACCAGCTAAACCCCCGATTCAACCACCCGACCCAATCCGGTTCTCAAAACAAAAAATCCAAATCATTATTTATTCACAATTTCATTTTAAAAATTTCAAAGAAAAAAACGTGTCCATTGAAAATGATAACAATTTATCACCACAAATCTCCCAATTTAATTGGTGTGTGACTAAAAAACACAAAGCAAACAAATTCTGGTCACTGTCATTACCGATCATGTCCTAATCTCATACCATTTTTTATCGGGTCTGATTCTGTCAAAATTTTATCCTTTACACCTTGATTTTCGGGTCTTTATATCAACCCATTTTATCCATTCATCATCCATTTCATTATTCTTCATCCATTCACTCTCACAACAACAACACAAAGCATCAATTATTCAAATCCACTCATATTCTCTTCGATTCAGGTATTCAATTGTATTCAATTCGGTTATATATACATATATATGAATATATGATTCATATATTACTGTTTATACTGATTTTATTATTGTTGGAATGTAATTAAGTAACTCGATTTGTGTGTTTGTGTGTGTTTTGTTTGGAGATTATAGCGTAAGATCTGGACTGTGAGAATGTTTTATTTATTTATTTATTTATTTATTTATTTATTTATTTATTTATTTTTGTTGTTTTATTATAATTTGTTACTAGATCTGAAGTTTTATTAGTTTTTTTTATATGTTTGTGTAGAAGATGTGGTTTTTGATGTTTTAGATCTGTAGATATATGTTTTTTTTTTTGAATCAATTTTGTTTCTTAATGCTGTTGAAGTGTTGATTAAATTTCTACCTGTGAAGAAACATTTGAAGTTTGAACACTAATCTGATATAGTTTTTTTTTTTTTTTTTTTTTTTTTTTTTGAATTTTGTAATAAGAACCCTAATTGTGTGGATTAAGCTCTGGTTTTGGGCTTCTGTATGCAGCAAACACCAGACAGTAATTTTTTTCTGAAGGTAGAAATAAATTGATTTTTTTTGGTCAAGAGTAAATTACGATTTTGGCCCCTGTGGTTATATCACTTTTACCCTTTTAGCCCAAAATGGAATTTTTTTAACATCTGAGCCCCCAACGTCTTTTTTTCTAACACTTTTGGCCACTAAAAGTAAATGGATGAGATTAGTGTTAGGGGCCAAAGGGGCTAGAAAAAAAGACGTTGGGGGATTAGATGTTAAAAGATTCCTTTTTGGGCTAAAAGGGTAAAAGTGATATAACCACAGGGGCCAAAATCGTAATTTACTCTTCGGTCAAATAATTGATATTTATGATCCAATAGTCAAATATGTCTTTTTTCCGAAGAATAAATCGTCGATAATCACCGAAATAATGGCCAAACTCATTGTCTTTTCATTTAATGCTGATAAGTACTTTTGGTATGAGAATAAAGTTTAACTTGTAGATTTATCTCTTTTTAATGAAACACAGATCTTGAAGGTGTGACATAAATAATAAAACTAATGATTTGTGCAATTTGGGTAATAAGTTGTAATGCAAGTTTTAATGGATACATGACTCTCATAGCTCCAACTTTTCCTCACCTTTTGTTTTCCTTTTTGAATGAATTCATTATTTGTGTTTGGTGTGGTAGGTGGCTGTGGTGGTAGGTGTTGTTAATTTAACGCGTAAAGAATAAGAATCATGTGTAGATTTACATTCTTTGTTTAGTGTTAATCAGTTGACTTTGACTAGTTACTAATATCGTAGATTAAACATGCCGCATATTTAAGATCAAGCACCTAACCGAAACAACGTTGAGTGTCCATGATATCAACCGACAAACAGCACTTGATTGTTGCTAAATATGTCATATGCTTTGAATGTCAAAAATACGTTACAGTTGTTGATTTGATTATTTTTAATTTGCCGTAATTTTCTTTCATTGCGGGTGATTGATTGTGAGAATATAGATAAAATGGAATACATAGGGGGTTAAGCCAATTTCTATGGCCTTGGCTGGTATGATCTACTTCTAACTGTTTCATTTCATATTCAAAGCACACGTTGACTTTTGGAGTCAAACTGTCAAAGACAATAAGTCTCGTTTTCAAATCCTATATACAGTTTTTCAAGAAAACGTTGATAACCCTGTTAACAAATTTAAACAATGGTTGATATTGAATATGCATATCTTTCTTACAACGTTTTTTAAATTTGATTCATGGTTAAGCCAATTTCTATGGCCTTGGCTGGTATGATTTACTTCTAACTGTTTCATTTCATATTTAAAGCACACGTTGACTTTTGGAGTCAAACTATCAAAGACAATAAGTCTCGTTTTCAAATCCTATATACAGTTTTTCAAGAAAACGTTGATAACCCTGTTAACAAACTTAAACAATTGTTGCTATTGAATATGCATATCTTTCTTACAACGTTTTTTAAATTTGATTCATGTTTACTATTTACCGTGTGTAGATTACTCACTATCTGTCGTTAGAAGCAAGTCTCGAATTTTAGGATTTCGGTTTATTCAAGGTGAAAGAAAGACCGAGAATTACTCTATGGAATTTGAACCGGATTGGACAAGTCACAAAAAATCGTCTGCTTTTAAAACTCAAGTGATTAGTACCGCAACTTCGTGGGCCCGTAAGATACCTATAAGCGAAGGGTATCATGAGTTTCTGTGATCAAGATCTCACGATTTCAATTTCTTTCGTGTTCTTTTCTTCTAATCAAGAAGAATAAATTCATCAATTTCGAAAACTTTAGCCTTTTGCACTTCAATATGCCTGAATCTGTTTGTGGAGATATTTGCGACGTGAATCCAAGTATGTGCATCTCCAAATCGGTCCGGAAGACCAACTCATGTAACACATGTTTACATTCTGAGGTCAACGAGGACCTTGACTGCTGCCCGGTCTTGCCCGGGCTGCCCGACGATATAGCAAAGTACTGTCTTGCCCTTGTCCCGAGATCATATTTCCCGAAAATGGGAGGTGTGTCGAGGAGATGGAGGAAGTTTATTAAGAGTAAGGAGTTTATTGTTGTTAGAAAGCTTGCTGGTTTAGTTGAAGAATGGCTTTATGTTTTGACTACGGATGCTGAAGGAGATGGGACCCACTGGGAGGTCTTGGATTGCCTTGGGAATAAACTGTCGGTTTTACCTCAGATGCCGGGACCCATGAAAGCGGGGTTCGGGGTTGTGGTTCTTAATGGGAAGCTTATTGTTATGGCGGGGTATTCAATGAGTGATGGTGTCGGATCGGTTTCTTCTGATGTGTATCAATATGATTCTTGCCTTAACAGGTTTGTTCCATCATTTACCTTGTTCACAATTTTGACCCGTTTATTTACTTATGAATGGGTCGATGTAGGTTGTGTTTTTATCTCAAACGGGTCAACTAGAAAAAAATAGGCAAAAGTCACTAAAACTCTGTTTTTAATGCATATGACCTCTGTATCGTTCTATTTAGGGCTGCAAACAAACTGAACGAACACGATATATATGTGTTCACGAACTGTTCATGAACACTTACCGAATGAGATTTTATGTTCGTGTTCGTTTGTTAAGGAAATGAACGTGTTCGTGTTCGTTTGTTAATTTTAGGCAACCAACGCAAACGAACGTTCATAAACACAAACGAATTTTTCATGAACACAAATAGAAACAAATGAATACAAACAAGTGTTCATGAACAGAATATATAATACGTTGATACATATTAAATATTTTATTTGTCGTTGTTTTGAAGTATTTAAATCAAATATAAAAACTAAAGTAAAAACACTAATGAGCTACCAAACACAAACGAACATAAACGAACATGTTACCGAACGTTCACGAACATAAATGAGCGAACGCGACCTCTGTTCATGTTCGTTCATTTAACTAAACGAACAAAATATCTTGTTCGTGTTCGTTCTATTATTAAACGAACGGACACAAACGAGCCTCTCGCTGAACGTTCGCTTCTTTTGCAACCCTAGTTCTATTCAAAGACTTAGGTTATTATTGTAATTATATTGTTTTAGTAACTATATTTATCACATTAAGTATTTAAAACAATATTGGCAAAAAAATGTTTTCGGGTCAGCCTACCCGTCCAGTACTAAACCGCAAAAATCCAGTAAGTAGTTTCAACCTGATAGTAAGTTTTATCAGAAGCAAATCTGTTTATCCAAAGATTAAATAAGTTATTGTTACAGCTACCGGAAATAGTTAAATGATCAGTTTCAAAACGCAAATCCAAACACACCCCATAAAACACTTGTAAATTATAATTCTGTGATTGCAGTTGGAGCAAGATTGCAAACATGAACGTGCCGAGGTATGATTTTGCATGCGCGGAAGTAAACGGTGTTATTTACGCAGTTGGAGGTTATGGGGCGGATGGGGATTCTCTCTCATGTGCCGAGATGTATAACCCAGAAACCGAAAAGTGGACACTTATCGAGTCCCTTCGCCGCCCACGGTGGGGTTGTTTCGCTTGCGGGTTTGAGGGTAAACTCTATGTTATGGGCGGACGGTCAAGCTTCACTATTGGAAACTCAAGGTTTGTTCATCTCACGACACATTTAATAATAAGGGGTGCAAACGAGCCGAGCCGAGCCGAGCCCGAGCTCAACCAGGCTCGAGCTCGATTAACTTACGTGAGCTCGAGTTCGAGCTTTGTTTTCAAAGCTCGACCTCGGCTCGTTGGTAATTTCTTAACCTCGAGCTCAGCTCGGGCTCAACTCGTTTATTATCTATTAATTAATATATTATATAAAAATAATATACTCGTTTAGGCTTGCAAGCTCGATAAGTGAAGATTGGGCTCGTTTACTAAACAAGCTTATTGTTAGGTTCAGGCTTGGCTTGTAAACAAGTTTAAATAAGCTCAGGTCGGCTCGGCTCGTTTACTAGAGAACTTTAAATAAGGGGTAAATGTTATTAAATATTAATAAAAACTCATATTACACTAAGGCTCGACGAGCCTGACGAGCTTCACATGCCAGGCTCAAGTTCGGGCTGGATAAATCAACGAGCTTTATTTTAGGCTCAAGCTTGGCTTTCTCGAGCCGATTTCGAGCTTTTTCTGAGCCGCTTGGGTCGTTTGCACCCCTACATTTATATTTCATAAGAAACAACCCTTACAGTTTAGAGATCAACGAGCTTTATTTTAGGCTCAAGCTCGGCTTTCTCGAGCCGATTTCGAGCTTTTTCTGAGCCGCTCGGGTCGTTTGCACCCCTACATTTATATTTCATAAGAAACAACCCTTACAGTTTACAGATGTCAAAACAGGCGGGTTAGGTAGTGTGTATATCGGCTAATAATTTTTTAAACATGTGTACAACTAGGTTTGTTGACGTGTACAACCCTGAAGAGCACTCATGGTGCGAGATGAAAAACGGATGTGTGATGGTGACTGCTCACGCCGTAGTGGGAAAAAAGCTATTTTGTATGGAATGGAAAAACCAACGAAAACTCGCCATTTTCAACCCTGAAGATAACTCATGGAAGATGGTCGGGGTCCCGGTTATTGGAAGCTCGAGTGTCGGGTTTCGGTTTGGTATAATTGAAGATAAACTATTGCTTTTTTCACTTGAAGAAGAACAAGGAGGATTCAACACACTTTTGTATGACCCAACTGCGACTCCTGGGTCCGAATGGCAAGTTTCGAAGATCAAACCGTCTGGTTTATGTTTGTGTTGTGTCACAATTAAGGCATAATGATTGATTGACCATTAAGGTTTATAAAGCTATTGATTTGAATGTGTTGTTTTGTAAGAATAAGGGATTTTGGTTATGTTTTAGAACTTGAAAGGAAGTTGTTAATGTGGTTATTCTTGGATTTGTTTGAACGGAAGTTGCTGTTAATGTGGTGATCAATAGATTTGTTTGAGTTGTTTCGGTTCTGTTTACGTTCGTTTGGTGTTATTTTCAACTAGCGGGTTTACTAACGTGTCAAAACGAGTGATCACTATTTAACACGATAACATGATTTAACTAATATTCTACTTAACTAAGACGATTTTAAGAAGTTGTATTTGTCTAGATGCATTTTGAGTAAGGCGATTCTAAGAAGTTGTATTCGTCTAGATGCAACACACATACACACACCAATGCACCATTTCTTCTAGCTCTCCATCCACACTCTCCGCCGTGCTCTGCCACAATGTCTGGAGCTCCGGCGTCGTCCTCCGCTTTCAGCACTCCATCCACCACATCGTCATCCATCCCAGCCTTTGGCACACCGTCAACCTCCTCCACCCCGTACTCTCAACAACAACAACAGCCGCAAACGACGTCGTTTCAGCAGAGCAGAGTTCACGTCCGTTTGGATTTTCGACCCGATATGAACCGATTTTTTTTATATAGCTAGAGGTCTAAAATCTTAAAATATATTCCGCACTCCTAACAAAAAATTCCTGGGTCCGCCACTGTGTGGAAGAAATAAAGAAAGTAGAACCAGCTTTGTATGAATGTTTAAAATTGATACCACCCATCAGTTGGTCAAGAGCTCATTTTACAGGACGGGCAAAGTGTTATACTACTGAACAACATATGCGAGGTGTTTAACAAACAATTAATAGGAGCAAGAGACAAGCCTGTGATCACATGTTTAGAGTACATCAGGGTATACATGACAAAAAAGATTGTAAACGTGAAGAAGATCTAAGCAAAAGTTGTCGGTCCATTAACACCACATGCTACTGAGACCTTCAATGCCATAAAAGAAGCAGCATCACAATTGAATGTTCTAATGGTGGATGCTTTTAAATACCAGGTGAATTTTTTTTAAACACCCTCATTCATTGTTTGTTAATTGTTCTAACGTTCGATGCTTATGTTTTCCCTGTTTACGTGAGTGATTCAGGGTCCGAGTGTGTGGTGAATGTAGATTTGAGAACATGTTCCTGCAGAAAGTGGGATTTAACTGGCATGCCATGTAAACATGCAGTAGCAGCTATTTGGGATATGTCTAGGAATTATCTAAAGGTCGCGAAACCAGAAAATTGGGTGTCTGAAGTGTACTGGTTAGATACATGGAAAAAAGACCGATCAACGGGCCAGATATGTGGACTCCCTCTCAGTGTTTAACAAAAATGATTCCACCTAAACATCATAAGCAGGTTTGATTTGCAAATGTTTAATCATGCAGTGGTATTAATTGCGGATGTTTAACTTATAAAACTCAAATTTGTTTATAGATTGAAAGGCGTAAAAAGAAGAGGAAGAAGGCATTTGGAGAAGATAGGTTGAAGCTGTGTTTTCGTCTCGAGGTAAAATGATAAGAAAAGGTAACACAACAAAGTGTAACAAATGTGGAAACAGAGGCAACAATTGTAGAATCTGCATGGGTCAAGGTGAGAATGAGGGTCCGGAAGCTGCTGCAACACAAGGTGCGTCAATGCCAAGTCAAGATGCATAGTGGATTTATGATGTTTCTGTTAAGACAGTGTTGTGATGTTAGGTTGTTAAGACAATGTTATGATGTTTGTGTTTATGATGTATGGCTTTGTATGGGTGTTTATGTTATGTTAAGGTGTTTCTTTTTGAATTGCATGCATGTTTTGATACTATGTAGCTATTTTGCATTTATATTTGCAGCCATGTTGCATTGCAGAATCAAATGTAACAAAGAAAAGTAACTAAATATTATATTAGAGTCTGGTTAAGTGCTGGACCACTAAGAGGCCTGAACCATTAAGTGCTGAACCATTAAGAGCCTGTATAATGGTTAACCGTTTAGAGGCAAATGTCTGACCAATTCAGATTAAAGGTCTTAACCATTCATACTCTGTATAATACTTAAACATTCAGAGGCAAATGTCTGAACCATTCAGTAATCTGCCCACGAAACAAACAGTCTGAACCATTAAGTGCTGAACCAGTAAGAAGTCTAAACCATTAAGAGTCTCATTAAGATGTAAACAAACAACCCTTAGTGATGAAACACAGGTTAACACCAGGGTAAATCTGTGGGGTTATTTCTTCTGTGGGTTCAATCTCCTTTCTTACTCGTCGGAACGGCTTGGGTCCTGCAAAACAGCAACACCGTTAGTCTCGTTAAGAGGGGAATATGGGAGTTTCCCTCTTAACCAGGCTCCGGCGTGAGAATAAGTACTGTTCTCAGGGAGAATAAACAGTGTGTGTGGAGTGTGAGAGTATAGAGAGCAAGATGATTCAACCTGGATGATGAAGGGTCCTATTTATAGCCGGAGGGTGAAGGAGGGAGGAGCAGCAGTGCCAGCTGTGATTGCGCGCCAGCTGTCCGACCAGGGGGAATATCCTTTTGGTCTCCTCTGCCATGGTCAGTGTAGTGGTACACGTGGCGCGCTTACATTTGCCTATTTTGGAGACGTCGTACTGGTACTGTCGGGCTGCTCCTTGATTCGTCGCAGGCCTACCTGGCGCTTGATGACTGGTGACACGTGTTGTCCTTTTGTCGGATGGAGCATCTTTGGTGCCACCATGATGTTTTCCAGAAGCTTCTAGAAACTTCTGGATGGTCTTGTTGATGTCAGCGCCACATAGGATGGAAAAGTGGTGTGGTCCTTGCCATGTGGACAAGGAATTGGGACCATACCTCTTCAAGTCCCCCCAGTCCAGTGTGCCTTCTAGTTGAGTTGATCGTCTAGGAGGGATTCTGGACTTATAAAGGTAGTTGTTTCGATGGCATATGCTTTTGTGGAAAATTTGAAAAGTTGAGCCAAATGGATTCATGGCGCATGGGTTTTGGCAACCTGTAAAGGTTGAGCCAAATGGACGCATGGCGCATGGGTTTTGGTAACTTTGTAAAAGTTGAGCCAAGTGGACGCATGGCGCATGGGTTTTGGCAACTTGTAGAAGTTGAGCCAAATGGACGCATGGCGCATGGGTTTTGGCAACCTATAAAAGTTGAGCCAAGTGGACGCATGGCGCATGGGTTTTGGCAACCTGTAAAGGTTGAGCCAAATGGACGCATGGCTCATGGGTTTTGGCAACTTGTAGAAGTTGAGCCAAATGGACGCATGGCGCAATGGCACTGGTTGTTTTCTTCTGAAGGAAGTTTTGTTGCCTTGGGAGGGAGCGACTGATGTGACTGTCGGGTGTCTCCTGTCTTATCGAAGGTGAACAGGCGCCTTTTTCAGTCATGTCAGTTACTTCTGTCAAAGGTGTCAGGCGTCTGTTTACCTGCTCCGAGAAAAAAGGTGGCGTCTTCTCTCTCTTCTGACGTGTCTCTCCCCCATTGAATGCTTTTCTGGATTCTGACGGCCCACTACCCATCGCATTAAATGCGATGGGTATAAATATAAAGGCGGTTTCTCCTTCTCCTTTACTTTTCAAAATTTGAACTCCAGAATTTTTCATAGTCCCTTCTCTTCTTCATCTGTCTTCCCCCTTTCTCTTGAGTTTGTTCTTACTGTCCTTCTCATCTTCTGTTCATTATGTCTGGAGCGAATCCTTCATCGAGGAAGAAGAGGAACAAGGGTAAAACTCCGCCGGGTCCGGATCAGGCGATAATAGGGTGGAAGGAGGAGGAGTTTCATAACTTGGTGAGGGATATGGGTTTCCTTCCCAAGTGGGGTGCTCAGTTCCCCACCCCGGGTTCTACTGCCATGGACGCACCTCCCGGCTATATTACGTTGTATGCTGCTTTCTTCCGGGAGGGCAACTTCAGGCTCCCGATGACTAGATTTACTGCTGATGTGTTGAGGAACTATGGGCTTCACATTTCTAAGATTAATGCTATCGGGCTTCCCCGTATTACTCATTTTGAGTTTGTTTACATGGCTAACCGTTTGGATCCGACGTTTGCGATATTCAACGTCTTCTATACTGTCTCGTACACAAGTGGGTTTTATTCTTTTAACTCTCGGACCGGTGTTGCTCCGGTTTGTTCTGTTCCTTTGAAGAGTCTTCACGACTGGAAGCAAAAAATTTTCTATATTCGTCGAGGGGTTATCCCGGTAGATCTGCATTACCGGGCAGGGAATGAGGGGATCCCCAAGTTGATGTGGTTGCAGATTTTTCTGAACAAGCTTGGTACAAAAAGTTGACTCATAAAGCCACTCTTATTCTTCAGCTTGAGGAGATGGCGTTGGTGGGTGCTGGGATGAGTATGTTGTGGATTCCGAAGCATCCTTTGGGGGTTCCAGTTTATGGTTATAATGGCAAGTGTATGTGTTTTTCCATAACCTTTTGTCTCTCTTTTGTATATATTATATATTATTTTTTTATTATTATTTTTTTTTTTTGTCATTACTCTTCATCCTCGTGTTTTTTGCAGTGGGTTATACCTTGTTGAATGTTCTGGATTCGAAAGCCGGTGGTGCTATGGTTGAGGCAGTTCAAAGGGCTGAGAAACAACCCTGGTTGGATCAGATTCGCGGTCGTTTCTTGCATCCGACCAACGATAGTTTTACCGCCTATGCCAACGCTGTCTTAGGTGAAGATAGTGAGGATGATGATGATGCCTTTGATCGAGAGGAAGTTATTGTTCTCTCGAGTGATGGGTCTGGCAGATCTTTTGAAGGCCTAACTTCTCATTCCCCGCGTGCAGGTCCGGCGCAGGGGGTTGTGCATGAGCCGGTGAACGAGCCTATTGATGATGATGTCGAAGTTCTGGTTGAGACTGCTGAGCAGTTGGAAACAAGGACAAAAACGAAAGCTGACAAAACAGAAGGGAAAGGGAAGAAGGCTGAGGAACATGCTGCTGAAACTCCTCGTAAGCAACCTTCTACTCTCTCCGTCCTAGATTACGTTGTAGTTTCTGATACGTTGTCCGGTTTAGGGAGCAGAGAGAAACACCGTGGATCTGATCCGGACGACCGCGCTACCTTGACGGAACTGATGAAGAAAAAAGTTGTTGCGGACCACAAGCGGAAACTTGACGAGTAGGCTGCTGCTCTTCTTGCTTCGAAAAAGGCTAAACTTCAGAAGGAGCCTCCTCCAGCTCCTTCGGAATCGGAGGTTGATCTGGGCGTTTTTACTCAGAAACAAGGGAATCTGTTGGAGAAGATTTTTGAAGCTTCTGGTACTCGCTTTATCAGTTTTTCCGTTTGGCTTTTCCTGATTGCTGATTTTCCATTCTTTTCTCTGAATGTCTTGTTCGTTCAGGTGCCAAGCCAGCCAAGACTTCGCACAAAATTGACCTTTCGAAAATCACCCCTCCAGAATCTCCGCCCTCGAGGACGTTTGGGTTGACTCCTCCTCGTGATGATCAGGGAGAGAAGAAGAAAGAAGATGATGTGCATGCTGAGTAGGTGGGTGAAGGTAGTGGTGATACTGCTGGTGGCGATGGTGGAGGTGGTAGAGGTAAGGTTGCTGACAATACAGTGGAGTCCAGTCAAACTGCTCCACATCAAACCATTTACACTAAACGCCCTCCGGGTGATGGTGGTGGGGCTACTTCAGGTGTTGTCCGCAGCCATCAGTTTGAGAATGTTCGTGTTGATTCTTTTGATACACAGAATCCTGCTTGTGATGATCTTCCTCATGCCCCTCGCTGGAATCTAACCCAAGGTTCCATGATGAATGATTTGGGTAATTGTCATGATTTTTTCTCGCTCTCTCTCCCCCCAGCTGAGAGAATGTTTCAAAAGAAACGCAATCGGTTTGAGTTGTTGGATGATCATGTGCGTGCTGCTGTTAACCATCTCGCCACTTCTCAAGAGATTGTGCGTGAATGGAGATTGATGGGAGAGGAGACGGCTGAATTTGAAGATGAGAAGAAGGCATTTGCTGAGGAAAAAGAAAAATTTAATGCTGAGAAGAAAGGTTTGCTATGGAGGCTTGCGGATGCTGAACGGAAATTCGAGCAAGAGAAGCAGGTCAACGTTCAAAAGCAAAAGGACTGGGAGTCCGCTTGTGAACGTACTAATACCGAGATGCAATCTCAACGTGACACTATTGTGCGTTTGTTTGGTGAAAAGACAGAGATTGCTGAGGAAGCTCAACAGGCGCGTGTTGCGTTTGAGAAGAAAGAAAAGGAGTATGTTGATCGTATTGCCAACCTGGAAAACCTTGCTAAGCAGAAGGTTGCTGATTGTGAAGCTGCTGAACGCCTTCTTGAGGAGAAGACTGCTGAATGCAAGGCCTCTGAATTTCTGGTTGAAGAAGTTTCTGCTGATAGCAAGTGGTTGCTATCGCGTGCTGTACCTTTGGTAACTTCCTTTGTTTCTTGTGTTGTTTGTTTGTTTTCGTTGTTTTTTGCTTCTTCATGTGTGTATTGCCTTGCAGATCGCCCAGCGTATTGCCGGTTCTGAGGAATTGGCTAAGTACATGTATGAGCTTGGGGAAGCTGCGCGCGATCTTGGTCGAAAGGAAGGGTATGCGGAAGGAAGAGCTGCGGCTGAATCGAAGGAACCATTGAAGAATTTTGAGTTGTACAAAACTGACTGTGTCACTCGGTATGCTGAAAAACGTCAAGGATTTGAGTCCCTTGAGTTTGCGGTTGTCAAAGCCGACCATGTAACACCTGTGTCATTTCAACCATCAAACAAATGCCCAACCAGTGAAATATTGTATTTCATACTTGGGATTTGTAAAAATATGTGTATCGTTTACACATATCAATTCTTGTTCGATTTCAAACACTATATCGCTTTCTGGAAGGTTATACGCGCACTGATGCGTAAATATAACCAGTTTAATCCAACGAACACTCCGGAATAGTGAAATAGGCTTAACATACCTTAAATAACCTTTACATAACTTAGAAATAAGTTTTGAAGGCTTTGGTATGGCAAAAACATGTTAAATCGCTTACAGGGACTAAAGTTGACAAACTGCGAAAGTATGCCAATTTGAACTGTAACAGACATTCGGGAACATGACCATAAGTTAAACATACCATAAATATCCTTTACATAGCTTAGAAATAGGCTTTGAGGGGTTCGGTATGCTAAAATAAACTTTTGGGTCATTCAGGGACTAAAAGTGTCAAAAAGTGCACAAGTTTGCATTTTCGCGCATAACTTACGTTCTGAATACATCTGGACATCCAAAAATTTATGTAAGCATGACTACATTATATTTTATTGATCGCCTTAAGAAAAATCCATTCGTCACGTCATTTGGTTCGTTTTCCGCGCTTGTGCGCATTCCGTCGTAATTAAGCGAACATCGTGTTCGTACGACCAAACGAACCATCATCCGGCATATTTTTAAGCATGTTTTGAGTTCCCTATACTTTAACTTCATTTTAGAGCCTTGAAATGAGGTTAACGGGGTTCAAACGCATCGAAAAAGGCCTTAAACACGTGCAGGGACCATTGCTGCCAATTTTCAAACTTTCTGATTCAGGTTGAGTGCTAGCGTAGCGCGAGCCCATAGGGCTTACCCGTCGCGCTACGCGACTGACTTACTGGACAGATTCAATGCATTTAAACACAAGTTGCAACCAATTGATTCTTAACCACATGTTTTAAGTTGCTTAATCACTAAGATTAGGAGCATATGTGGCTCCATAACCTTTGTGACAAGTGTACGGCTCGGATCGTGGCACGATATTCAAGAAACGATCCTAGCGGCTCTACTTTTTCTATAAATACCCACCCCCCTTTGTCTTAAAAACCCACAAATCTGATCATTTGGGCTCTAAGTTGGAACCTTCGTTTCATACCTGAGCTATTTTGATCTGGGTTAGCATTCGGGGACCCTTCGTAAGTATTCTTTCGTTCTTTTCCTTATTTTTACTGCTTTTCGAGTCAGAAAGTCAAACTTTGTTTGACTTTCAGCATTGACCAGTAATGGTCAATGCGAAGTTCGTTTGAACTTCGCAACGTGATTGTAATCACGATGGTCATAGTCCCTTGGGACTATGCCTACTGATTACCACGTTGTCTAGGGTCGTAGGGTAAGCGATCTAATAAATCGCTTATACCTCGAACCCGACCCAGTTTGGTCGATCATTAGGATCCGACCAAATACATTAGGTGACCATAGTAGGTAGGGAATAACCTTCCGAGGTTATACCTTATGGTCGCTTCGTTTAAGTAGTTGTATGATAGGTAGTTTATATGCCTTAGGTAAATTACCAGAATACCCTTTTCATGTATAATTGGTAATTAAGCATATGTAACCTAAACTTTTGTCACGTAACTGATTATGTAACATGTTTAGGCATATAACACTTGTCATAGGGCTAGTTAGGCGGTCCAAACGCGTTTCACGCGCACGACGCGTTAAAGTAGCATAAGCTTCCTAAACGGGTCGTAATGGGTCGTAAACAATTATGTTAGGTTTCATTTAGTATGTAGGCTTTGTTAAACCAAATGACACGAGTCTCTACACTCGTTTGGTTTACGAAACCTCATTCTATCCAATCATCCGATTAAGGTCCGGTTATTAACATAGTTACCTATATTAGGTGCCGTTTGATTCCGAGATCTATAGCATTACTTGGTGGTTATCTTTTGACAACTGAGCAATCTCAAGTGAGTACATAGACCCCTCTTTTACTGTTTTCCAAACTGTTTTGGGGTGGAACACATGTGCCTACTTGTTACTTTCATGCTTTCCTGTTTTCACATCATATACATGCTATGTTCGTTAGTACATTATAGTACATGATTTCATATCATCTTATGCTAGGTGTGCCCATTGTGTGCATTACTTAGTACATTGTTTTACATGACATTTCCTGCTAGGTGTGCCCATTGTGTGCATTACTTAGTACATTGTTTTACATGACATTTCCTGCTAGGTGTGCCCATTGTGTGCATTACTTAGTACATTGTTTTACATGACATTTCCTGCTAGGTGTGCCCATTGTGTGCATTACTTAGTACATCGTTCTACATTACATTTCATACTACGTATGTCCATTGTGTGCATACTTAGTACATTGTTTTACATTGCTTTTCTGTTGCATATGCTTATCCAGCATATGAACACATTATACCACATATTGAACCGTTGTAAACATTTGACTATGTGAACCGTTGTAATCATTTGACTATGTGATCAGTTGATATCTGTGAACCGTTTGTATCTGTGAACCGTGTGAACCGTATTTGACCATACATAAACATTTCTACAACTGTTAAACATTACTTTGGTGTTTTGGTTTGATTAAGTGATTAAGTAACGGTGCGTGTGTAATATGATACAAGCATGGTGGATACGCCGCTGGTACTTCCTATATATAAGTGTTTGTATGGTATTACATATTGTAGCGTTATTTGAATCATTTCAGTTTGAGACATATAACATTTTATACAAATAACATACTTTTCACAAGACATTGATTTCCAAACAACTTATCTTATACAAACTCATTTTACAATGGTTATTCATTTAACCATACATTATTCACTTATTTATACATATCATCTGAACTCATTGTTTTTCAAATGATTTACAAAACAAAGCAAATTACAAGGTTCATGACTAAACATTTTCTCAAACATAAGTCATGGAACCTATTTTCACAAAACCTATGTATCTCACAGGCATTTTTATGCTGACGTACCTATTTTCACATGTGTTTTTCAGGAACTGTTGCATAAGATGATCAAGATACATATAGGCAGACTTGGGCTTTAGTGACAATAAAAGATGCAAGACTAGTTAATTATGTTGTATTTCCTTGTTTGATTAGACATTGTAACACTTTTAATCAATAAAACGAAACTTCAATTGCCATGGATTTGAAACAATTAATTCTGTTACAACACTCCCCGACGTTTCCGCCACGTTTCGTATGTTCTACGTGGTCGGGGTGTGACAGAAAAGATGGTATCAGAGCCAATGGTTATAGGGAATTAGGTTATTAGTAATTAGTAATGCTTTGACCTAGTCTATAACCTTCTTAGGACCCTAACGCGAGTTTACTTGCGTTTAGTCATAAAACAATACTGTCACCTATCCTTAGGCGACGACCACAACAAGAACATAAATTTCAAAACCGCTTTGAAAACTAATCATCTGTTCTAGGATGATTTATTACAAGGTTTTGAACCCTCTGTTATAAGATTTTGAACCCCTTTGAGTTTTCAAAAATCTCGTCAAGGTTTTGGGTTTTAAATAATGTGAACACGTGCAAACTGGAAGGGTGAATGCCTGTATTCTGGGTTTTCTGTCTAGGCAAGCACTTCGTATACATCTCATCAGACGCGAGACCAGTTGTGCTTACCTGGGAATTCTTGGGATGAGTGTTCACTTATAGGCGAGCATGTCTTCGCGATACATTATTTTTGACCTATTCGCTTTGACTAATCACCGAGGTCGTTTGTTGCTTTGTAGTAACAAACAAATGACCACTATCCTTGCTTTCATCAGATTTGTTTCATCTCATTCTTTTCGTCTACTTCTCTCACTCGTTTCCTTTCATGTTTCCTCTTTTAGAATGCCTCCTCGACGCGAAAGCCAGATAGCGACTGCCGAATTGGCAGAAATCATTGCGCAGCAAATGGCTGCTCAATTCCCAAACCTCTTTGCTCAATGGAATCAAGCCAACAACAACAACAATGGTCCATGCAATTTCAAGAGTTTTAACTCGGCGAAACCACTCAAGTTTAGTGGTTCTGAGGGAGCGTCTGGGCTTCTTCAATGGTTCGAGAGCATTGAGAATACTTTCCGCCATGTGCAGTGTCCTGACAATCGCAAGGTCGAGTTTGCTTCGAGTGTGTTCCAGAAGAGAGCCCTTACGTGGTGGAATGGGGTTATGAGAGATCGTGGTGCAGAAGTTGCTCTAGCACAGACATGGGCCGAACTTAGGGCTCTCATGATGAAGGAGTTTTGTCCTCGTCACGAGATCAGGGCTTTGGAAAGGGAATTTGATGATCTTAAGCAAGACAGCGGTGAGCATCGAGCCTACACGGACCGTTATGAGGAGTTAAGTCTGTTATGCCCAAACGTGGTCACGCCTTTGGATAAGGCGATCGAAAAGTACATTGATGGCCTTCCCGACTCAATACAAGACATTTTGACTGGTAGCAACCCTACTACTGTTAGGCAGGCCATTGAGTTATCTGCAACCTTGACTGAATCGCAGATCAGGAAACGTAAGCTTTTCCGAAAGGGTGACAAGAAACTGGTCGAGGAATCGAAACCAATCGAGGAATCAAAGACCATGGATGAACAGACTGGATCCTCTAAGAAGTCAAAGAAGCGAAAGGCTTCTCAGAACTTCGCCGTGGTCGCTCACAATGATCAAGCCGTCCCCAACCAACCAGCTCAACCCCCTGCCAGGAAACCCTACAAAGGAACTGCACCCTTGTGCAACCAATGTGGCCTACATCATCATGCTGGTGTGAAGTGCCGCACATGCCAAGTTTGCGGACTTATAGGTCATACAGCGAGGGTTTGCCCAACAGCAGCAGCACCAAATCAGATTAACAACAATCCTGCTCAAGCTCGTTTCCCACTGGGATCTTGCTACAACTGCGGCGAGATGGGCCATTTTAGTAGAAATTGCCCAAGACTTGCTGATGCAAATCCAGCGCAGGGATGAGTATCTGACCGACAGAAGATAACGCTGTTTAGAAAATAATCGAGCCTTGTGTATTATTTTCTTTTATCACAATCTATGAAACAGTTGTTGTTATTGTTGTTTATAAATAAATCTTTCATTTACATTTCAATATGTTTATGTGGTTGCATGTATAAACATATCCCCTACAATACCGACAATCAAGGAACCGCATTCCTTGAAGAACAGACTACTTCCAAATTTCTTCCCTTGTATAATCTCTTGCGTTTCCACGAAAATCCTAAGTACCCGTTTCTTCCAAGAGAAACGATGTACGAGGCGCCAAGTTAATAGCAATCAATAACAAGAAAATAACAATTAAACAATTATGTGGTTATGTGCTTATGTGTTATCCTTTATGTGTCATGTGATCCAATTTATGTTATTCAAATCCTCGTAAAATCTTACATATCTTTGTGCAAGAGATTCATAGTAGGATACCCAAAGGTACTACTTAAATCCTTAATGGACTTCTACGTTGTAGTTAAAGTCCCTTGGATTATAATGTACTACTTCATAATTAGACCCCTTTAGTGGTCTAGTTAAACAGATTGATCCAAAAATCTGGTTAGGGATATCATGTGATGATATAGCTGAAAGGACTCCTTAGTGGCCTAATTAAGAAGATCCTCTGTTGATCTAATTAAAAGGACCCTATGGTAGTCTAGTCACTCTCATCTCAGGTTTGATATCTTTCCCCACAACATTTCAAAACAAACTGTGCGGACTGTGCAAGGAATTACGTAATTTTGGATGCATACATAATTATGGAATTTAGTGCACAGAAATCACAGCAAGTTCTATCATGTATCAAGAGTTAACCCTATTCATTTCCAATTCTGATGAAGCATCCGTTGAGGAAAAATGAACTAGCTATTCATTTTTCACTTCTGAAGAATATCCGTTGAGGAAATGAATATCCGTTGTTTATCTTTTCATTTCCATTCTGAAGAATAACCGTTGAGGAAAATGAATTATCCATTCATTTTCGTTCTAAAGAATATCCGTTGAGGAAATGAATATCCGTTGTTTATCTTTTCATTTCCGTTCTGAAGAATATCCGTTGAGGAAATGAATATCCGTTGTGTAATCCTTCATTTCCAACTCTGAGGAAGCAACCGTTGAAAATGACTCCGTTAGTTCATTTTCGTTTCTGAAGATTTATCCGTTGAGGAAATGAATATCCGTTGTGTAATCCTTCATTTCCAACTCTGAGGAAATAACCGTTGAAAATGACTCCGTTTGTTCATTTTCGTTCTGAAGAATATCCGTTGAGAGAAATGAATATCCGTTGATTTTTCTTTCATTTCAAATTCTGAAGAACAAACCGTTGAGGAAAATGACCCCGTTTGTTCATTTTCGTTCTGAAGAAAATCCGTTGAGAGAAATGAATATCCGTTGATTTTTCTTTCATTTCAAATTCTGAAGAACAAACCGTTGAGGAAAATGACCCCGTTTGTTCATTTTCGTTCTGAAGAATATCCGTTGAGAGAAATGAATATCCGTGGATTATTCCTTCATTCCCATTTCTGACAAAGAATCCGTTGAGAAAGAATGAATCATCCATTCATTTTCACTTCTGAAGAATATCCGTTGAGGGAAATGTATATCCGTTTAGTTAATTCCTTTATTTTCCATTTCCGAAGAACCCGTTGAAGAAAATGACTCTGTTCGTTCATTTTCGCTTCTGAAAAATATCCGTTGAGGAAAATAATCAGATTATGCTTTACATATCTTTGATGACTATTTGAAACAAAGTCATAGACAGACTCCTACGAATTAATTTCGGGACGAAATTTCCTAAAGTAGGGGAGACTGTAACACCTGTGTCATTTCAACCATCAAACAAATGCCCAACTAGTGAAATATTGTATTTCATACTTGGGATTTGTAAAAATATGTGTATCGTTTACACATATCAATTCTTGTTCGATTTCAAACACTATATCGCTTTCTGGAAGGTTATACGCGCACTGATGCGTAAATATAACCAGTTTAATCCAACGAACACTCCGGAATAGTGAAATAGGCTTAACATACCTTAAATAACCTTTACATAACTTAGAAATAAGTTTTGAAGGCTTTGGTATGGCAAAAACATGTTAAATCGCTTACAGGGACTAAAGTTGACAAACTGCGAAAGTATGCCAATTTGAACTGTAACAGACATTCGGGAACATGACCATAAGTTAAACATACCATAAATATCCTTTACATAGCTTAGAAATAGGCTTTGAGGGGTTCGGTATGCTAAAATAAACTTTTGGGTCATTCAGGGACTAAAAGTGTCAAAAAGTGCACAAGTTTGCATTTTCGCGCATAACTTACGTTCTGAATACATCTGGACATCCAAAAATTTATGTAAGCATGACTACATTATATTTTATTGATCGCCTTAAGAAAAATCCATTCGTCACGTCATTTGGTTCGTTTTCCGCGCTTGTGCGCATTCCGTCGTAATTAAGCGAACATCGTGTTCGTACGACCAAACGAACCATCATCCGGCATATTTTTAAGCATGTTTTGAGTTCCCTATACTTTAACTTCATTTTAGAGCCTTGAAATGAGGTTAACGGGGTTCAAACGCATCGAAAAAGGCCTTAAACACGTGCAGGGACCATTGCTGCCAATTTTCAAACTTTCTGATTCAGGTTGAGTGCTAGCGTAGCGCGAGCCCATAGGGCTTACCCGTCGCGCTACGCGACTGACTTACTGGACAGATTCAATGCATTTAAACACAAGTTGCAACCAATTGATTCTTAACCACATGTTTTAAGTTGCTTAATCACTAAGATTAGGAGCATATGTGGCTCCATAACCTTTGTGACAAGTGTACGGCTCGGATCGTGGCACGATATTCAAGAAACGATCCTAGCGGCTCTACTTTTTCTATAAATACCCACCCCCCTTTGGCTTAAAAACCCACAAATCTGATCATTTGGGCTCTAAGTTGGAACCTTCGTTTCATACCTGAGCTATTTTGATCTGGGTTAGCATTCGGGGACCCTTCGTAAGTATTCTTTCGTTCTTTTCCTTATTTTTACTGCTTTTCGAGTCAGAAAGTCAAACTTTGTTTGACTTTCAGCATTGACCAGTAATGGTCAATGCGAAGTTCGTTTGAACTTCGCAACGTGATTGTAATCACGATGGTCATAGTCCCTTGGGACTATGCCTACTGATTACCACGTTGTCTAGGGTCGTAGGGTAAGCGATCTAATAAATCGCTTATACCTCGAACCCGACCCAGTTTGGTCGATCATTAGGATCCGACCAAATACATTAGGTGACCATAGTAGGTAGGGAATAACCTTCCGAGGTTATACCTTATGGTCGCTTCGTTTAAGTAGTTGTATGATAGGTAGTTTATATGCCTTAGGTAAATTACCAGAATACCCTTTTCATGTATAATTGGTAATTAAGCATATGTAACCTAAACTTTTGTCACGTAACTGATTATGTAACATGTTTAGGCATATAACACTTGTCATAGGGCTAGTTAGGCGGTCCAAACGCGTTTCACGCGCACGACGCGTTAAAGTAGCAAAAGCTTCCTAAACGGGTCGTAATGGGTCGTAAACAATTATGTTAGGTTTCATTTAGTATGTAGGCTTTGTTAAACCAAATGACACGAGTCTCTACACTCGTTTGGTTTACGAAACCTCATTCTATCCAATCATCCGATTAAGGTCCGGTTATTAACATAGTTACCTATATTAGGTGCCGTTTGATTCCGAGATCTATAGCATTACTTGGTGGTTATCTTTTGACAACTGAGCAATCTCAAGTGAGTACATAGACCCCTCTTTTACTGTTTTCCAAACTGTTTTGGGGTGGAACACATGTGCCTACTTGTTACTTTCATGCTTTCCTGTTTTCACATCATATACATGCTATGTTCGTTAGTACATTATAGTACATGATTTCATATCATCTTATGCTAGGTGTGCCCATTGTGTGCATTACTTAGTACATTGTTTTACATGACATTTCCTGCTAGGTGTGCCCATTGTGTGCATTACTTAGTACATTGTTTTACATGACATTTCCTGCTAGGTGTGCCCATTGTGTGCATTACTTAGTACATTGTTTTACATGACATTTCCTGCTAGGTGTGCCCATTGTGTGCATTACTTAGTACATCGTTCTACATTACATTTCATACTACGTATGTCCATTGTGTGCATACTTAGTACATTGTTTTACATTGCTTTTCTGTTGCATATGCTTATCCAGCATATGAACACATTATACCACATATTGAACCGTTGTAAACATTTGACTATGTGAACCGTTGTAATCATTTGACTATGTGATCAGTTGATATCTGTGAACCGTTTGTATCTGTGAACCGTGTGAACCGTATTTGACCATACATAAACATTTCTACAACTGTTAAACATTACTTTGGTGTTTTGGTTTGATTAAGTGATTAAGTAACGGTGCGTGTGTAATATGATACAAGCATGGTGGATACGCCGCTGGTACTTCCTATATATAAGTGTTTGTATGGTATTACATATTGTAGCATTATTTGAATCATTTCAGTTTGAGACATATAACATTTTATACAAATAACATACTTTTCACAAGACATTGATTTCCAAACAACTTATCTTATACAAACTCATTTTACAATGGTTATTCATTTAACCATACATTATTCACTTATTTATACATATCATCTGAACTCATTGTTTTTCAAATGATTTACAAAACAAAGCAAATTACAAGGTTCATGACTAAACATTTTCTCAAACATAAGTCATGGAACCTATTTTCACAAAACCTATGTATCTCACAGGCATTTTTATGCTGACGTACCTATTTTCACATGTGTTTTTCAGGAACTGTTGCATAAGATGATCAAGATACATATAGGCAGACTTGGGCTTTAGTGACAATAAAAGATGCAAGACTAGTTAATTATGTTGTATTTCCTTGTTTGATTAGACATTGTAACACTTTTAATCAATAAAACGAAACTTCAATTGCCATGGATTTGAAACAATTAATTCTGTTACAACACTCCCCGATGTTTCCGCCACGTTTCGTATGTTCTACGTGGTCGGGGTGTGACAGACCAAAAATTGGCTCGGAGGCCCGATGGTGTTGCCTTGTTGAGGAAGGCTCTTGGCGATAAAGGTAACGCGCCTGGAGGTGCTGGGACAGTCATCCTGAATGAAGGATTCCGGCCTGTGTGCCGCGTATGGCCTTAGATGGTCCTGTAATCGTTTGACAATTTCATGAACAATTTTAATTTTTGCTTACTTGTTATGCCTGTGAATATTTGACTATGCTTGACGCTTTTGTTTTATGCGAATTTTGTTATCGTCATAATATGTGCATGTATAATTACTTTGATTCAGGTATCACGAATGAATGATGGCGCTGACAGGTTTTGTTGTGTTAGTTACAACGTTTTATTCTGTCGTTTATGTGCGCAGGCTGGTACGTGGATACGAAGTGATCGAGTTACAGGTTATTGTGTTTACCCAGCTGTGCTCAGCCTTGGGGGTGTTTACAATGTTTGTTTATCCTGTGATCGACGTTTTCGTGTTTATGTGGGCACGAAGTTTTGTTTTGGCGTTTTGTAGGCTTTAGTTGTGTTTCTGACCCGGCTGTGCACTTGGTTGTGACGAGCCTTGGAGGTCTACAACGTTTCCTATGGTCGAGCCATTGATGTTTTCGTGTATGCCCAAAGTAATATATGCAGTTGTGACAAGAAATTTGCATAATAGAAAGATAGCCAAACACTTCTTGTATTACTATGAATGTGTTGGCGATTCAGCCATTGTAATTACATAATCTTTTTACAGGTAACACTCTCTCAGTTGTTGTGCGTTCCAAGTTCGTGGAACCTCCTTGTTGTCAATGGTGCGCAGCTTGTAGGCTCCCTTTCCGAGTATTGTGTCGATAACATATGGGCCTTCCCACTTGGGAGCTAGCTTTCCTGGTTTTTCGGCGTTAGACGCCTCATTGTCCCTTAGGACATAATCTCCTGGATTGAAGGTGCAGAAGCGGACTTTGGAGTTGTAATACTTCTCCAGCGTTGTCTTGTACTTTGCTTCATTTATCGCCGCCATCTCTCTCCTTTCTTCTAGGAGATCGAGGTCTAACCTCCGCTCTTCCTCGTTGTTGATCACGTTCATGGAAAGCATTCTAGGCGATGGCAGCCCCATCTCAGCTGGTATCACAGCTTCGGACCCGTAAACCAAGCTAAACGGTGTCTCCCCGTTACTCGTTTTAGGCATTGTTCTATGGGCCCATAGTATGCTGGGCAGTTCGTCCACCCAACCTCTTCTTTTGTCTCCCAATCTTGCCTTGATTCCGTCGACAATGCTCTTGTTGACGGCTTCCACTTGACCGTTCCCCTGCGGATGCGCGACCGAGGAGAAGGTGTGCTCAATGTGTAATTCTTTAAACCACTGTTGAAGACTGTCTGCGGCAAAGTTCGTTCCGTTGTCAGTGATGATCTTGAGTGGTAGTCCGAAACGACATATGATTTGTTCCCATATGAATCTTTTGACAACAGTGGATGTGGTTGATGCAAGTGCCTTTGCCTCTACCCATTTGGTAAAATAGTCGACTGCGACTATTATGAATTTGACAGCACCTGGGGCTTCGGGGAAAGGGCCGACCATATCTATTCCCCACTGTTGAAAAGGCCACGCCGTTGTGACTGGTACTAATTCATTCTTGGGGCGCATCGTTTTCGGGGCGTGTCTTTGGCATCCACTGCATTTCCTAAATTCTTTTACTGCATCTAAATGCATTCCGGGCCAGTAGTACCCTGCATTCATCACCTTTGCCACCACCATTCTTGGTCCGGCGTGTATACCACAAATTCCTTCATGCACTTCTCTGATCAGATAGTTTGCGTCTTCGGGGTCTACGCATCGTAATAGTGGTCCCAGGTGTGATTTTCGGTACAAAATTCCATCAGCCATCTGATAGTGCTCTGCCTTGTACTGGATTTTTCTCGCTTTGGCTTTGTTCTCTGGGAGTACTCCAGATTGAAGGTACGCTATTATCGGAGTCATCCATGACGTTGTTCCTACTTGAATAAAGTTTACTTCTCTTAATGGTACTGACGGGTTGCTCAAAACTTCTATGCGCACATCCTTTGCGAGGAAAGCTTCATATTCAGCTTCATTGTTCGTGCTTTTGAAATCCAAACGTATGGCGTAGGTGAATTCATGTTTGTCAGGGCTCACCAGCCGAAGCCCTGCACCTGCGCCGTCTTCGTTAGACGCGCCGTCTGTGTATAACAACCAAGGTTCTTCTACTTGCTGTTTTTCGGCTTTTTCCATTGCTTTACATTCCCAATCCTTGTCGTCAGGCACTTCTGTCATGAAGTCTGCTAGCACTTGGCCCTTGATTGCTGGTCTCGGCCTGAAAACCACATTATGGCCCCCGAGTTCTATCGCCCACTTTGCTAGCCTTCCTGAAATCTCTGGCCGTGCGAGGATGTTGCCAATGTTGTAGTTTGTTAACACGTGAATGACGTGGTTGGCGAAGTACCTGCGCAGCCGTCTTGATGCATGGATCAATGCGAGTACTAGTTTCTCCATGATGGCATACCGGGTTTCTGGATCGGTCAAGGTTCGTGACACATAGTAAACTGGGGTTTGGATACCCTGTCGATCAACGAGTAGCACTGCTCCTACTGCTCTGTCGGAGGCTGACAGGTATAGCACCAAAGGTTCTCCCTTGACTGGTGCAGTTAATGTTGGCAACTTGATGAGGCAATCTTTCATCTCGCGGAATACGTTTTCGGCTTCCGGAGTCCACTGACATTGGCTTTTCTTCATGCAATTGCGGAGTGTTTTGATAAACGGGAAAGATTTAGCTGCGTGATTGGCCAGGAAACGGTTAAGTGCCGCCAACCCCCCTGCCAGTTTTTGCATCTCCTTGATCGTCGATGGTGAGGGCATGCATTCGATTACTTGTATCTTATCAGGATTCACCTTGAAGCCATCTTTTGTGACGATGAAACCCAGGAATTTCCCCTCTTCCATGCCGAAAGAACACTTCGCTGGGTTTAGCTTGATACTTACTCCGCGCAAGGTGTCAAACGTTTTTTGGATGTTCATCAGCATTGTATTCTCTTCTTTGCTCATAATGACTAAGTCATCCATATACACTTCGATGTACTTGCCGATAGCATCGTGGAAAGTTTCATTCATCAGCCTCTGATAGGTTGCGCCTGCATTCTTTAAACCGAAAGGCATCTTGGTGTAGCAGTATAGCCCTGTCGGTGTGCGGAATGCAGTTTTGTCCTCATCTTGCACAACCATTTGTACCTGGTGGTACCCTTTGTAACAATCAAGGAAGCATTTCCATCGGAAGGTTGCCAGCGAATCAATCTTTTCATCGATGTCTGGTAAGGCATAACAGTCGCGCGGACATGCCTTGTTTAAATCCTTGTAATCTACACACATTCTCCAACTACCATTTTGCTTCTGTACCATTACTGGACTCGCCACCCGTATGATCTTTCCTTTGTAAACCTTACATAAGTTATTTAAACTTTTGAAACTGTGTTTAAGGAACGAATATCCTGATAAGGATATATCTTTAGGATATATTCTCAAAATGTGTTTTCAGGATACGTTTCAGGATATTTGATTGGAATATTTGGGAAATAATACTTAGGTTGAAAATTAATACTCTGGTCAAACAAGTGTTATCGAAACGGATTTCGAAAAATAAACTATCTTTAGAAACTATGTCTAAATTGTTTAGGTTTTGAGAAGTCCTATTTGACGAAAGTCTTCGTAGGATACCACTGAGTATATTGATCACGGTATTTTCAAAAAATAATTGTGCTAATTTTGCAAAGTTAAAATCTAAACTAAGTGATGCATGACAAAAAAATTAAAAAGAACAGCAAATAGGTCAAAGGGTGGTATTATTTACAATAGACGATACTAGCCGATAACCAAAGGCTTCGTCCTAAAACCTTGGACCCATCCACCTTTGGTTATCAAATTGTTTTAATTCAAGGAAATAAAATTGTTCAAAGGACAAAAAATAAAATTGTTCAAACAAACGAAACTCTCAAATAAAAAGGAAATAAGTTTTAGGAGGCAGCGCCTTCTTCGATCATGGCATTTTCGACAGCATCCTTCTCAGGATTAGTTTGAACATCCCTCTCAGCACTAGTTGGTTTTTCAACTGCCTTTGAAGATCCTTCAGCTGCGGGTTTAACAGGATTGCTACCGAGACTCCTTAGCTTTGCCTCCCAGCCATTGACATCCCAAGAGGGGCATTCGAAGCCCAATGCCTTGGCTTCGTGGGCCATCTTTAGCCTGGCCTGAAGAAGGGAAGTAACGACGGAACTTTTAAGGCCTTCCCGGTAGCTGATCATATCCTGTTCATGTTGAGAATGGGCAGCGTCAAGATCGGCTTGGGCCTCAAGAGCAGCTTTGTTGAGGGCGGCCTGGTGTTCTTGGGTCATAGCCTTGAACTTCTCCTCGTAATGCCGAGATTTGGCGGCTGCAATCATGCCATGATCAGAGATAGTGACCTCGGCTTTCTTCAACTTAGACTCGAGCGTCTTGTTGAGCCCACAGGATTCTTGATATAAATGAACCAGATGTTCAAAACCCTCAAAATAAAAGAACAGGTAATGGTAAACACTTATAACCAGCATGAGGTGCAGGATATAGCTCGAGGATACTAACCTGGTTGAGAAAAGAAGTCATGAATCCGCTTGCCTCAATGAATCCATGATTCTCATAGGGGAACGTATCAGAGATGGCAGGTGATTCAGGTGTTAGGATCGACAACACCCGTTGAACACGAATTGCGGAATACACACGAACAACTGAACTCTCGGACCACACACTCTCACTCTCTGCCACTCAAGAACACAAGGATATAACGTGGTTCGGTCGCTTTACTGCAACCTACGTCCACCGGGTAACTAGGAGTTTATATTTCTTGGTGAGGTACAATTTTACAATACAAATCAATCTCTTATATAGAGATTATAAGATGAGAATTTGTCAAACAAGAAATTAATCTGCAGAAGAAAAATTGGTTTCTTCCGCCTACTTCTTTTGACAGCCGCAAAACATGGCTGCTGCCTACACGTTTTCTGCCGCTACTTTGACAAACCACAAGAGTGGCTTCACACTCAACAATCTCCCACTTGAAGCCACGGGATAATCTTCACCTGTGCTTCAACTGTGCATCTGTATCTCTGTAAAAACTTTTAGCTGTTAGCTCCTTCCTAGTTACCCCAACCTTTTCTTCAATTAACCTGAAGGCCCGTTGAAGCTCCCGTTAGCTCCAACACATCAGTCATGGCTGAATCTGCCCCTAACCCGTTCTCTGTCTCTATCGGCTCCCACTGACACGAACTGCCGGATTCTGAGAAAACCTGAGAACTAACACTCTCCGAATAAAGCAGATAATTCACTGGAGAGACTTTTACCGCTGGAATACTGGTTCTCTTAACCCACTGTCGTTTGGGAGCTCTGACTGAAGCACCACCTGTGCTCCCACTGCCACGAATGCCCCTTACTGGTTTTACTGAACCTTTCCTAGCACGTTCAACCTGAATCTGACCTGTGGCTCTGGGTTTGCCATCTGCAAAGCAAACCTTCTTCTGCCCACGAGATTCTGTGAACCAGATCTTGGTCTTCTTCTGAACTGGGACGGTTACTCCCTCAGACGGTAAACTGACCATATACAGCGAACCCCGTTTCTTTCCTCGAGCTACGACTAGATTTCACTTTAGAACCTTCCACTGCCCGTTCCTGAACTTAACCTCGTGCCCCTGTTCATCCAACTGCCCAACAGAAATCAACTGTTTCTTCAGACTTGGAATTACCCGGACATCCTTCAAAGTCCATGAACCGACTGGAGTCTTCAGATCTAAGTCACCCATGCTCGTCACATCAAGAACCTCATCATTCGCTAGTCTTACCTTACCAAAATCACCTTCTTTCAGATTTCGCAGTGCTTCACTGCTGTGGGTAGCGTGAAATGAAGCACCCGAATCCATAACCCAGGAATCCACACTGCTCTCCACACTACAGATTAAAGCATCATCATATGTGTGGTCTACTGCAGCGTTAACTTCTTTCTTCTCATTTTGACATTGATTCCTAAAATGTCCTACCTCTTTGCAATTCCAATAGGCTACATCACCTCGAGCCCTTGATTGACTCCTCTTTCTGTTCCTGCTCCCACTACCTCTGTTAGTCTTCCTTCCTCTGCCAACATTCAGTAATTCACTCGATGATCCACTTGAATTTCTCCTTCTGACGTCCTCGCCCAGAATAAGATCACGAATCCCTTCAAAAGTAAATTCGCTGGTACCTGATGAACTGGAAATCGCTGTAACAGTTCCGGACCAACTGTCTGGCAAAGAAGATAACAGTAGCAAAGCTTGAACTTCATCTTCGAATTTGATGCCCACTGACGCAAGTCTGGCCAAAATCGAATTCAACTTGTTGATGTGCTCTGTGACTGAACTGCCTTCCCTCATCCTAGTATTCACCAGCTCTCGAATCAGAAAGACCTTATTACCTGCCGAAGGCTTCTCGTACATGTTAGATAGGGCTAACATCATACCACTAGTTGTGGTTTCCTTCATGATGTTGAATGCCACAGTCTTTGATAACGCCAATGTAACAACTGCCCTGGCTTTCCTGTCTTTTGATTCCCAATATGCTGGTTCCACCTTTTCTGGTCTAACTCCTGATAACACAATATCAAGATCTTTTTGAACCAATAATGCCTCAATCTGCATCTTCCACCAGCTAAAATCTGTACCGTTAAACTTTTCGATTTGAACTTTCCCGTCTTCTGCCATGTTAACGAACACGACTAACCGAAATTTAAATCGAAATATAAACCGAAAATCAACACTGAAACAACCGAACCACGTCTGGTCTACGGTTCTGTTTCTTCGATCTTCAACGAAACGATACTCTGAAAATTACTGCTGGTTCAACCGGTCAAAAAACTGATCTTGAAATACCCCCTTTTTTTTTTCTTCCTTTAAAAGAATAGTCAAAAAATTCCAATTTTTTGTCTTTTTTTTTTCTTTTTCACGTTGCCTTCTCACCCCACGTTTTACTTTCCACCAAATAAAGAAAAGTTGTCTCCTGCTTTCTTCTTTCTTATCAACCTTTTTTTTTCTTTGAAAATAATATCAACCTCCAAGTATACAAAGAAAAGAAAAGGAGAGCACAACGATCTCTGATTCTTGAACGACGTTGATGGACTTTGACCGCAGCACGGTGAACGACTAGTGCGGCGGCGGCAGCAGGTGACGGCTTCACCTTCTGCTGGGTTCAACGGCTACGCTGCCGGTTGGCCGGAGAGACAGCGGCGGTTCTGCCTGCTGTGGCGACGGTTCTGATGGCGGTTGAGGCGGTTCTGATCGGATCTTGAACAGAAAAAACTGCTGACTGTTCGGTTTCTGTTCGATCTGTTCAGTTTCTGTTCGGTTCAACAACAAGAGCCTGAGCTCTGATACCAGTTGTTAGGATCGACAACACCCGTTGAACACGAATTGCGGAATACACACGAACAACTGAACTCTCGGACCACACACTCTCACTCTCTGCCACTCAAGAACACAAGGATATAACGTGGTTCGGTCGCTTTACTGCAACCTACGTCCACCGGGTAACTAGGAGTTTATATTTCTTGGTGAGGTACAATTTTACAATACAAATCAATCTCTTATATAGAGATTATAAGATGAGAATTTGTCAAACAAGAAATTAATCTGCAGAAGAAAAATTGGTTTCTTCCGCCTACTTCTTTTGACAGCCGCAAAACATGGCTGCTGCCTAACATGGCTGCTGCCTACACGTTTTCTGCCGCTACTTTGACAAACCACAAGAATGGCTTCACACTCAACATCAGGCTCTTTCCTTTTGCGAGAACTTGAACTCCGGGGCTTAGTAGCTGGCGAAGGCTTGGGAATGATGATGGCCTTGGAGCTGCTGAGCTTGGATGAGGCCGTGGCCTTGGGACTGGGCTCCTTCTTGACCTGGACGTGGTCGGAATAACTATCCAGCTCATCAAGGTCGAAAACCTCAGGGATCTTGGCTGGTGCTGCATAAAGGGAAGAGTCCTACATCCTTATTACTCTTTATTATATTATATTACACTAATCAGTCATTTCCAAAGTAACTCTTACCAGACATTTCAGATGATGAATATTGACTGGAACTTGGGATGTGTGTGGTAAAACTCCAATCACTTGTCGGTAACTGGTAAACCGCTTCGATTCTTTTTTCTGATTCCGCAGTAGGGGAGCTACTTCCTTAAAGTTCACTGCAAAAGGATCAAGTAAGAAGATATTAGCACAGGATAAAAGTCTAGAAGCACATGGGGATATTCATGATCCTACCGGTGGTTAACCATTCCACCGGAAGACTAGCACCCTCATAGATGGAGTCTCGCTTGACGAAGAAGAATTTGCGTTGCCATCCGTCCTCGTTTTTGGTGGCCTTAAGTATAAGGGGTTTGCTGGAAGTTGAAAAGAGCAAGAACCGACTGGAACCGTGTGATCGGAGGCGGTAAGCAATCGACATATCCTCGATGAAGAGGTCGGGATAGTGAAGGTTTTTGATTTGGTTGAGCACGATAAATACCCTCCAAACCATGGGCATGGTTTGGGCAAAGGAAATACCAGTAGTTCGAAAGAATTGCATCATGAACTCAGGAAATGGATACCGAAGACCTAGCGAGAAAGGGTATGCCGGAAAACAGACCCAATAGGCAGAAGATACATCTGATCGAATTGATCGATCGAATGGTCTAAAAATCGTGCCATCGGGGAACGTGCCTGAGCCTCTCAACGCCGCAATGTCTGCGTTATCAAAAGCGCAGATCTCCTTCTCGGGATTTTTGAGAAGATTTTGCTGAACGAAGGAGTCCGACGATTCACCGGTTTGAGAGTGGACTCTAGTGGCCATTGGAGAAAAAATAAAATTAACAGGAAATGAGGAAGGGATGAGTGATTACCTGGAGATTCTGTTGATGATATCTGGTTATCAAACAAGAAGAGAGAAGATATAGGGGCGTAATGGATATCCATCGAGTGAAAAGCGCGTTGGAAGTTACATAGTGCTATCTTGACCGTCGCTTCAATTTAATAACCTCGGTTTGCGAGATAAAGTTTTAAAATATATCCGTTGGATTGGTACACCAACAGATATATTTTGGGGACAATTGTTATGGGCCATTTTCTGAACATATATCCTGACTAATATTCTGCTTTTGATTGTTTATTTGTGATCAGGATACCGGGTCAGGATATTGGTAACATCCTGGTGCGATATCCTGGTATTAATTGAATTAACCACGTGCAGATTAGAAGGTGCGGGTCCCTAACGGTCAAGTGGACCTCTTCTCCTTAAGACTCGGGAAAACTAGTTATACGAGAGACGTTGAACCCGGAAGAAGTGGACTACAACGTTCACTTAAGGAATATTCGAAGATTCCCGGTTTAATTGGATAGTTAGTTGATTTCGTTTAACTATAAATAGATTGATCTGATCAGGTTAAGTCACTCACTCTCTTTCGCACACTTTACTCTCTAGCTACTAGCAATCACTACACACAAACACTTGTACTCAAATTACATTGTAACACCTAGTTGATCTGCATCATATCCTGCACTGTATCCTGATATTTGAAGTAATAGAAGAACAAGGCAGCTGCGATTTTCAGCTCCCGAGGTTTTGTGCCGACGATCTAGATTGATCAAGGGTTTTCCTTGTACACCCTGTGTCACACTTTACATTTTCGCTCATTGTTTGATCATAGATACAACTCTATATCCTGAGCCGTATCCTGAAACTGTTTTTACAAATAACCTAACGAGCATATTTTCAACACACAATTCTAGCACACTACCTCACTTAACTAATTTGATCACTAAATTGCTTCGGTAATTTTTGACCAAAACAATGATAATAATGGAAACCAAGTGGATAACAGTGCCATTCAACACATAGTGGCACAAGGGATTATAGACGCAATGCCATATATTATCAAAACAGTTAGGGAAGCAGATAATAAAAGTAACAATGGCAGTAAGCGACCAACTGAACCTGAGCACAGCGTAAACAATGGACCCATACTTCAAGTGCCCATTCCCGAAAGAAGAAAAAGCATGTCTTATGGTTGTTCTTATAAGGAATTCTGGTCTTGTAAACCAATGGAATTCTAGGGCAATGAAGGGGCCGTTGCAGCTCTACGCTGGAAAGAAAAGACTGAGGCAGTTTTAAAAATACGCAAGTGCGCGGAAGAGGATAAGATAATGTTTGCTTCCAATCTGTTTAAGAATTCAGCCTTAGAATGGTGAAACACTATCCTCCAGTCTAGGGGAAGTGATGGGGTTTACAATATGGAATGGGAAGAATTTAAAAATATGGTAGAAAGAAAATTATGCCCTCCTAATGAAAAGGAACAGATAGCAAATAAGTTCCTAAACCTTAGGATGACTGGAGTGGATAGTAAGGGTTATACTACGTTATTCTTTGAATATGCTAGAATAGTGCCAACCCATGCATCACCTGAACCAGTATTAATCTCCCGTTATATCTGGGGATTAATCAGTGAAATTAGGCATGTAGTCAAGGCAGCTAGACCTCAAACCATAGAGGAAGCTGTAGAAGTAGCAAACACCTTGACTGATGAATTAGTACGTACACGAGAAGAGGATCAGAGGAGAAACCTAGCTCAAAGGCTTACCCAAGAATTTCGTTATAGAAATTCCAACCGTGGTAAAAATGTAGGTTTTACCTCTGCACCGTACTGCAAGGCTTGCAAGAAGAAGCATTCAGGAAAATGCTCCACTTACTGCAATTTCTGCAAAATACCAGGACACAAGGAAGAAGATTGTAGGAAGAAACCAAATAATGGAATGTGCTTCAACTGTGGAGAAAAAGGTCATATCAAGCCAAACTGTCCAAAACTAGCTCCAGCCCCGAACACCAAGAATACTAAAAATGCTAGAGCATTTGTTCTGACCGCAGAAGAAGCAAAGATGATCCCGGACGTAATCGCCGGTACGTTTTTAGTTAATGATGTCTTTGCTAAAGTATTATTTGACTATGGTGCAAACCAAAGTTTTATTAATACTTCATTTTGCAAACTTCTCAATTGACCATTAACTAAACTTCCACAAGAATGTCTAGTAGAGACGGCAAATGGAGAAACCATTAAGATTTCTGAAATCTTGCAGGGACGTTTGGTATCTGACTTCTCTGATGATTCCCGCATTTAACAGCTCCATTACCTGCTCTTTCATAGCAACGTTTTTATGTCTCCTAAGTGGCGCTTGGTGTGTACCACCGGTTTTGCTTCTTCTGAGACGTTTAATCGATGTTCAGCTATGTGCCGTGGAACACCCACCATGTCTGCTGGTGTCCAGGCGAACACGTCCATGTTTTGGAACAACAACTTTTTCAGCGCCGCGCGCGTTAGGTTGGACATTGCAGGTCCTAAGGCAACTGTCTGTTCTGGGTACGCGCTGTTTAACACCCATTTTTCTGCTTCCGCGCGTGGTGCCGGTTTACTTGCCTTTGCAGGTCTGAGTTCATCTGTTGCTAAGACTTCTTTGCTTGCGTATATTATGGCTATTCCCATTTCTGTTGGGAATCCCACGGCTGAATGTGGACCGGAGCAGATCATACTGAAGTCTCATTGGGACTCTCTTCCCAGCAGGATGTCGTGTCTTGAATGTGCGGGTAGCACCATGAAGGTAACATCCTCTGTTCTTGAATTTCTTCCATCCGAGAGTAACACCGGGAACGATATATGTCCGAGGGGAAAGACGACTTCGTTGCAGAAACCAGTGAGTGGGTAATCAACTGGTTCTAAGCGCGCCTTATCCTCTTGATCGAATTGATTGAAACATTGTTCATATATGATATCCGCGGTGCTCCCTGGGTCAATGAAAATGTAGTCGGTTTGGTAGTGTCCGATCACGCCCGAGATGATTATGGGTCTTCTTTCTCTTGGGCCCCCTCTGACAATAGGGAAAACAACCTGCCTTTCGCGCCACGAGTCGTCTTGTGTGCGCTTGTTGTAGTTTTTCTTTGACCTTCGCTGACCTCCTTGGATCATGTGGGTTTCCAATTTCCGGATTTTTTTGTTATCTGATCCTTCTTCTCTTCTTTGTATTTGGCGGTAGTCGCGCTTTCCACCTTTTACCAAGTGAGCGAGTTTTCCATCTCTTAACGCCCTTTCTATTTCTTGCTTTAAACTGAAGCAGTCGTCAGTTAAGTGACCCGTGTCTTTGTGAAACTCGCAGAAAAGATTGGGATCTTGACCCCTCTTATTTCGCATTTGTAGGGGTGGTTTGAACTGGTGATTTTCAGTGGCCAAGACCTCGGAAGGGGTCTTTGTTAGTGGTGTCCACTGTTTCTCTCTGTTTTCTCTTTTTACTTCTTTTCGGTGAGCTATCTGATTGATTGTGTGGCGCGCATCCTCCCTTGTTGGGCTTCTCTGTCGCAACCCCCGATCCCTTATTCCCGGGAACGGGCGGACGCGATCTCAGTTGTGGTGGTATCAGGTTATTTAATCTCGCAGCGGAATTTTCATCAGGACCGTAGTTAGGAAATATTTATCAGAGTAAAACCACCATATTTTATATTAATAATCACATGGATAAAATCCAAGTTTCTTATTACAATACATTTATAGGGATAAACCCTATTTTATTTAATTTAAAACATCGTTTATTAGGTAACTTTTATAGCCACGTTATCCCCAAGCCTTTAGTGCTCTCCAGCTGGCTTTTGGCTGTCACATTGGGTTACCTGAAACGCGTTTTAAAAACATTTGTCAGTCGAAAATACTGGTGAGTGAATCCCATTTTAATCAAGAAACATTTTATCGATTAAAACAGTATCGAGGACGATTACAATGTTTATGTCTACACAATTACTCCATTTGGTACTATCAATCCACTGACTTGTGGGTCATATTACACATTGGCTAACTCATTGTCCCAATGGTAACGTACTGTCATCCTCGACTTACTACTCACAGTTTAGTAAATTTTGTATACAAAACCCCAACATACTGGCAGTAATTGAAGACTACAAAGACTCAATCACCGCTTAATCACATTGTAAAATAATTAAGGTTTTGTAAAAACTGTTAACAAAAAGGAGATTACTCACTTTGCTATCTTAGGCTTCTTGTAAGGGTTTCCTGGGTATAATCTATAATTTATACAAATGTACATTGGTTAGTATCATAACCCTTTGAAATTATTAATGATACCCTCCCCGAGACGGCATTCCAACAACTACGTCGGGCAGAACCACGACAGTTGTTACGGAACCCTAAATCAATCGGGCAGCGTAACTATTATGAAACTGGGGTTATAATACTTACAACGGAGCAGAACCTCGCTAATTAGGGGGTATAATACTCAAATATTAGGCCTAATACTTTCAGAATTCGAGATTGAGAAGTGTGAATGAACGACGGAAACTGAAAACTGATGCCTGCTATTTATAGTTGTGAAATACGACTCTTAGGCGGCCCGCGTAAGGTAAGGCTAAGCCTTACGCGGCCCGCGTAAGGTAAGGCTAAGCCTTACGCGGCCCGCGTCAACACGCGGTCAACCTATAGCTTAGCTGGGTCATCTTGTAGACTTGCCACGATGTCGACACGTGTCAGCATCTGGTGTATCCGCGTTTTATGAGTCCGCGCGGCCCGCGTGAGATTGAGGTGAGGTCCTACGCGGCCCGCCTCATCTCATAATTCAGGTTTTTATTTTATTTTTATAAACTATAATGTATTTCGGGCTCGGTTTTCACATAAGGGGTGTAATATAAGACTCATAAGGATATTTTAAGATATAATAAGGTATACAAAATATAATGAGGGTGTTGGTTTTACCGAGGGTTGTTACATTCTCTCCCTATGACCGGACGCTTTCCATGGTTGGCCTCTGCCCTTTTTATTGTGCCGGTCATTGTGGTTATACCCGCGTTGACGGTGGTCGTCACCGGTCAACTGTCTGTCCGACTGCGCAATGGTTTTGGCTGCTTCAATGAAGGTTTCCCAATCTTTGGGTCCTCCGTCTCTTCCCTTTACAGGCTTGATTAGATCATCGCACTTGACTGCCCTCATGAAGTGTGCGCGCATCATCTTTTCGCCTACGTCTCCTATTTCCAGACATTCTTTGTTGTACCTCGTGATGAAGTCTTCCACACTCTCGTGGTCTCTGCGCCATATATTCAAACAATCGGCTGGGTCTCTGGTGTGTCTATGTTGCTGAGAGAAGTGTGCAAGGAACTTCTCTCGGAAGTCGACCCATGACTTGATTTTTCCTATCGGTAGGCTGTCAAACCAAACGCGCGCTGCGCCGACGAAGGTTTGAGCGAAGAGATGGCACCATGTCGGTAAGTTCCATCCGCCTGTTGCTCCAGCACCATTAAAAACTTGGAGGTGATCATCTGGGTCTGTCAACCCGTTGTATTTGCCCTCGTTGTGTGGCAATTTTGTTTTATCGATAGCGGCCGTGGCGATCTCTCTGATGAATTTCGAATTCTCAGCCATATCGTCTGGACGATAGCTCAAGGTGTAATAATGTTATGCTTTTGGGTTATAGCCTGCGCGCTTGCGCGGTTTGTATGCTTCATGCTCTGGCGGCAACCTGCTAAACACTGTACTTTCTTTGTACGTTTCGTCCTCGTTCTCTTCGTAGTTATCGAGCTCGTCGTTTATGTTTCGCGGACCTAAACGACTTTGTATTGGTTTCCTTGGTGGGTGAGAATACTGCACATAATTGCTTTCTGTTTCTCCATATGTATCGCGCGTGTCGTGCGCGCTTGGCCTCCTGACGTTTGGTGCAGGTACTGATTCAGGTCGTAAATTGAATGCATTGGCCTGTTGAGGCATGGGGGCGCTCAAAGGCCTTTGCGGTGGGGTAGCAAATGTGGACTGGCTGGCTTGTGCTTGGAGTAGAGCTTGCTGTGCGCTGAGCTGTGTATAAATAAGGTTTATAGACGCCATTTGTTCGGCATACCAGGAAGCCAGAGTTTTTCCTTCGGGTAGTCCTAGTAGTGCAGAGAAGTTTAGTTGAGTTTGATCCGATGGAGCTGAGGGGCCAGCTCCATGGCTCTATGTTTGCACAGGTGGAGGTGTTTGTTGGACTACCCCAGACGGAGGTTGGAAAGTGGCTCCGTTTGTAGTTTGGGTGATGATCCTAGGTGGAGTTTGGAAGGTAGCACCAGTTGTGTTTTGGCTAACGACCCTGGATGCACTCTCAAAGATACTAGGAAAATCGTTGTTCATCGGCCCTTCTTGGATAATTTCGTTCCTTTGACCCCTTTGGACGTGTGCATTGTCCGAAACGAGTTCAAAAGAAGAAACGTCTCCATCTACCGGGTGAGAAGGGTTTTGATCAGCCATTTTGACGAGTGTGTTTTCAAAAAGAAAAGAGATGAGAGTGGTTTCTGCTAAAAGCGGATGGCGCCAATGATGAAACACAGGTTAACACCAGGGTAAATCTGTGGGGTTATTTCTTCTATGGGTTCAATCTCCTTTCTTACTCGCCGGAACGGCTTGGGTCCTGCAAAACAGCAAAACCGTTAGTCTCGTTAAGAGGGGAATATGGGGGTTTCCCTCTTAACCAGGCTCCGGCGTGAGAATAAGTACTGTTCTCAGGGAGAATAAACAGTGTGTGTGGAGTGTGAGAGTATAGAGAGCAAGATGATTCAACCTGGATGATGAAGGGTCCTATTTATAGCCGGAGGGTGAAGGAGGGAGGAGCAGCAGTGCCAGCTGTGATTGCACGTCAGCTGTCCGACCAGGGGGAATATCCTTTTGGTCTCCTCTGCCATGGTCAGTGTAGTGGTACACGTGGCGCGCTTACATTTGCCTATTTTGGAGACGTCGTACTGGTACTGTCGGGCTGCTCCTTGATTCGTCGCAGGCCTACCTGACGCTTGATGACTGGTGACACGTGTTGTCCTTTTGTCGGATGGAGCATCTTTGGTGCCACCATGATGTTTTCCAGAAGCTTCTAGAAACTTCTGGATGGTCTTGTTGATGTCAGCGCCACATAGGATGGAAAAGTGGTGTGGTCCATGCCAGTAAGAAGTCTAAACCATTAAGAGTCTCATTAAGATGTAAACAAACAACCCTTAGTCAAATCAAAAGTCAAACATCACAAACTACTGTATTTGCACAACTTCTTTTTCAACCTCATCAACTTCAAACACGACTAACAAAATACAACTACTCTATTTGCACAACTTCTTTTTCAACCTCATCAACTTCAAACACGACTAACAAAATACAAAGTTGTATAACTAGTAAGATATGAATCAGCATAATATGTTAATATTATAAATACATCCATTTGATGTTTTAAACAAAAAAAAAATATAAATACAAATTACATATAACTATTAGCAATTGAAATAACTAGTTTTAATAAAGAGTAAACTTCTATTTTGCTCCCTGTGGTTTGGTCACTTTAACGGTTTTGCCCCAAACCTTTAAAAATAGCCATTTTCCTCCAATACTTTGCTAAGATTTTTCCATTTTGCTCTCCGTCTCTAACTCCATCCAAATTGCCAGTTTTTCCATTTTGCTCCCCGCATGGAGCAAAACAGAAAAACCATATCAAACTATTGGAGGAAAATGGCTATTTTTAAAGGTTTGGGGCAAAACCGTTAAAGTGACCAAACCACAGGGAGCAAAATGGAAGTTTACTCTTTAATAAATAAATTATTTGTTTCCCAAACAATATTAATAGTATGTACATCGGTTTGCTTGCTTTACGTTATTTTCCCCTAACCGAAAACTAAACCAATCCAAACTAGATACATGGTCTAACTGAACCAAATTCAACCAATTTATTCAGTTTCATTATCCGATTAAACAAGTTATTATTCAATTTATTCAAGCGAATTCAATTCCGTCATCCCTGATTTTTTTTTGAACGACACCGTCATCCCTGATTAAACAAGTTATTATTCAATTTATTCAAGCAAATTCACTTCCGCCACCCAAATAAGCTAAGATTACCGAAACCGAAACCGAAAACAACAACAACAACAACAACAACAACCATACCCAGTAAGTCCCACATATAGCCGAGCTACTTATAGGGTCTGGGGGGGGTGGGATGTAGACAGGCCTTGCCTCTATCCTAGGAATAGAGAGGCTGCTTCCAGAGAGACCCTCGGCTCGAGAACGAACAGCAAACCAACACAACAAGTCAAAGAATATATCAAGAATACAGAGATAAGAAGTCGCCCATTAGCAAGAAAGTGATATGGGTCGCACAATATAATGTAAAAATCATGTATCATAGCATACAACATTATTTGGGCATAAACACAAAGTAAATCATGTATAGTAGCATACAACATCATTTGAGCATAAACACAATAAGGCAAACACTGGAAAGGTCCCTTTAAGAAAAAAAAAAACCTATGTCCCTGAAAATCCACCTAAGACCTTACTACAATATCCTCTAAAAGTCCTTAACCCTAATCCTACGCCTCCACGAAGCCCTTTCTAAAATAAGCTAGATTACTGAAAACCAAATCCATAATTCTAAAATAAGCTAGATTACTGAAACCGATAACCGAACCGAACCGAACCGAAACCAAACAAAAAACCGAGTTCACAACCTTTTATTATCCCTTACTACCCACGCCATTAAACACACACAATAACCCTCTCAAAAAAAATTGGCGGCAACACACACACCAATACTTCTAGGTTTCATCCACACTCTCCGCCGTGCTCCGCCACAATGTTCGGAGCTCCGGCATCCTCCTCCCCGTTCGGCACTCCGTCCTCCACCCCGGCGTTCGGCACACCGT
The DNA here is from genome assembly GCA_030545235.1 of Helianthus tuberosus. Lineage (NCBI taxonomy): Eukaryota > Viridiplantae > Streptophyta > Magnoliopsida > Asterales > Asteraceae > Helianthus > Helianthus tuberosus. The sequence continues at coordinate 6,060,924 of CM060397.1, read as the reverse complement.
CCTCCACCCCTGCATTTGGCACACCGTCATCAACGCCGGCGTTCGGCACACCGTCCTCAACGCCGGCGTTCGGAACGCCGTCAACGTCGTCGTTCGCCACCGGCTTCGGTACCTCACTGTTTTCCTCTCCGTTCTCTCAACAACAACAGCCGCAAACGACGCCGTTTCAGCAGCAGAGTTCTAGTCCGTTTGGATTTTCGACTCCGTTTACGGCAACGACTCAGGCGAATAATAATCTGTTTGGACAGACGACGCCTGCTGCGACGCCGTTTAATGCTCAGTTGACTACTCAGATGGCTCCTGTTGCTCCGCTTCCGTTCTCTCTTGCCGATCGAGATATTCAGGTGTGTGTGTAACTAAACCCTAACCCTAATTGTTGAATTAACTGTCTGAATTATTCAATTAAGTGTTTGAATTAGTGTACTTATGAGTTACTTGTTTTTTGTGACTTTTAGAAGTCCAAACCCTAACCCTAACCCTAATTGTTTAATTAACTGTGAATAAGTGAATTTGTATACTTTTGATTTGAATTGTTTATTGTGGCTTTTAACAGGCGATACTTGATGCTTACAAGGATGAAGTTACGAACCCTAAGTATGCTTTTAAGGTTGGACTTTTTTTTTTCTCACTGTGTGATCATGTTTAAGTATAACTGTACACATTATATACGTTTTGTGTTTTCAGAGAATTGTTTGACAATATCACATTGAATAAGTGAATAAGTATTAAGTTATAAGATAGAATGAAGGCTTATTTTTGGTTGTTTTTGAACATGAAAGTTTACAAGATATTTTGTTCTGCAGCACTTGCTGTTTAGTGTGACTGAGCCACAATTTAGGGCAAAGCCTGCTGGTGTATCGGATGTAAGTTTATTAGTATATATTCTGGTTGGTTTTACATTTTGAATATCTTTAAATATGTTTCTGTTTTTTTGTTCTATAATTTTGTGTTTTGTTAAGACTAGCGGATAGTTTATGTTTGTCAGATAATGTGGGCAGAGGCAATGGGTAAGCTAGAAGGTATGGAGGCTTCCAACCGTGAACGTCTTTGGCCTCAACTTGTTAAGGGCTTCAAAGATCTTTCTGAACGTCTTAAGGTATCTGATATCAATATGAGTATGGTATTATTTCGAATGCAATCAACTACATATGTGCTTATTTAGGTATGATAGAACAATTATGTTTGGGGCTTAATAGCATATTCATATTAATATATGCTATTATTCTGGTAACTTGGAGGTTTGATGATGCTAGGATGAACCGTAGATATTGCCATTTTACAGAAGAATTGAGTGACCAAGTTTTCAGGGATGGAAAGTATACGATGTTACACTTACACATTTATAAATATGCGAATCTAGGTTTGCTTTAGTTTATTTTTACACGCGCACACACATATTAGTAATTTTACAAACTACAAAGTGTTAATACTGCAAACAACTAATATCACTGAAACTTGCATTCAGAGTAAAACCTTGATTTTATTAGTTGAAAGTAGTTGGTCTGTTTTTCGAATCGACGTTATAATAGCAGATCACATGGTATGGAAATGGACCTACATTATAATTAAGAGTTACGCAGCAGATACAAGTGGTAAATGCATCATATTTAGGATGAGGTAATTTGTGTTAATATGATCATGATTTGGAAAATAGGCTTTAAAGATTTTAAGTCAAATTGAACTGACAGTCAGGTTCTCAAAAGTATTTGCAAGTAGATTGGGCCATGAATCATTGTAGGAAATCTTAGTTTTAAATGCTAGACAAATTTGTAAAGTTATAAACTATAACATTGAAATTTTATCTCTGAAGTTTGATCATTCCCAAACCTAAAATAACTTCCAGAGTTTTGTAATTGTGACCAACAAGAATATACACAAACAGACACATTTTTTATACTTGAAAGTTGTAACTAGTGTTAGTTTAGTATGTATATATAATATAAAGTATACTAATTTTTAGGCTTTGTAATTTGCAATATACCCACTTAAATATTTAGTTGAGTTGAAAACAACAAAACTCAATAGTACTGTATGAACATGGATTCAACTTACAGAATGCAGGTATTTTACTTATTACTGGTTTCAATATTTGTCGGTAATCAGATTAATCGGTCACCATTTGCAACATTGAGTTCTTCTGTTATTCTTTCTTACCGATTTACCCTAGTTGAACTAGCTGATTCTTTCCAGTTATGAATTGTGGTTACAAGCTTTTAATTAAATTCTAATTTAGATATTGAAATTATGCAGCTTCAAGATGAAGTCATAGTTTCAGATGCTGAGAGATTGCAAATGACTCAAACTAATGTGAAAGTGGTATAAGCATCTATTCTTCATTTCCGACATGTGGGCTTTTTTACTGTGCCCAAAAACGACGTTTTAGCAACATATTAACGCTTCACTTTTACAGCTTCAAAGACATTTTCAAGCTGATACTTTTCCTAGGATAGAGAGATTGAGACAATCAGAAAAGGCTTTGCAAAGGCGCCTCTTAAGGGTAAATGTTTGCATGTTTTTTTTATGGTGTACAAGATGGGCGGGTCAAGTAACGGGTGAAAACGGGCACAGGTTTAACAGACCATCTTTTAGTACGGACTGAAACAAGTGACACGATGAAACAGTTATTTGACCCTAAATTTTCAGGGTGATTTCACATATATCTTTCTAGAAGTTTGAAATCTTATATATATCCCTCTAAACTACATCTAATCATATTTTTCTTTTTAAAAAACTGAAAATTGACCCCTTCATAAACAAACTGGTATGCTATGCAGTTAATATCGGTGATCGGTCCCCATGTAAAATATTGGTGTCAAATATCGGTCAGAATATCGGCACCGATATTATCGGCAATATTGACCAATATTTGACCGATATAACGATACATCACCGATTTTGAAGATATCAGTACCTGTCTTCTTAGTTCTAGCATTCGTCTTTTTCTTATTGCTGCCATTAGTGTTTTAAGTCTTAATTGTTAGTGTTTTAACTTTAACTCTTAATCAGTTCATACTTGCTAGAATTATTAGTGTTTTGGAAGTTGCAAAAGGTTAATTTGTTAATGGTAGGAGAGCATACTGAATTGTTAGTGTTAAGTTGCTATATATGTAAATTCTGCATGATATTAAAATTATCGATATCCCACCGATATCTCACTGAGATAACCTATATCTCAAATATTGGTCCTTGACCGATATCCAATATTTTACCGTATTAACTGCATAGCTGGTATGTTTGAGATGAAACATAACTCAAAGTGACACATTTATAAACAAACAGGTCGATAATGCCACCTCTAGTATAGATCCATATTGTTTTCAACTTGTTTTTTCTTGTATGATTATTTTTTAATTATTCTTTTATTCCTTTTTTTTTTACTTTCAAAAGTTGATGAGAATACTGGAAGCATTAGAGGCCAAAGGTTTTCGGTTGCCTTTGACTAAAGGAGAAGTTGAACTTGCTGAGAAGTTGATTACAATAATCAGACAGGTTGGTATTCACCATTACAGTTTCATCTACAAGCTTTTTACTGGTGTTTGGCTTGAATTTACAAAAATACCCTTGCAGTTAAAAGGATCTGGAGCTGAACTATCTAGAAGGGTTCAGAATTTGCTGACTGTAGCTCGGGTTCAAACAAATGTGAATGGTGGTGCTTCTGTGTATATACCGGGATCAACTAAAATAGATGAACAGAGTCTTACTGATATGCACGAGGTACTTGCAATTTTTCAATTATAGATAAGCAGTACTTTGATGACGATCGTAAAAAGATGCCTTTTTTGGGTAAAATAGGGGGTTGACTAGTGGTCAAATGTCAAAACATGTTTGGGCTAAAAATTGAAATTGACTAATCATTAATATGGGTCAGGATGGGTAGAGTTGACCGGTCAAAACACTTTTTTATACATAAATGCTGTTTCGAATATGTTTTCAAATTGCAAGATTAAAATGATAATATGATCTTTATGAATAGAATAATTTACAACATTTTAAGCATTTAGATTAAACTTGGGTGGTGGTCTATGTGATAGTTTTGAATAATTTATTCAAAACTATCACCCAGACCACCACTCAAGTTTAATCTTAGGGGTGTAAACGAGCCGGGCCGAGCCCTAGCTCGGCTCGGTTCGAGCCTACTTATTTGAGCTCGAGCTTGGCTCAACCCGGCTCGAGCTATTTTGAGAACCTCAAACGAGCTAAAAGCTCGGCTCGAGCTCTCTTCAGTATCGCTTAAATGAGCCAAAGCTCGGCTCGAGCTCGGTTTGCCATTGTTGATTGTTATCATCATTATTATTATATTATATATAAATAAACTTAAATTTTATTTGGGCGAGCCTAAACGAGCTTTGTATTTCAGGCTCGAGCTCAGGCTTGGTAACTAAACGAGTTCTAATCTAGGCTCGAGCATGTGCTTGTTAAGGCTCGGCTCGTTCAAGCTTTTAACCGAGCCTTTCACGAGTAGCTGTCGAGCCTCAAGGCTTGTTTACACCCCTAGTTTTGATAACCAAGTGGTCTTAATGAACAAAGTCGTAATACTTGGATATGTTCTACATTATCCGGTTTGTATTTATTAACGCCAATTAGATAGTTGACACATAATTAAAGGGTATGCTTAAATATTAGTTTGAAATGAAATGAAACGATTTATAAAATGTTACTTTAGGTTCTTCAAAAGCAAACGGAAGCTGTTGCTAGGCTGGGAAACGTGTTGAAACGCGACATAAGAGATATGGAGATTATAATGGCTGAGGACACTCAAATGGCAGACGTGTAGAGTCATAATGTTGTATTTTGATTTTTTTTTTCAGCAGTGAAAGTGAGGTTTATTGTAGTAGTGTTTGTTGGTGAAATAAACCTTTTTGATTTTCGTGTTATTCAAACAAACATGTTGGTAACATTTAAAATTCTAGTTTCAAAGACTATACATCACATGAGACTTGTGCTCGAGTAGAACCTTTTTTTATAAATAAACGAGTTGTGGTTCTCGCATGAACCCTACCCAACCCAACCCAAATATGCATCTAAATCCATAGAGTAATCGTCCCCTTAGCTGTGTCCGCTAGGTGAATAACGTCCACAAAAAATGAATTTCATCATCATCATCGTCATACTCGGTAAATCCGATCAATGACAAAGTTAAGGTATGGTCTGAGGATGATAAGATGTAGACAGTCTTACCTCTACCCGTATGAATAGATAGGCTGCTTCCAGTGAGACCCCTGACCCGATCAAAAGAAATGAATTTAAGAAAATTAAATGATGACCAGCAATGAGAGAAAAGAATTGTCAATGGCAGGCTTGAAGATTTCCTAATAAAATTAGTCCATTTAGTACTGCTATCTTGAACAGGTCAAACAACATATGGACACATTTAAGACACCAAGAACAAGAGATCCCCTTGTATATTATTCAAGAAAATTAAATGACTTGAGATCAAGGCCACACCAATTGTTGCAAATGTTTACTAGATACATAACATTACTGTTGTTTATCATCAAAACCTGTTGTTTCACTAATACACAATCTCAACCTTTGCCTAGATGCCAAGAAAGATGTGGCACTGTGACTATCCCATACCCTTTTGGCATCGGGCCGAATTGTTCAGCACACGATGCCTATTCCATAACTTGCAACACAAGTTTCAACCCACCAAAACCCTTCCTCACCAGCATCAATCTTGAAGCATTAGAAATCTCACTGGAAGGCACAGTTCGTGTAAACAATCCGTTGTTTAACAGCTGTAATAATAGCACAGACCATCTGGTTGTAAACTTCACAAATACCCCATTTACGTACTCAACTACCGCCACTAGATTCACAGCTATTGGTTGCAATAATCTTGCAGTAATCAGTGGGCCAATAAGGGTTCTAGGAGGTTGCGTATCGCTTTGCACTGATACTACACCGGATAACAACTGCAATGGAGTCTTGTGCTGTCAGACAAACATACCCCCGTCACTTAAGTTTATTAATGCTTCTTTAAGCAGCATAGAGTCTAGGTATCGTAACGGTCCTTGCAAGTACGCTTTTATGGTGGATGTTGCTTGGTTTGGTAACTTGATAGACATCTATGTAGTGCAAAGCATGCCTAGTGTTCCTGCGGTGCTAGATTGGAGATTATCGGCGAATTGCAATGCGTTTGGACCGTTGGATTTAGGCACTAATACGTCGGTTTGTGATAGTAGAGCTTTCTGTTCAAATCAAAGTGTATGTGCTTGTTCGCGAGGGTATCAAGGAAATCCATACCTCTCAGGTGGCTGTCAAGGTAAATCTCTAATAACAGACAAAGTTTTTTTTTACAAAATTTGATTGTTTTAATAATAAGTAATAACCAATTGTTTTTAGAAAATTTTAAGCATGAAAAATACACCGTTGGTGACTTTTAACGTGTTTCCTTAAAAGATACGATTTAGTTATTTGACCCGTTAGTGATCAAACATAGACGGGTCTAAATTGGCACACCAAGCGTCATGTATATTACTACTTACCCTTCCGATTGGTTTTTTCAGACATCGATGAATGTGCCAGCTCTTCAACAAATGATTGTGAATTTTCCTGTACAAATACTCCAGGAAGTTATAGATGTTCTTGCCCAAATGGATACCTATTCAATGGAAATTCATGTATCAAAATACAAACAAACAATAGAATGAAGACCATACTCATAGGTATGACTATTTACATTAAAGTTAAAGCTATTTACTTTGAATAATAGAGATCTTTCTAACAAAAACATTTGTTAGGATTAACCTGCTTAAGATTAATTGAGTTTATGCTACATGAGATAGCAATTTCAACACGATATGATTAAAGGGTCGATTTGGGTTTTGTTTAGTCTGATTAAATCAGTAAATTTAGCTGAACATGTCAACAGTCTATTATGAATGAAAGCAACTTCCTAATTCTTGATTCAAAGATTATGATTATTCTTGAATAGTATATTGAGTAAAATAAACCTGGTTGGTCATGAATTACAGAAGTAAATAAATAAATAAATACACATATACCAAACAACCGAATAAGGACAACACGGGTGTGTCATTCCCAACATGGCAAGTGTTGGAGGCGAGGCAGGGTTAACTTATTCTGAGTCTAGGAGACTGTTTGGGTGTTCGTTTGCAAGTCCAAGTGAGACGGTGGAACTAGATTGGAAAGTCAAGGCTTCCACGGTTCACACTTCTGTTAAACACAGATTCGTCCATATTGAAGATGGGGATCTGAGATAACATTCAACACGTAGGAATCTGAAGGAACGGGAGTAACAGAAGGTCCCTTCGCGCGAACGGGCTGTTCAGTCACGCGAACAGATTGCTCAGTCGCGCGAACTGACTTGCTCATTCGTGCGAATGCCGAATGGTCTCTGCTTTGAACGAGTAGGTCCTGTTTTGTTTGAACAGGCTCGTTTCTTGGCCGGAATCAACCTCATCACTAACCCTCAGCTATAGATTTAACTGTGAGCTCGGTGGGTTCAAGATTTCGCCAAGTTTTGGAACTGAAAAAGTATTTTATAAAAGTTTGAATGAAAACAAAACTTCAATCCTTATCTTGGACCTCAAAGTGGCGAGTTTCATCATTAGACTGCCAAGGCAAGTCTATGAAAACATCCAAGTTGTGAAGATTTGAAGAAAATGTAGGAAAGTAGAAGAAATCAAAGAGAAGTAGAAGAAAGACTAAGGAAGTGAGCTTAGAACTCACTTAGAAGCTTCTGATGTTATTTTGTTGGGGTGTGCGGGTTCAAAGTGTTTGAGAGAATTCGGAGTGAGTGGAAGGTGTGAAGTGAGGGAATGAGTTCGTATTTATAGGGCGAAGCAGTGTTTGGTGCGAGTGAGATTAGGGCGAATGAGCCAGTCGCACGAGGGGAGTGGTCTGAAGAGACTTGTCCAGTCGAACGAAGGGAGCTCAGTTGCTTGAAGGGGTTTTAAGTATTTTAAGCATGTATAAACTGATGTTGCAAGTATTCCAAGTATGATTTTGCGTATATGAATATGTATCAAGTTTGCATGTATAATAAGTATGTATAACAAAATGTATGAAATAATCGAGTTTTATTATGATCAAAGCCTCGGATTACAATGTTTGGAAAGGAATTACGGATACAAAGGAATTACAAGTTTCCAAAAAAAATAGAAATACAAACATACTTTCTAAATAAGGAAAGTACTAAAAAGCGAAGCGTTACAGTCTCCCATACTTTAGGAAATTTTTTCCCTGAAATTTATTCAAGAGGAAGATACAACGAACAGATGCGGATACTTAGTCTTCATTTCACTTTCGAGTTCCCAAGTATACTCAACGCCACGTTTTCCTTCCCATCGTACCTTAACTATGGGAATTCGACTGCGCCTTAGTTGCTTGACCCCTCGGTCCATGATTTCTACCGGTTTCTCCACGAAGTGTAAGGTCTCGTTGATTTGCAGATATTCGAGTGGAATTGAAGTCCTTCAGCTAGACATTTCTTTAGGTTTGACACATGAAACGTCGAATGGACATTGTTGAGCTCTTGAGGTAGGTCTAGTCGATACGCTACCTTGCCAATCCTTTTGAGAATCTTGAAAGGACCTACGTAGCGAGGAAGGAGTTTTCCTTTCTTACCAAAACGAACTACTCCTTTCCAAGGGGACACCTTGAGAAGTACATAGTCACCAACGTTGAATTCTAGAGGCTTGCGTCGCTTGTCAGCGTAACTCTTTTGTCTGCTTCGATCCTTGAGTAGATTATCACGAATTTGCAAGATCTTGTCTGTCATCTCTTGTATAAGCTCGGGACCGGGGATCGACACTTACGACCAACAATGCTTCAAACAGTGCCATTTGAATACTTGCGTGATAACTGTTATTGTACGGGAATTCTATCAAAGGCAAGTGCATATCCCAGTTGCCACCAAAATCGATTACGCAAGAACGAAGCATATCCTCTAGAGTTTGGATAGTGCGCTCGGTTTGACCGTCGGATTGAGGATGGAAAGCGGTAGTAAGATTAAGATGAGTACCAATAGCGGTTTGAAAAGTCCATTGATGATTGTGCATTTGAGTTGAAGTTTCCATTGATGAACTGTGCATTTGAGTTGAACTATCCATTAATGATTGTGCATTTGAGTTGAAGTTTCCATTGATGAACTGTGCATTTGAGTTGAACTGTCCATTGATGAACGTTAATTGTCTATTGTTTGCTGTTTTTTGGCAGTTGACGTGAGGATGAACTTATCCAGCTCATATGTGGTGGTCCACGTGATGGTTACCATGTTTGTAGTGGCGAAGCTTGAGATTTCCGATCGGGGGGTCGAAAACGTATATACAAAAAATTTCTATAAAACTAGGGGGGGGGGGGTCAAAAACATTTCTATACGGAAACTATATACTCTCCACTACTGAGCGAAAAGTTCGGGCGGGTCGGCCGCCCCCTCCGCCCCCATAAAGCTACGCCCTTGCATGTTTGGGCGCCCTTTCCTGAACTTCCATTATCCACCAGAGAATCAGAGGGTTGATTAGTTTTTGATATTAGTAGTATTTTGATGATAATTGTAGGAGTAGTAATATGATCTTAGTAGTATTTTGAAGTTGACATGTTTGACAATTATGTAGGATAACTTAATTGTCTAATTGTAGGGTGGATGATTATATTATGGTATATATTTATGTGGGCTAACTTTCAGACTTATGGATGATCATCTTTTGTTATTTTAATGATGTTTTGATATTTAATGACATTTAAATGATCTTATGTTATATATCTTATGTGGGCTAACTTTAGTTAATTGTAGAATTTGATTACAGTTTGATTAGTATTACAGTTTTATTAGAATATTTGATTACAGAATGTGATTACAATTTGATTAGTATTACAGTCTCATTAGAATATTTGATTACAAAATGTGATTACAGTCTAATCAATATTACAGTTAATGATGATCATAGTTTGATTAGGATTACAGTTCAGGATGTACACAATTTGATTAGTATTACAGTTTGATTACAGTTTAAGTTTGATTAGGAATAGGTTGATTATGATGTGCATTTGTGCATATGAGTCTGATCACAACATTCTATTCCGGTTTTGGAATTAGGATTAGGAATTGATTATATGACGTGCATTTTTGCATTTCAATTTTGGAATTAGGATTACGAATTCATAACAACTATTCATCACACTTGGCCATTATCGGTTAATTATAGGTTGATTTTGATTACAGTTGCAGGCTTTGACTTTGCCTGGGTTAACCAATTTAAGGTGTTGACTATCCAAGGTCAAATAGATTAGGCGGGAAAGGTAAAGAGTTGTGCAGGGGGTAAGATGTTTTCTTGTTACAAAGAACAAAGGGTAATAAGAAAGGGTAAAATGGTCATTTCGCATGACCACTAACAGAACTGGTAAGTCCTTTAACAGCAGGGGGTAAGATTGAGGCAATTGGGATTCGTCCGGGGGTAGGACAACGAGATTTTGGTTTTAGGGGTAAGAGTGTCAGCGGGGTCTAAAGCCAGGGGGTAAAATTGCATTTTACTCTAGTATATTATTTGTAAGCCATATACCATATAATCAAACCTTTTAAAAAAGAATAAGAAATTGTACCTTGTTTGTTTCAAGTTTCAACAGGTAGTAAAACTTTAGCCTTCATTTTGAACCCGAAACTATTTTGACCCATTTTCCAACCCTGCTATCTTGACACCTCTAGCTATATGTAATACATACTGATCATTTCTACTGCCATTGCAGGTTGTGTCAGTGGTTTGGGAGTTTTGTTGTTACTATTTGTTGCATGGTGGGCATATAAAATCATTAAGAGGAGGAAGAAAGACATGCTCAAGGCTATTTTCTTCAAACGAAACGGTGGTCTACTATTGCAGAAACAGATGTCTTCAGGTGACGATGGCAACGTCGAGAAAACTAAACTCTTCACCTCAAAAGAACTCGAGAATGCCACAGATCACTTCAATGAGAACCGAATCTTAGGGCAAGGAGGTCAGGGAACTGTTTACAAGGGAATGCTGACCGACGGGAACATTGTAGCAGTTAAGATGTCAAAAATCAAAGACGAAAGTGAAATAGAACAATTCATCAATGAAGTTGTGATTCTATCACAAATTAACCATAGAAATGTGGTTAAATTACATGGTTGTTGCTTGGAGACAGAAGTCCCTCTCCTGGTGTATGAGTTCATCCCTAATGGAACTCTATATGATTACATACATGATCAAAATGAATATTTTCCTCTAACATGGGAAGTTCGATTAAGAATTGCTACAGAAATTGGTGGAGCACTTTCATACCTCCATTCTTCAGCTGGAACACCAATCTATCACCGGGATATCAAGTCCACAAACATACTCTTAGACGAAAAATTTAGAGCAAAAGTTGCGGATTTCGGGACATCAAGAACACATGATGTTGATCAAACTCATCTCACCACAAAAGTACAAGGCACGTTCGGATACTTAGATCCGGAGTACTTTCAATCAAGCTAGTTTACAGAAAAGAGTGATGTTTACAGCTTCGGAGTGGTTCTGGTGGAGCTATTAACAGGAGAAAAACCGATTGCGTCATTTAAGGTTGGGGAGACACGTAGTTTGGCAACGTATTTTCTGTCGGCGATGGAGGAGAATCGTTTGTCTGAAATCATTGATCCACGTGTGAAGATAGATGGTGAGGAAGGTGGTCAGGTTAGAAGATTTGGTGAACTTGCGAAGAGATGTTTAAATTTGGATGGGAGAAAACGGCCGAGAATGAAACAAGTAGGGATAGAGTTGGAGCTCATACGAACATCAAACGAAGCACCTGCTGCTGCTGCTGCTGCAACTGAAGAAGTTGAATATGCTAATAGCATTGAAGAAGCTAGGGTTTGGGAAACAATGATTATTGGCATTGAATCAGGTCCGATTAGCATCTCATCTTCCTCAGATTCCCATCCTTTGCTGATATGACTGAAGCTGGGAATGTTTATCTATATCTAGTTTAAAGATCCTGTACATTAAATCAAAAGTGTGAGAAATGTGAGAAATATTGTGGAGATGACATGTGTACTCAATCTAAATTAATTCAAAAGGGTAAACAAGTAATTTTCTCATTGATTCAATTAATTGATAACCTTCCATAACCGCTACCCTTTATTATAGGAATACGAATTAATCTACGAATTTGTATTTGTTTTATCGTTCATCAATTATAATTTCTGAAGATCACAGAATGAAGTTTTTATAGAGTGTTATATAGTGATGGATGCAGAATGAAGGCTTTTATACAATGTTATAGTGCTATATAGTGTTATATTTTGCTGGTAGCAGTCTATGATGGATGTATAGTGTTATATAGTGTTATATTTTCTGGTAGCAGCTCTATGATGGATGTATAGTATAGTGTTATAGTGTTATATTTTTCTGGTAGCAGGTCTATGATGGATGTATATGTTATATAGTGTTACATAGTGTTATATGGTGTTATATATTTCTGGTAGCAGTTACATGTTTCCGGATTTTTAGAATGTCCGGATTTTTAAGATAAGTTTAAAAATGGATCGCTGGAATTTAGGAGAGGTTACCTTATTTGAAACATATAAAAAGACACTATTACCCCTCCAATTTTCAAATCAGTCCAAATAATTAAAACACATTTTACAATTTGGTCCATATTGATCTCAACCATTAGATAAAAAATATAATGGTACACTTCTTACACTTTAGGCTCCTTTTACACTATCCATACCCTCTATATCTATACTATATTATAATGCATTATATTATAATCTTATTATTTTAGGATACCTATAAAATAAAAATAAGATTTTTCCCTCTAAATTTATAGAGTAAATTACAAGTTTTGTTCTTTATGTTTACACCATTTTGCAAGCGTTGTCCTTTAGCGCAAAAGTTTGCCAGTTTTGTGTTTTATGTTTCAAAATCTTGCAAGTTTTAACCTTTATGCCAAACCCAGTTAGATTTTTTTAGTTAATTATGGTCATATGCCTACACATGAGGGTATTCTTGTCATACATCCCTAAGGACTGTTGAATAAATAACTTAATATCCAAGAGACTAATTGTGTAAGAAATAAAAATAAAGTATAAATATTAAAAAACCTGAAATCTCTCTCTCTCACTCTCTCTCCCTCTTCTCTCTCTCTTCACCCACTACCACCACCTTCCACCACCAACACCCACAGCCGCAACCTCCCACTACTACCCTTCAGCCGCAACCACAACCACAACCTCCCACCACCAACCTTCAGCCGCCACATCCCATCTCCCACGACCTTTTATTTTTTTATATATTTTTTTTATTTTTTTATGTTTTTTTATTTTTCTGAATTTTTTTATTTTTTGGATTTTGTTTAAATTTTTTACTTTTTTCTTATTTTTTTATTTTTTACAAAAATAAAATTTTCTAGTTTTTTTTTATTTTTCTTAATTTTTTGATTTTTTTGGGATTTTTACTTTTTTATAATTATTTTGATTATTTTTACTTTTTTCTTAATTTTTTTTATTTTTTACATTTTTTAAATTTATTTTTGTTTTTTTATTTATTTATTTTTTTGAATTTATTTTTTATTTTTTTGTTTTTTTCAAATTTGTTTTTTTTTCTTTAATTTTTTATGTTTTATTTTTTGTATGTCATCATCGAAAGTCGAACCAATATTTACCCAAACTCATCTTAACCTTTAATAAACCTATCTTTACTTAAACCCATCCTAACCCATATCATCCTAACATTTTTCTTAAAAACCCATTCTAACACAAACCCATCCTAACCCATTATCAAAACCTGCCAAACCCATCACTTTTGCCACCCCTAGTCTGTAGTATGGACATTTACCACCGTTAGAGATGCTCTAAGGATTTCAATTGATAAGAAGGTGAGAACAATATTGCATTGGTAATTATGTCAACACCACGTAGATGAAATTGCAACTTTATGTCACCTAAAGTCTATCTAAATATCCTAAATGAGGTTTGAACCCTCACTATTCGGTTGAAGTGAATTCACCAAAGTATTTAAACCATTTTACCTAATAATATTGACCCATATACAAGTAACTTTTACAGATTTTTATAAAATAAACAGTAATTTAGATGGTTAAAACTGGTCATTTAAATACTTTTCAGAGCCAATGATCTCTAGATCAAGTGGTGGAAGGTTTGCATTTCTCTTGAGATATGCAGGTTCGACTCCCACTTGGTGCAGAGTGAGGCATTGGTGGGCAATGATAGGAGACCGAGGGAAACCTGGGTTGGATCCTTGAGCCAAATGGGTTTTACTGGTAATTTCACCGTCGTGTCTACCGGCGGGTGGGTTACTGGGTTTCCCCGGAATTGGTGGTGGACTCGAGTTACTCTCGGAGTACTCCGTTTGTCCATTGGGTACCCCAAGAATGCTTGGGATTGATTCTATTGGCTGTTAAAAAAAAAAAAAACTTTTTAGAAATAGTATTATTTTATGAATAAGAAATAGCATCGGTAGCGTTACGAAAGAAGGAAGCTTTTTGACGCATGCCCACGTCAAAAAGAAAACATCTTTTTCAAGGTGAATGCCCAACACGACACTCTCTTCCTCCTAGCCACCCAATAACCTCATATAACATATTATTCAACCCTTTTATTAACATATTAATAATTCATATTTTAATATTTTATTTCATAGTCTAGGACCAGATACTCTCATAAAAAAATACTTAGCTTCAAAGAAATTTAAATTGCTAACAAGGTTTACGCTCATAATTGTTGGAACGAATCTTGTCAATACTCAAAAGTTGAAGGATTTAATGGTTTTTTATTTGTATTTTATTTTAGTAGGAAGATTTAGGATTTATACTAGTTTTATTCTATTTGGTTTCCTTAAAGGAGTATTTTACTTGTTCTCTAAGGGGTTGTTCGCGTATATAAACTTTCGTCCTTGCTTTTCTTGTATGCTGAGATTTGACACTATACTTAATATTGTTGTTAACTTATATTTAATTAAGGCATGTATAGAAAAACATAAGCATAACAAAAAGTAACACATCGAGCCACAAGGGGGCTCGAGTTGAGTATGATTTGAATGCGAGTTAAGTTTTTAGCGCCGATTTGAGATTATGTGGCAGCTTGACTCATGGAGAAATATCATCTCTCTATTATATTCTTTAATGTGTATTTATTTAGTCAATTTGTATTCTTGTATAGAGGAGTAATTCTCTCCTCAATAGTTGCCTTGTATCTCTATTTAAAGAGTTTGTACAGAATGTAAATTCAAGTTGAACCATTGTGAAATAATAATATTGTTATGAATATGAACTAGAGTTCGAGTTATTGACGTTGCCTTGGCTTAACTCATTCGTTAAACAACCCTAACTGCTATCATAATAGCTGGACGCATGGGCGTAGCATAGTGGGGGCGGGAGGGGCGGTCGACCCCCGAACTTTTCGCTCAGTAGTGGAGAGTATGTACTTTTCGTATAGAAATTTTTGGGTATGTACGTTTTCGACCCCCTGTTTTATAGAAATTTTGGGTATATACGTTTTCGACCCTCCGGTCGGAAATCTCAAGTTTCGCCACTGGCTGGACTTGCGCATATGTCGCACTGTTTAAAAGGTTGTATTAAGTCTCAAAAAATAAAAGTATCTACCGTTAAAAGAAGAGTTGATCTTGTAACTTAAATAATATATATAGTTCTATACAAGACATGTAAAAGACATAAAATATAATTGTAATAGTTTTCTTAGTACAAAAAGACATAAGGTTCAATCTTCTATATAAAGACAAGTGAGACACAAGTATTAAAAGGGTAACCCCACACTTAGAAAGCAAAATACACCTTCACACACCACAAAACCAAAGACTTTCACTATAACCAATGGAAGAACGAGATGGTCTAAGAACAAGAAGCTTTAGGAATGAAGATTACACCAACAGAAGGGTGTTCTTGACAAGTTATCCTCTTTATTTCGATAATGATGAAGATCATCAACAAACAACTGCAACCGCTGGCTACGATCATGACAACGTTGGTAACGGGCTAAGAGGTGCGTTTGTCTACTTCAAGTTTTATTATTTCTAGACACGTTTAATCAGTGGCGGACCCAGGAATTTTTTTTTTCATAGTTTGTTGTTGATTTTATACGTCCCGTTAATGGTTTTCTGGCTTGGCTATTGTTTGAACTTTGTAGATGCATGTGAATTTGGTCATGGTGATGAAAAGAAAGAGAAGAAGAAGATGAAGATAAAGATGAAGAAAGAAACAATAAAGAAGATCATGGTGACAATAGTTGAATGGGGAGATGGAAGGGTTGTGGTTTTGAAAAGGTTTAAACATAAGGTTTCTTTTTATGTTGTTGCTTGTTTTCCTATTGTTTTCAAACATCCCAAAGCCTTAATTTCGACACGTTGATTTTCAACCGCTCTTTCATCTAAATCTGTTTTCTTAAAACGGATTTATCAACAGATGGATGCATACGCATCCACCCATCATGTGTATATGAAACCTCTTTTCTTAAACAAGTTTATAAATAGATGGATGCATACGCATCCATCCATCCATCCATCATGTGTATATGAATTACACGAGTGTTTGGTTTTGTAGATATGTATGTATGTATACAACCCGATCCAATAAACAGTGCACACTAAGAAAAGTTACGAGTATATCAATATCAAGAAATCTTTATTGCTACTATAATGTTGGGGTGTTGAACTTATCATGTTTTTTTGGGATAAAGGGTTTGTGTTTCTAACCGACATGAACAAAATCGTGTTGTATACAAGGAGCTAAACTCGAGTATTTGTGTGTTGACCAAACATGTTAAGAATTTGTATTCCCTTAGATATTACTACTCTAAACTACAAGCTCACCTTAAAAACACCTTAAAAAACATGTGTATCTCTTTTTTAACTTTTTAGATATAATATAAAATACTCAATAATATATGATCACTTGACCTAAGGGCTAAGGCCGGCCCATTTTGTTACTTTTGTTTGAGATTCAACCAGAACTCGTTTTCGTATCAGACTCGTCTTGTATAATACGTTCAAATATCCCTGCTAACATATGATCACATTCTCGGCAATTAACTCTAAATTAGATCAAAGGTTGTGATTGTATTGAATTGTAATTGTGTAATTAGGTGACATAAGGAGTAGTTTATATAGACCACAATATTTCAATTTCTACCCTATATTATCATTTATCACTAGATACTTTGGTCTAATACTCTACAATACACAATTGTCAAATATGATAAGATCACATTCTTTTTAATTCAACCAATTAATCAACGTCAATAAACTATTCTACAATACACAATTGTAAAATATTCAACCAATTAATCAACGTTAACTAAATATCATTCAAACTATTTGCAACAAAAGTTTTTTTGCCTAGAATATTCGTTTGGCAAAATCTTCAATGTATGCTTTAACACGACGAAAATTGAGGTCGGACTTACTATTCTATATTTATGTCCCACGTCTATCATAATCATATTGAAAACTTTAACCACAAAATATAGTGTAAAATATTATGCTATACAATATAACTCTATATAATATTGTATTATATAGATAGAAGATGAAATGACCGGTTAGACTATAAGGTGTGGGTGTGGAAGTCATTCCACGTCGGGCACACCATCCCGGATACGGCATGGAGGCTGGTGTTGTTGAAGGGGCGACAAGAATTCCACCGAAGTGGAGGGCATAGTGGGAGACGATATGGCCACGTGTGATTGTGTGCAATTAATATTAATGTTTTTTTTATATAAATTTAATAGATTTTATATAATATTTACGTATAAAATAATAAAATGTGTGTGTCACGTGTCAAATAACGTCACCCTTTCACGCTCCGTCCCACTCCCTTTTTTGCACCACGCCACTTTTCTGACGCGTGCTGAAGTGGCTGTCACATGTCGCATAACGCCCCATATTCATACCCATGGCCAGCCCTGGGGGTGGGCGGGGAGGACCACCGGTTTCGAGGGACACATTTTTTTTATAAAAAAAACCCGATATGTATATGTAAAATATTTTTTTAATAGGGTACACTCATACGAACACCAACATAGGTCCCCTTACAAAACTATTATTATGGTTTAGATTAATTATTAACCTCTTTGACATTAGGTTTAGAAATTTAGTGAGCCAAATACCCAATTTCGTTAAGGCCTAAGGGCACATTTTTTCGAGGTCGAACAGGGTACACGAATTCTCAGAGCCGGCCTTGTTCATACCCCTCTATACCAAATGGTGTTAGAAAAGTACAAAAGTTAAAAGTTATTATATTTTATCAATTAAAATGATTTTTCAGTGTGATAGATTCTTGTTGGTAACTTATTTTACTCAAAAGTTGTAATTAAATTACTTGACTACGTTGCCGATAAATCTTGTCAAAGTACAAAACAAGGATTTTCGTTGATAAGTACGATATGACGAATATGCCGTTGTGCCTTAGACTAAATGGTATGGGGCCGGCCCTGCCCCGGCGAGCCGCGGCGCCGCACCCCCACACCGCCCCTCTATGCCCCGTCCCGTCTTCTCCGTTGCCCCAAGGACGCCCAAGCCGGCAACCTTTCTCTCTCTCTCTTTCAGCTTTCTCTCTCCTCTCTCTCTCTCTCTCTAAAAAATCAAATCAATTATATTTTTTAATTGTTTTTATAAGAGAAAATTGCTAAATTCGTCCCTGAAGTTTTACACAAATTGATAGATCAGTCCAAAATCAAGATTTGTTTTGCTAATACAGTTCAAATCACTTTTTAATATCAAATTAAATATAAAAAATAGTTAAAAAAATCACTTTTTTTTTAAAGAAAATTGCTAAATTCGTCTATGAGGTTTTACACAAATTGCTAGATCAGTCCAAAATCAAGATTTGCTGCTAAAACAGTCCAAATCAAGATTTGCTGCTAAAACAGTCCAACTGCTATATTTAACGGCGTCTGTTTTTTGGATTGTATTAGCAAAACAAATCTTGATTTTGGACTGTTTTAGCAGCAAATCTTGATTTTGGACTGATCTAGCAATTTGTGTAAAACCTCAGGGACGAATTTAGCAATTAACTCTTTTTATAAATAGTGTGGGGCCCCATCCTCTACCCCCTTGGTCCATCCCCTCCAGACCCATTCTCACTCTCAATGACATGGCGGGTAACGTGACGGCCTATCCCCTTAGGATGAGCCTCACCATACCAGGTAGCCTTATATGTGCCAATGTGTTGTACTAGTTTTTGTCTCTTTGATGGCTTCCACAACATCGGCTAAAATCCAATTATGAACTGCCGTATTTTATACTAAAGTCACATGCGATAAAACAAAAAGATAAAAGTTATTTCACATGGAATATACCGCCTAAACGTACCCCTCGTACTCATATACTGAACGTACCTTTATGTGCGATAAATATTTCTTTAAGTTAACTTTCATTTTACTCCCTCTGATTTAGTCATTTTAATAGTTTTGCTCTAATAGTTTAAAAATAGTCATTTTCCTCCCTGATTTTTGTAACTTATTGTCAATTTGCTCCCCGCCTCTAACTCCATCCAAAAAAATCCATTAACTAGAAAGGTATTTTGGTAATTTTATAGATAAAAGTAAGGACATGTAAGTTTTTTCACCTAAATAAACTTATAACTTATTTATTTACATGTATATAAGTAATTCTTTTCTGATCCCCCATCTTTCCAACCACTCTTTCTACCGGCCACAACCATCCACCACCACCTGCCGACCACGACTACTGCGACTTTTAAACAAACGTTTTAACTGAGTTAGAGCCAGGGAGTAAACTACAGAAATACCCCTACTTTTAATTGAACGTTTTAACTGAGTTAGAGTCAGGGAGCAAACTGGCGACAAAATCGAAAGATCAGGGAGAAAAATGACTATTCTTAAACTATTAGAGCAAAACCGTTAAAATGACTAAACCACAGGGAGTTAAACGAATGTTAACTCTATTACTTTCATAATCGAAGAGATTCATCAAGTGTCTGCGATGGAAGCATACCTGGCTTTGGGAAGAGTCAGGTGGGCGATGGCCTCGGGTCTGGTCTCTCCGATGGCCGGTTTTTAAAAGGTTTTTTTTTATATCTAATCCCAATTAATAAAAAGTCCAACTAATTCAAACTTTCAAACAGTTAAACCTAAATCGGATTATAAAAAATGCCCAACAACTAAAACCTATTACAAATTCATAACAACTAGAATTACAACCCGCCGCAATGCGGCGGGAATTCTTTAGTTATAACTAAGTTGATTCAGGACTCGCACGTTATGTTGAACCTGTGAAACGGGGAAAAAAATAGACGGTGTAAAAACGTTCACCCACACACGCACGTTGCGTCGTGTTAACTCGCAAAATTTAGAACGAAACGTAAAAACGTTAAACCAAAGACACACGTTGTGATGTGTTAAGTCACAAAATTTAGAACGTAGCATAAAACGAAAAATGAAAACTATAAAAGACCAAAGTTGAAAGTAAAAAAAGTTGTGAGGATAGATTGCAAAACATAAAAAGTTTTGGGTTAAAAATACAAAACAAATAGTTTAGGTTAACAGTAATTTATGAAATACTTTTTGGTGAAAAGTAAAAAAAATCAATTTTTTTTGAAAAACCCCCAAAGCCAAAGTTACAACAACCATATGCATAACCATTTTTTCTTTGAAAAACCCCAGGGGCGTAAAACTGTGCCAAATAGCATCAATGCCACATTACCGTAGCGACCACCAACACTGAAGTTGCGGCGTGTTTATGTGAAGAAATTAGACCGAAACGCTAAACATGGAAATTAATAACTAAGTCGATCTAGGATCCGCACGTTATGTCAAACTTGTCAAACGGGGAAATAATAGACGATGTAAAAACGTTGAACCACACATGCACGTTGCGTCGTGTTAACTCGCAAAGTTTAGAACGAAACGTAAAAACGTTACACCACGCACGCACGTTGCGATGTGCTAACCCACAAAATTTAGAACGAAGCATAAAGCGGAAAATTTGCGGAAAATGAAAACTATAAATGACTAAAGTTGAAAGTAAAAAAAGTTGTGAGGATAGATAGTAAAAGATAAAAAGTTTTGGGTTAAAAGTAAAGAAAACAAATAGTTATGGGTTAAAAACAATTGAGCAAATACCTTTGGGTGAAAAGTAAAATATCAATTTTTTTTTTGAAAAACTCCCAAAGCATTGGGTACAAGACTTATATGCACAAAATGGTTGCTAATTTATAGTGTTCTAATTAATTTGTCGTATTTTGATTTTTTTTTATATATGATTATTGAGTTTATATTATAATGACGCATTTTTTTTCTTGCTCACGACCCAAAATATTTCGATGATTTTTTTTTTCTTTTTCTTTTTGAGAACGACCTAGAATGGAAGAACTATGTTTGCATCACCCCATATTTAATTATTTATGGTTAGGAGTTTTATATAATAGTATGAGATCTTCATGAACTCCACCATTTCCAACCCTCAGTTTTTTACTTCTTTGGATATCAACACTCTAAACTAAAAAAGTTAATGAAAAAAGATAAATATGTATAAATTGGTTACCCTTAAACTATAAATTTAATATACCTTATCGTTTATCTTTGAATTTTTTTCACATGAATAAATCTAAAATGGTCAACACCAAACCCACTAGGGTGACTCGAGCATGACCAATTTAGCTAAAAGTGTCCGCAAGTTTGACAAGAAACTGACTCAAACTCGTTTGAACTAAACCCAAATTTACGAATTTTGTATTTCCGTTTAGTTTCGGATTTATTTACATGTTGTGTTTGTTTTCTTTTTTCTTATACGAATTTCGGATTTCCGACTAGGGTCAGATTATTTTTAACTAAACTTAAATTGACTCAAACTCGTTTTAACTAGAAAGATATAGAATCATTACCCAAACTAAACCAAAATACCCAACACAAAATCAATAATTAACCAAATATATTTATACTAAAACAATAACATATAAACTTCAAAGCATCATAGCTTTAAACTCATCAAAGTTCAACACACCATCACCATTAAGATCAAATTGTCTAATCATCCCAACACACTCATCAACACTTGTCGACTCACCGAGTCGACTCAGCATCCGATTCAAACTCATTGGAGTAATGCAATCACTTCCATCCATTTCATACATTCTAAAAGCTTTCCTCAAATCCTCAATCTTCTCATCCTCCTTCTCACTTTCCACCAAACTATAAAAATCATCAAACCTTAACTCTCCATCACTTTGTACCGATTCAACAACAAACTCTACGTCTTCGATTAATATTTCTTCGCCGCAAATCATTCCAAGACGACGGTGCAACTCTAACGAAGAGATCATGCCGTTGTTGTCTTCGTCGAAGTGGTTGAATACGCGTTTGTAATCGCTTGATTTGTTGGTCATGGTTGAACTTAAACAAATGGATGAATGATGATGATGATGGTATTGGAGAGTTGAAGTGTGAGTTATATAGTTATGGATATACTACGCGTGTTTGCCACAAGTTTGAATAATGTGAGTTGAATTGTAACGAAATACAAGTTACGTGTGAAATTTTGAAGCAGTTTCTTAATGGATTTATTATGAAGGTGTAAGGAAATTGCTCATGTAACTTTCATAACCGAATTTTGATTTTGACATTTATGGCTCTCTAATGACTTTGGCGTTTTCTTATTTTTACTTTTGTTGTTTTTATGACAACATAGCTTTGTTCCTAAGAGCAATAGCATATACCATGAGTGTGTTCTTTATATTATAAAATAAGGTAAAGGATCAAATAAAAATAAAATTAACGTACGAAACGTATGAATTGGGGGGAAAAAGCAAAAAGTGGCGGTGGCAATCTGGTAATTATCAGCAACTTCAAAAGTACTGGGAAAAAAGCAAAAAGTGGCGGTGGCAATCTGGTAATTATCAAAAACTTCAAAATTACTCTAGTAGAGTAATATTGAGCATATGTAGAGTAATTTTGGGAAATGTAGGGTAATTATCAAATTACTATAGTAAAGTAATTTTGACTTCTGTAGAGTAATTTTGGAAATGTCTTGTAGAGTAATTTTGTTAGCATTTAGTTATGGGGTTTAGCTTTATGGTTTAGTTTTTAGCTTTTAGTTGGGGGGGGGGGGGGGGGGGGGGTTAGTGTAATTTTGATAATTACCCTACAATTTTGATAATTACCCTACACGACCAAAATTACTCTACATGAACATTTACAAAATTACTCTACTAGAGTAATTTTGAAGTTGCTGATAATTACCAAAATGCCACCGCCACTTTTTGCTTTTTCCCCCAATTCTTACGTTTATTTTATTTGTACAGGAACTTAACTCTATAAAATAAAGGTTAATGGATTTTAATAATTCTAACTTTCACTTATTGGCCGACATTAATTTCAATTTAAAAAATACCCTCTGACAGTCGTAACTTGTAAGAATTTGGCCTCATCAATCCTTTTCTAACTAGGTTATAACACAATTAGTTTTTTTTGCTGACGTACTTATGTGACACAAACCTAGTTATTGGATGAAGTGGTTGCTTATGGGTATGCTTATGTGACACAAACATAGGTATTGGATTTTAATAATCCTAACTTTCACCACCACCATTAGCCGCCACCACCTCCACCATCAACAACAACCACCTTCAGCCGCCACCACCACCAACATCACCCACCACCACTATCAACAACCACCACCCACCATCACGTGCCACATATCCCCTTTTTAATCACTGTGATGCTGAAGCAGCTGCCTGTAGTTAATAGGTTGTAGGAGATAGCGTTTGGTTTGGTTTGGTTGTGCTTCTTTTGTTTAATGCAATATAATCAGCTATTGTTGTTTAAATAATTAAGTGGTAAATTCACCAAAAACTAATTTGAATAATAATCATGCCTGTATTGAACTAACTGATTTGACAAGTGCCAACTTTGTTTGCTTTCAATTTTCAAGTATATTGAATGCAATCAAGTTTTGTTGGCCTGTAAGAAGAATGTCCTTGGAAACTTATGATTTTATTTAGACCACCCGTAGCGGGTTTTTTTTGGGCGTTTTTCCCCAAAAAAAGCCTCACAACGCCCATCTTCCACCCCAGGGGTGTTTTTTTCAAAAAAAAAAAAAAAAATGCTTTTGGCGTGTTTTTTTCCATGCCTTGCTTCATTGATTTTGGCCAAGCACCCTTTATCTTTATTTTGTTTGTCCAATAAGATTTTTAAAACGTAACAACACAAACTAGCATCCATAGTTTAGAGTAATAAGACTAACATCCAAGTTTAATTAATACAAATCAAAATACTCACTATTCAAAGCAAGCACAGCTCTCACCGCAATTGACTGCCGAGCCGAGCCAACGACCACTTGGGCCCACATCACCGCCCCTTTTCAAACCCAATACGAGTCCTACCCGACCCTTCATATCCATCTCGCGACCCACCACCACTTGCTCTCATGGTCCCACCGCTCCCAATCTTATCCAACGGTTTCTTTCCTCCCTTAACCTCCGTCAAAAACTGGTCCAGACCAAACGGATCCGCATCTTCAACCACATCCCTCTCAAACTCAACCGGTCCGCCTCTCGGCCCACTCTTCTCACCCGCACCCGTGAACCCCTTATCCGGTTTGAACCGGTCCGTCTTCCTAATCTTCTCTAGCTGCTCATCAGCCCCACCATACATCTCATCGTCAGCATCCTTCTTCGGCCTGTATAATGTCGATAATGTCGGTTGCGCAGTGAACAAACCTTTATCATATATGTTGTCCTGATCATCGGTTGCGAAACCGGACTCCATTCCCTTTTCTTGGTTGAATAACCGTTGGTCATACATGACCTCACCGCTACGGCCCGACCCAGCCGACGCCATACCAAGAGCCACCTTTTCGCTGATGTCACGGTCCCGATCGCGTGTGATCTTGCTCTTTTTTCCCATGGCTGCGTCTTTAGCTTCCAATCGTCTTTCTCTCTCACGTTCTCTACGTCTTTCTTCTCGGATTTTCTCTCTCTGAATCCGTTCTTCTCTCTCCTCTTTTGTTGAGAGAGAGAAGAGGAGAGAGAAGAACGGATAGTGTACCCTTTAGGGTTTTTCCAGTTCGAAATACACGGAGGAATTTTCCAATCTTGCTGGTCCTTAACCGTCACGGGTCGGGGCGGAGAGTGCATGACGGGAACCGGGGGTGACCCGTTAGCTTTTGGGACCCGCTTGTGTTTAAACTTGGGTGGCTCTAACGGGTCCACTGGCATTTCCACCATCCGGATAATTCTTTCCTTGGCACCCGAATTAAACGCAGCCGATTGCTGTGACGGTTTGTACTTGATAAATTTCGAATCTTGTGATTGCGTTTGAACGTTTTTCGGTTGTGCAGCACTTAAACTCACGTTTACAATCTTTTCAAGAGCTTCTTTTGTTTGCAGTGTGGTTTTTTCAATCTCTTGTTGTTTCTCATCGTCGTCGTCTTCTTCTTCTTCTTCATCGTCTTTCAGAATCTTGGGAATAATATCTCTGTGTTGTGAATAAACAATCTTTTTAGAATTTTCATTCTGCTTCACAATAGCATCGAATGTTAAATTTCCCTTGTCGTCGACAGTAACGGGTAATGTTTTCGGGCCAGAATTCGAATCTTTTTTTCGACCCATATCAAGTGGATATTGTGCATAGTGAATCTCGGGAAACGCTCCACCATCGCCAAAATCTTGTGGTTTCGATGGCCGATATTTCAATCTTTCTGGGGTGTTGTATATTGGGATAGGGTTGTTTTTAACAACATTGGCTGCTTCCTCTTGTTCTGTTGAAGAAGCGGAATATCTTTGTTTGAACCACGGATCACTTGAATGATCATAGAACGTAGCAGCGGATGATTTAGCAGGTGGCAAGATCTCCATCAGAGCTGCCATTGTTGTGAAAACCTACTACATACAAAACATCATTCATTGTGTAAGTAATATCAATGCTAGCTATGATGAATACAAACAAACAGCATATAGAATATATATGTTCATTGCATAAAAATACACATTGCTCTGTGGTCTTAAAAACCATTCGTTGATATAAGGCGTGCGAATTTGCAGAAGCAGAGATCAATGTTCAGATGATTGGAAAATCGTTGTTACGGGTGGAGATTATAAAAGAAGAATACTACTGGTTTGGGGTTTTCATCATAAAGCAGAAAAAAGGGGGGTTTTATCCCGGTACCGGAAGTTAACGATAAAACCCTCTCGCTTATGTGGTGTATATGTGGCTTTGACGTGGCACTATAAAGTCCATAGGGGCTTTAAACCACACCCACCAGTCTAACCCAGTTTGTTAACATCAGCTTGCCACGTCCCAAACCAGTGCCACGTTATAAAAAAAACAAAGTCAGGTGCCACGTCATCAAAAATTTCCACTCCAGATGCCACATCACCACACATGTGCCACATCAGGAAAAAAAACTAACTGGGTTAGCCTTTAGTTAGTTTGGAGGTGCTATCAACCAATAAGTTGAAAGTGGTGTGGTACAAATCAAAAGTTAGAAGTGTTATTGGTCAATTAGTGAAAATTATGGTTATTTAAATCCAATATCCTAAGGACATATTTGGATTTGCAACAATTACTAAATAATGAAGTAAGCAATAAAAATAATAGGTGGCATTTAAAAATCAAAATTTTAAATGTATTCATATCGCTATATATGTATGTTGTATTTTAAATCAACTTAGCCGTGTTAAAATGATATTAAAGGGATAAATATACTTTAATTGAATTAACGATATCAATTCGGAAAAAAAAAGTTAATACATAGTTGAAAAAATTGTTCTCAAGATAATTTATTTAACTCGTGCAATACGAAAGCTTTTTAAAGACATAATTTCTTTTTATTACTAAGTGTATAACATTACATTTATTACAACCCGTGTAATACATGGAATTATAATCTACTTTGTTATTATAAGTAAAATTAATATATGTTTTTGTTTATTAGTAGGAGTACATGTGCTTATTTAATTAATGGCAAATTGGATTTAAATAATCCAACTTTCTCAATTTGGCTGATAATAATCCCAACTCAGTTATTGGCCGATAATAATCTGAACTGGTTCACTTTTGCCCGATAATAGTTTGCGTTAAATATAGCTTAACGGAGTTAAGGTTTTTTTTTTCCAAATTACACACTGATGTTTTAGGGCTTTTGATTAGAACGAGGATACGAGTTGATTGATGTAAAATTTACCTCGATATACTGCCCCAAACGACGAAAACGGTGCTTCAATTCGGGTGTTTAAACTTCCAATTAACAAAAATCAAGTTGTTTGAAGAATCGTTTCGAGGTAAGTTTTACATAAATCAACTCTATCCTCGTTCTGATCAAAATCCATAAAACATCAATTTGTAATTCAAAAAAACTTAACTCCGTTAAGCTATTTTTAACGGCGGACTATTATCGGCCAAAGTGGACCAGTTCGGATTATTATCGGCCAATAACTGAGTTGAGAGTATTATTGGTCAAATTGAGAATTGAATTATTTAAATCCAATTTGCTTTAATTAATCGGTTGTCGAATCATTTATCACAAATTGCTTGGATTTATTTCATAAGGTATAAACGAACCCTCCAAACTGTCTAAAAGGAGAATAGAATCCAAACAAATTACCATTACGATGGAGCAACATAAGTATAGGATTTGACTTGAGATTAAAATTCCGTTTGTTTGATTTTTCTAAACATGCTACGGTTGATCCATGGCCGAATCGTTAATAGGCATGTTAGGGGAGGATTTTCCAATCCTAAGGATCATGGATCCTTAGTAGATGTTGCAGGATCAGGATTCAGGATCCTTATTGTTATCCTTATGCTAACGATTGTCTTCATTATGCGTAAGCTTATTTTCCAGGAGTATGTGCATGGACTTGGTCTTGCCGATATTCGTGAAGCATATTCCCTCAATATTCCGCACGTGCTTATCCCTTGTGAACGTTATGGAGGTCGTGGGAAGCTAGCATGATTATCGGATAGTTAGTTAGTATAGTTATTTCTAATTTTAAATAGGGGATAACAAGCTTGAGTTATAACACTTGGCTAATTTTAGCAAAACGCACACTCTCGAACAGCTCTCGACAGTTTACTTGGCGATTCCATACACTTTAACACTTTTGCACACTAGTGATCCTTGTAACAAGCTTGTTATCATCCCGACTTGTAACCTTTTTTCTGATTAATCTTAGTTAGTGATCGGTAGTTTCCATCACTCGAGGTTTTTTATGCCGGAGATCAACTCTTGATCAAGGGCTTTTTCCTCGTATAAATCCTTGTGTCGCCTCTTTATTTGATTTGCAAGTTGTTAATACAATTGTTCATAGAATCAAGCATCACCCCTCACAACAAAAGATTTGGTTGCATTATCCTTGCTTGATTTTTTACCAAAACAGTTTGGCGCCCACCGTGGGGCAATTGGTGCTTCATTCCTAAGAAATTCTTGTTTTTGTGATCATTTCGGTTCATTACAACCAGGCAGATGGCTTCTTCAGCAAAGAGCACTTCAAATTCAATGCCGGCAATGAGTTCATCACAGGGCGTTCCTCCTTTGCCTCCACCACCTTTTGGATCCCAGAAGAATGTTGAAAATGCGGCAAAGAGACAAAGCCCCATTTTTCCAAAACCACCAACTTCTTCTGTTTCTTCTAATCCTACTACTAGTGATCTTTTTACTTTGATTTT
Source organism: Helianthus tuberosus (assembly GCA_030545235.1). Taxonomy (NCBI): domain Eukaryota; kingdom Viridiplantae; phylum Streptophyta; class Magnoliopsida; order Asterales; family Asteraceae; genus Helianthus; species Helianthus tuberosus. Next base: position 6,032,303 of record CM060397.1, on the reverse strand, counting down.
GCAGATGAGGGATCACATACAAGAGCAGGACAAAACCAACGAAAGGATCCTCCGGGAGATCGGTGACATCAAGAAACAGAAGAGATCAGGGGAGGATCACTCTCCTCTAATACCGAGGTCATTGGATTTCGACACTCCAGCTATAACTGCCCAGCAATCTGCAGCCCCGGATATCTAGTACCAAACTGAACCATTGGGAAGGCGTTATGGAACAACAACTATGAGTCAGGCTTTTGGGTCTCACTTTCAGCCTCAAGGATCCTGTTTTCAGCCTTCGGGATCCTCTTTCCAGCATCCGGGATCCTTCGTCAGCTCAGGAGGATATGTGGGAACGCATACGGTCCAAGGATCCTCACAGGTTCAAGGATCCTCTCAGGTCCAAGGATCCTCTCAGGTCCAAGGATCCTCTCAGGTCCAAGGATCTTCACAGGTTCAAGGATCCTTTCAGGTTCAAGGATCCCCCTTCCAGGTTCAAGGATCCAACATCTTTCAGGATCAAGGATTCTTAAGGAGTGTACAACCCCCAAACACAGATGTTCATCAAGGAGATTTCATTTCAATGCAGACCATCGCCTCTTCTGGTCCTTCAATCATACCAGAATCCCGTCAATATGGATTCACATCTGCAATTCCAAACTTGAATCCCCTGGGAGGTAACACTTTCAATAATTCTTATAACACTAACCATGGCTCTATGCAGGATATAGGTATCAATCAAGCTATGGCTAGGGAATTACAGAAGCTGAAGGATATGATATCCAGTGTTCCAGGAGTGGTCAAGCCCATCCCTGAAATTGCAGATGGGAGCCATAGGATATCTCGTTTTGCACCACCCATTTGTGATGCTGAGATACCCAAAAGGTTCCAGATACCGACTATGAAGCTGTATGATGGTTCAACAGATCCAGAAGAACATGTAGCTCAATATAGAGAAAGGATGGAAATCAACCCCATCCCAGAGAGGCTAAAAGAAGCATGCCTATGCAAGGGTTTCGGATCCACACTCACAGGATCTGCTCTAAAATGGCTGCTAAGTCTTCCCCTTACTCTATTACTTCATTTGCTAATCTAGTTAACCTGTTTAATAGTCAGTTCTCATGTAGCAGAAAATTTGAACGTTTAACTAGTGATCTATATAGGGTAACACAAGATCAAAATGAATCACTCAGGGATTACATCACTAAGTTTAGTAAAGAATCCTTAGACATTCCTAACCTGGATATAGCCACGGCTGTGGGAGCCTTTAAAATGGGTTTGCTTAGGGATTCATTATTCTATGATGATCTTGTTATGACCCCATGCAGGAATCTTGATGAAGTAAGAACCAGGGCCCTTAGATTCATCCGATTAGAGGATGATAAAAGAATCCAGGAGAGATTGGCAGGATCCTCGAAACAGGAAAAGCAAGGATCCTACTTCAAGAATAACAAGTTCAAGTCCTACAACAAGTCTGATAACCAGAATGTGCATGCAGTAGAACAAGAAGAGGATGATGAGAATTATCCTCCAATTTCTGAATACTGTTTTTCTGTTGATAACAATGAACTAATTCTTGCAATGCAGAATCTAGGTGAGAAAGCAAGATGGCCAAGGAAAAGTGATAAACCAGCTGCTGCAAAGGACAAGTCCAAGTGGTGTGCATATCACGAGGATTTTGGGCATCTCACTAAAGAGTGTATTGCACTTAGAAAGGAAATTGGTTACTTGTTAAGCAAGGGGCACTTGAAAGAGCTTTTGGGAAGCAAAAAGTCAAGGATCCAGGATCCTGAAAAGGTTCCAGAAAGAGCTCCTGCCCCTCCAGCAGATGCACAAGTTATAAACTTCATTTCAGGTGGATCAGACATTTGTGGTACTTCCTTTTCAGCAGCCAAGAGACATGCTAAGGAAACCAAGATGGATAATGGGGATAGACCCATTCGAACCTCTACTGTTACGAAGGAGAAAGTTATAACCTTTGATGAGGATGATCGTGTTGATGTTTAGGATCCTCATCATGATGGTCTTGTTATTACTCTGTTTATTTCTAACCACTTTGTTCGCAGGATCCTGATAGATGGAGGAAGCTCAGTAAACATCATTCAGCTTGATGTCCTCAAGAAAATGAACATTCCTGAATCAGACATTGTCCCAAGATCCTCAGTTCTTGTGGGATTCAGCGGAGAAACCAAGAATACATTGGGGGACATCAAACTCCCCATCTATATTGAAGGACTTCATTCTTATAAAAAATTCTGTGTTATATATTGCTTATCCTGTTGTAATGTTATCCTTGGCAGGCCATGGATACATGACATGAAGGCAGTCCCATCTACCTATCATCAGTGCGTAAAGCTTCCTAGTCCATGGGGGGTGGTGAAAATTGAGAGTGGTCAACAAGAAGCTAAGAATTGCTACACGTCATCAATGAAGCCAGCCTCAAGACCAAGGGAGCAATAGCAATTAAAGCATCCTCCAAGAGATGTCTTGGAGGCAAGAGAACAGGACGTGAAAGAAATCCTTATAGATCCTCATGATCCTGAATCCATAGTCTTCATAGGATCAGGGATCCTCAGCAACATTGAACATGATCTAGTATCCTTCCTTAAAAGGAGAAAAACTACCTTTGCCTGGAAGCATGAGGACATGACAGGTATATCTAAAGATATAATTACTCATAAACTTGGCATTGACAGGTCATTCAAGCCAATTCATCAAAAAAGGAGGAAGTTTGCATCTGAAAGGAATGCTATTATCCAGGAAGAAGTAGATAAACTACTCCGGGCAGGTATGATAAGAGAGGTTAAGTATCCAAGGTGGTTAGCCAATGTGGTTGTTGTTCAAAAGAAAAATGGAAAGTGGAGGGTATGTGTCGATTTCACTGATTTAAACAAGGCATGTCCCAAGGATCCTTTCCCATTACCCCACATTGACTCCATGGTGGATGCTACCGCGGGTCATGAGTTGTTGACTTTTATGGATGCTTCATCTGGATTTCAAAAGATTCAGATGGAACCATCTGATCAAGAGGATACTGCCTTTATGACCCCAACTGGTATATATTGTTATATTGCTATGCCATTTGGACTAAGGAATGTAGGTGCTACTTATCAAAGGCTAGTCAATATGATGTTCAAGGAACAAATTGGACACACTATGGAAGTCTATATAGATGACATGGTGGTTAAGTCCAAGAAAGCTGAGGATCACCTTAGAGACTTGGAGGAAGCATTCAATATCCTTGATAAATTTAATATGAAACTAAATCCTTCCAAGTGTCACTTTGGTGTTAAAGCAGGTAAATTCCTAGGCTATATGGTGACAAAAAGAGGCATTGAAGCAAGTCCAGAGAAAATTAAGGCTATTGTGAATATCAAATCTCCTGCCAATGCCAAGGATGTGCAAAGATTGACAGGCAGGATCGCAGCCTTTAACAGGTTCATATCCAAATCCTCAGAAAAATGCAAGGAATTCTATGACATTTTGAGGAAGAACAAGAAATTTGAGTGGACTGAAAAGCATGAAAATGCTCTCAAAGCCCTTAAGGATTGTTAGGGGTGGATTTCTAAATGACCCGTGATCCTTAGCTTTTCGGAGGACTGTTCTTTGGGTGATCCTTGGCCGGTGAACTTCGGAGCAACATTTTCGGAGTGACGGAGATAAAGAAAGAAAAACAGAGTAAGAGAGGAAGAAAGAGGAGAAAGAAATACCTGGTTGATCGTCGACTGAGAATTTAAAGGGAGTTTCTTTCGAATTTGAATGCATAATGATCCTATCTATATCTCTATTTATAATTATGATTCTGCAGGATTGTCACTTCCGTGACGTCATGATCGCAACGGCTAGTTCTATTTTAACGGCAATATATCCGTTAGTTTGTTGCGGATAAGATCAGTAAAATATAACTCACATATTTACAATTTAACTCCTTATATTTTGGGGGCAATTGTTAGGGGTGGATTTCTAAATGACCCGTGATCCTTAGCTATTATCCTCTTTAGTGATCCTTACTTCTGTGACAGATAGTGATCCTCAGAAGAGCTTCAGGATCAGGATCATGGATCACCTTAAGGATCCTCATACTAACAATTGTTCACTCGTGTTTCGTATTGTTTTGCAGGAGTAACAAGTTGGACCAAGTCTTGGCGACATTCCTGGAGAATATTCCCGAACTATCCCGCACGTGCTTGGCCAAAAATGGACGTTGTGGAGAACGTGGAAGCTTGGCACGAAAGTCGGATAGTTAGTTAGAGTATATTATTTCTAATTTAAAAGGGGTAACGAGCTAGTAGAGAAACACTTAGACATTTCTGAGCTACACACACTCATATACTCGCACACTAGAAGCTCTCGACGAACATACATTCGTTTTCACTCACGTTTACACATTTCACGATAGTGATCCTTGTACCTAGCTCGTTACTATCCGAAGTTGTAAACATTTATTCATTTATTTGAGCTTGGTGATCGGTAGTTTCCATCACCCGGGGTTTTTTGTGCCGGAGATCAACTCTTGATCAAGGGCTTTTTCCCCGTATAAACCCTTGTGTTGTTTGTGCAATTTACATTGAAGTGATCCTCATCGCTGTTACACATTTTAAGCATCATTCCCCGAAACAAAGAGTTTGGTTACAATATCCTCATCAGATTTTTTTTTGACCAAAACAGTTTGGCGCCCACCGTGGGGCAATTGGTGCTTCAATTCTGAGAAATTTTGTTCATTTCATTCATTTCGGTTCATTACCTTCAACTGCATGGCTTCTCAGGGAAAACTACTCCAAGTTCTATGTCGGCGGTCACTTTTTCACAGGGCATTCCGCCTTTGGATCATCTCCCCCTTGCATTCTAGAAGAATGCTAAGAATTCTCCGAAGAAGACAACCCTCGTTTTCACAAAACCAACTGTTGTTTCTTCCTCTACACTTACTAACAGTGATTTTTATGCTTTGATTGTGCAGATGAAGGATCACATGCAGCAGCAGGTCAAGACTAATGGTAGGATCCTTCGCGAAATTGATAAAATCAGCAGAGGATCACTTCCCTTTGATGTCGAGGTCGCTGAATTTCGACACTCCGGCCATAACTTCCCAGCACTTTGCAGCTCCACATGTCCAATACCAGGGTGGATCAACAGGAATACGTTCTGGATCATCGGCAATGTCTCAGGCTCAAGGATCCTCTTTCCAGCCTTCAGGATCCTCATTTCAGCATCATGGATTCTTCACCAGTTTAGGAGAATGCATGGGGACACAGCCAATTCAAGGATCCTCTCAGGTTCAAGGATCCTCGCAGGTTCAAGGATCCTCGCAGGTTTAAGGATCCTCTCAGGTTCAAGGATCCTCGCAGGTTCAAGGATCCTCGCAGGTTTAAGGATCCTCTCAGGTTCAAGGATCCTCATAGGTTCAAGGATCCTCTCAGGTTCAAGGATCCTCTTAGGTTCCAGGATCCTCGCAGGTTCAAGGATCCTCGCAGGTTCAAGGATCCTCGCAGGTTTAAGGATCCTCTCAGGTTCAAGGATCCTCCCAGGTTCAAGGATCCTCTCAGGTTCAAGGATCCTCCTTCCAGGTTCAAGGATCCTCATCTCAGGTTTCCGGATCCATGGATTATCCTCCAAGACCCCCATTCACAGCACATCAAGGATCCAACATCTTTCAGAATCAAGGATCCTTAGGGAGTCAACAACCCGGAAGTTCAAATGTTCATCAAGGAGACTTCATTCCAATGCAGACCATTGCTTCCTCTGATCCCTCGGTTATGCCAGAATCCCGCCAACATGGATTCACATCTGGAATTCCAAACTTGAATCATTCAAGAGGTAACACTTTGAATAATTTTTGCAATGCTAACCATGGCCAGAATCCAGCGTTCCGAGAGTGGTTAAGCCCATTCCTGAAATTCCAGATGGAAGTCACAAGGGAAAGAATGGAGATCAATCCCATTCCTGAGAGGTTAAAAGAAGCATGTCTATGCAAGGGTTTTGGATCCACACTCACAGGATCTGCTCTTAAATGGCTGCTAAGTCTTCCTCCCTATTCTATTACCTCATTTGCTAACCTAGTTAACTTGTTTAATAATCAGTTTTCTTGTAGTAGGAAATTTGAGCGATTAACTAGTGATCTATATAGGATAACCCAGGGTCATAATGAATCATTAAGGGATTACATTACCAAATTTAGTAAAGAATCCTTAGACATTCCTAACTTAGATATAGCCACGGCTGTTGAGGCCTTCAAAATGGGATTGCTTAGGGATTCGTTGTTTTATGATGACCTTGTTATGACACCGTGCAGGAACTTAGATGAGGTAAGAACCCGAGCACTTAGGTTCATTCGACTAGAAGATGACAAGAGGATCCAGGAGAGGTTAGCAGGATCCTCAAAGCAGGATAAGCAAGGATCCTCATTCAGGAACAACAAGTTCAGATCCTACAACAGATCTGATAACCAGAACGTGCATTCTATTGATCAAGAAGAGGATGATGAGGATTATCCTCCAATTTCTGAATATTGTTTTAGTGTTGATAACAATGAACTAATCTTTGCGATGCAGAGTCTAGGTGATAAAGCTAGATGGCCCAGAAAAAATGATAGGCCAGCTGCAACTAAGGATAAATCAAAGTGGTGTGCATACCATGAAGATTTTGGGCACCTCACAGAAGAATGCATTGCACTAAGAAAGGAAATTGGATACTTGTTGAGCAAGGGGCATCTAAAGGAATTGTTGGGAAGAAAAAAGTCAAGGACTCAGGATCCTGAAAGGATCCCTGAGAAGGCTCCAGCCCCTCCAGCAGATGCACAAGTGATAAACTTCATTTCTGGAGGGTCAGACATTTGCGGCACATCCTTCTCAGCAGCTAAAAGGCATGCAAAGGAAACTAAAATGGATAATGGAGAAAGACCTGTTCGAACATCAAGTGTCTCCGAAGGAAAAGTTATAACCTTTGATGAAGAGGATCGTGTTGATATCCAGGATCCTCATCACGATGGTTTAGTTATCACTCTTTTTATTTCTAACCATTTTGTCCGCAGGATCCTCATAGACGGAGGAAGTTCAGTGAACATTATCCAGCTCGATGTCCTAAAGAAGATGGGTATTCCTGAATCAGAGATCGTACCAAGATCCTCTGTGCTCGTGGGATTTAGTGGTGAAACTAAGAATACCCTGGGGGACATTAAACTCCCAATATACATTGAAGGCCTACACTCTTATCAAAAATTTTGTGTTATTGACTGTTTATCTTGTTGTAATGTTATCCTTGGCAGGCCCTGGATACACGATATGAAAGCAGTCCCATCCACTTACCATCAATGTGTGAAGCTCCCTAGTCCTTGGGGAATAGTGAAGATTGATAGTGATCAGCAGGAGGCTAAGAATTGCTATACTTCATCGATGAAACCAGCTTCGAAATCCAGGGAGCAATAGCAATCAAAGTATCCTCCAAGGGATGTCTTGGAGGCGAGTGAACAGGATGTGGTAGAAATCCTTATGGATCCGGATGATCCTGAATCTATAGTATATATCGGATCAGGGATCCTTGGCGAAATGAAAGAAGACCTCGTATCCTTCCTAAAAAGGAGAAAGACTACCTTTGCATGGAAACACGAAGACATGACTGGTATATCCAAAGATGTTATCACTCACAAACTCGGCAGCGACAGATCCTTCAAACCAATCCATCAAAGGAGAAGGAAGTTTGCACCGGAAAGGAATGCCATTATCCAGGAAGAGGTAGAGAAATTGCTCCGGGCAGGTATGATTAGAGAGGTTAAGTATCCAAGATGGTTGGCCAATGTGGTTGTTGTTCAAAAGAAAAACGGAAAGTGGAGGGTATGTGTCGATTTTACCAATTTAAATAAGGCATGTCCCAAGGATCCTTTCCCATTACCCCACATTGACTCCATGGTGGATGCAACTGCGGGTCATGAACTGTTAACTTTTATGGATGCTTCATCTGGATTCCAACAAATCCAAATGGAACCATCCGACCAAGAGGATACAACCTTCATGACTCCAACCGGTATATACTGCTATATTGCTATGCCGTTCGGATTAAGAAATGCAGGTGCAACATACCAAAGGCTGGTGAATATGATGTTCAAGGATCAGATTGGACAAACTATGGAGGTTTACATAGATGATATGGTGGTAAAATCCTTAAAAGCTGAGGATCACCTAAGAGACTTGGAGGAAGCATTCGATATCCTTGACAAATACAACATGAAACTTAATCCTTCAAAATGTCACTTTGGTGTTAAAGCAGGTAAATTCTTAGGATATATGGTGACAAAGAGAGGCATTGAAGCTAGCCCGGAACAAATCAAAGCAATAGTGAACATCAAATCTCCTGTCAATGCTAAGGATGTTCAAAGGCTAACAGGCAGGATAGCAGCTTTGAACAGATTTATATCCAAATCCTCAGAGAAGTGCAAAGAATTCTATGATATCCTAAGGAAGAACAAGAAATTTGAGTGGACTGAGAAGCATGAAAATGCTTTAAGAGCCCTCAAAGATTACCTATCCTCAGCCCCAGCCTTGATGAAGCCAGAAAAAGGCGATGTGCTATCCTTGTATCTTGCAGTATCCTCAAAAGCAGTAAGTGCGGTCCTTGTTAAGGATCATGAAGGTACACAACATCCTGTCTATTATGTAAGTAAAAGTTTACTTGATGCCGAATCCAGGTATTCACACCTTGAAAAGCTTATTCTTGCATTAATTATGGCATCTACTAAGTTAAGACATTATTTTGAAACTCATGTTATCATAGTTAAAACTAATTTTACAATTAAGAATGTCCTCAGGAAACCAGAGATGTCAGGAAGGATGGCTAAGTGGGCAGTGAAGCTAAGTGCATATGATATAAGATATGAGCCTAGGACAGCCATCAAATCCCAAGCACTAGCTGACTTTGTGGCAAATTTCAGTAGTGATTTACAAGAAGAAGCTGAGTTAGAAGTCCAGCAGCTAGAAGAGACCAAGGATCCTTGGATACTCTACACTGATGGATCCTCAAATGTCAAAGGCACAGGGCTTGGAATACTACTAAAATCGCCACAGGGGGACATAATACCCCACTCTATAGCTTGTGAGTTCCAAACCACTAACAATGAGGCTGAATATGAAGCCTTAATTGCTGGTTTGCAAATCGCAAAGCATATGGGGATCAGGTATCTTGAGGTACATGTAGATTCATTGTTAATTACAAACCACTTTAATGGATCCTATGCTGTTAAAGGTGAAAAGCTAACCAAATATTTAGAGATAGTCAAAAGTTTGGCACTCTCTTTTGTTTCCTTTAGTTTGACACAGGTACCAAGGGAAGAGAATACAGAAGCTGATGCATTGGCTAATTTAGGATCATCCTTGAAGATCCCGCAGGATATCAAGATCCCTATTATCCATATCCTGACCCCGGCTATTGAGGATCATGTGGCTATGGAGATAGGAAATGATTCTGCAATGATCCCTAGTGAGGATACTCGATCCTATTCAGGATCAGGATCATGGATCTCACCAATTATGAGATACTTACAACATGGAGAGATTCCTACAGGAGAAAACCCTATGGCTTTCAAATCTAAGGTATCTCAGTTCACAATTTTAAATAATATGTTGTATAGACGATCTCTTGCAGGACCATACTTGAGATGCATTGAGGATCCTGAAATCCAAGAAGTTTTAAAAGACTTCCATGAAGGAGATTGTGGATGTTGGTGCACACATCTGTCGTCTTCGTCTTGTATCGAGTCTCGGTTCGGTGCAGATCTAATCAAGACATGATGTCATGATGACATCACACAAGTGACATCATCAATGACATCACATCACAAAAGACAAAAGAATTTGGAAATCAGATTATGTTTCATGAAGATTTCGCTTGAAAAGTCAACATTATTTGTCAATTTCGCTTGAGATATTACTAGTGGATTTCGCTTGAATAGATGTATGTGTGCTTCAAGCGAAATCTAGAAGGTTATATATAGGTTGTCATACATAATAGTTCGAACAGTTTTTGCCAAGTGATACCGAGGTGCTGCCGGTTATCCTTCTGATTGTAAAGGTTGTCAATATCAATATATAAGAGATTAAAGAGTGAAACAAGCTGTTTACACGTTCGTTTCTTAGTTTCCGCCTCTGAAACGGACTAGAACTCTTCCGAACGACTCGTATAGGTCGCAATCCGATCCTACAATTGGTATCAGAGCTCAGGACGAGGAGTTCATACTACTACAGCTTGATTCTACCGGATTATCTTCTTTCTACTCATTTCTTTTTACATTTTTCAGATCTGAACTAGTTCCAACGGTCGAAATGGTCTGATTTCAGAGTATAACGTGTAAAACTGAGTTTTAACAAAGCCTACAAAGTTTCAGATTAAAATTCAGACTAAAACTTGTTAAAATTGACCTAAAACAGATTTCGCTTGAAAGTTTTCGTAGATAATGGACTGATTTCGCTTCAGATCTGACATATTGGACGATTTCGCTTGAGTAAGTTGAAGCGAAATAGAGTTTTTCACTTGTTTTCGCTTGAAATCAGTTGAAGCGAAATACATCAGCTGGATTTCGCTTGAAGCTGAAGCGAAATAGATTGTTATTGATTTCGCTTGAATCAGATTGGTTCGCTTGAAGTTGAAGCGAAATAGATTGTTAGTTGATTTCGCTTGATTTAAGTGGTGTTATCTGATTTCGCTTGAAGCCATATATACATTAAGGATTTCGCTTCAAAGGGTCAAGGTCAATTGAATTCGATTCGGGTCCTAGAAGTCCGCACAGTTGGTCAACATTCTGTCCGCTCAATATAGTCATCAGTTCGAATACCAGTTTATTTCAGTCAATTAAAAAAAAAAACATTTTAACTGATTGTGTTTGTGTTTGTTAACTGTAAAGGTACTTGCAAGGTGTTTTCCGAAGTATTTGCCAATTACTGAAGCATGGAAGAAGATTTCTACAACGCGTTTGCCACACCAGTTGCTCCGGTTACAGCTGCTGAAGCATTGTTCAGTGAAAATGAGACGGGAACTCATCAAAAGCCACCAAAGCTCATGTACATTGAAGACTTTAAAGGATGGCAGAATCGATTTGAGAACTGGGTTCAAGCTTACAGATTCGATGCTTGGTGTTCGTTGGAGAAAGACTATGAAAAACCGAAAAATGAACGTGGGCTTGTAAAGGATTTTTGTGACTTTACGGAAGCTGACAAATTGAAGTATACTAGTGAGAAAATGATGATCAGTATTCTTCAACAGGCAATCAAAGAAGATATATTTGTTTTGCTTCAACACGACAATACAGCTAAGTCAATCTGGGAAGCATTGATTCAGAAATTCAAAGGAAGTGCGGATATGATTAAAAACAGAAAGGCATTGCTGAAGAAATCATTCGATATGTTTGTAGCTTTTGATTACGAATCAACGAAACAGACAATTGACAGATATTGTCATCTTGTCTTGGAAATGGGGAGATTGGATATCAAGAAGGATGATGAGGAATGGGTGGATAAACTTGCTGAGGCATTACCACAACAGAAATGGGGAACTTATTTGTTGATTATCAAACACATGAGAAAATCTGAGAATATGAGTCTAGCAAAGTTTATTCAAAAGATTGAAGAGCATGAGTTGGATATTCAGAAAACAGCAATCATGACGAATCCGAATGCCAAACAAGATGTCAGTTTGTACTACCGAGGGAACAAGTTTGAGGCTACCCCCAGCCCTAGCCCAAAGATTCAAACTGGTTTCAGTGCGGATGGTTCATCCGGAACAAAGAGTAATGTTACTCAAAGTGGTGGATCTTCATCATTCTCGAGTTTTGATCCAAACTTTACAACATCAAGTCCTCAACAATTGAATTCAACAAGTCTTCAATGCAATGTTACCTTAAATATTCAAAATGGTCAGAATCTGTCTCCAGAAGTTGCCAAGCAACACATGGCATCATTGGTTACTATGTTAGAATCTTACGAAAGTTTGATTGGTGGGAAGATTGGTAATCCGATGCTTACCAAAGAAGATTACGACCAAATTGATGCTGAAGAACTTGAAGTGATGGATATCAAGTGGTGCTTAGCAAGTGCTTGGAGGAGAGCTGAAAAATTTCAAGAGATTACTGGTAGAGATGAATTTCGAGGAATGGCTACTTCTCAGTTGGGTTTTGATAAATCGAAAGTTACCTGTTTCCGTTGTAAAGGAAAAGGACACTTTAAACGAGAGTGCAAAAGTAAAGAAGCTACCGAGAATCAAGAAAAGAACAACTATTATCAGAAATCAATTTTTCATCAGACTTCTCAACAACCTCAAATTACACATGCTCATGCTACTGGTGATGTAAAGAAGAAAGCTTTACTTATTCATCAAGATGACGAAAAAGTTGCCGAGGGATTTAGTTGGGATAAATACATTCCATCAGAATCAGGCTTTGTTGCTCGAATTCTAGGTGAAGATGAGGTTAATCAGAAAAGAATCCCAATTTTTCCAGATCTTGGAAGTGATGTGGATACCGATGATGAGGAAGAACATCTCAACAGAGCCAGAAAAGGCATTGATCCTACTAGTTTTAATTTGTTTTTTGCAGATAAAATGGAGATGCTGTATCAGAAGAAGATGGCAAGATTGAGGAAAGAGCTGGAAGCAACAAAAAGGCAAGCTGATGAAAAGACAAAGACAGAAGCTGGAGAAGCAAATGTTGAACCAGTGACTGATGAAGTAGTTGAGAAAGTTGTTGAAGTGGAGAAAGTGGTGGAGAAACTCGTTGAAGTTGAAAAACTTGTTGAAGTTGAAAAATTAGTTGAAGTTGAGAAACTGGTAGAAGTTGAGAAAATTGTGGAAGTAGAAAAAATTGTTGAAATAGAGAAACTCGTTGAAGTTGAAAAGACTGTCGAGGTTGAAAAGATAGTTGAAAAAATGGTTGAAGTTGAAAAACCATGTGTGAAGTGTTCAGAGTCTTGCAAAGCTTGTGAGGAGAAAGATACGAAGATTGCTGAATTGGAAAAGATTAAAGAAGATTTAATTTCTGATGTGAAGTATGTGAAGGAGTCGTACGATGTACTGAACAGGACAGTTGATAGTCTGAAGAAGACGAATACAGAAACCGAAAAAGCAATGGATAAAATGAGTGCAACATTAATGACAAAGCAGAAAGTCATCAATGAGTACATCGAAGATTGTGCAAAGTTAAAGAAAGAAGTGGAACTTGAGAAGATTGAGAGTGAAAGGATTAAACGATTACTGTTAAGTTACACTACATGTGATTACTTGATTGATCGTGTTTATCCTACTGTTGCAGGTCTGGAAGCGTTCATGGACAAAAAGACTGAAGATACTGATACTGGTAAGAAACCAAGTGTCAAGTATAACAGATGTCCGCCCCCGATCCATGAAACTTATTCTCCCAGGAATCCAAATGAAGAGCGTCTAAAAAAGGCAGTCAACATCAAGTTAAAGTCTGAAATCATTGATGAATTACCAGACAATATTGATGTTACATTCACAGCGTCTGACACTGATCATGAGTCTGAGTTAGTAAAGAAAGTTGTCGATCAGGTGTTGGATACGGATGAGGAGTCAAAACCGGAGTCTAAGTCTGAAAGTCAGAGTTCGTCAGAAAAGAGTCCGAGTTCACCGGTTAATAGGGTTTACAATAGAGAATTCCTGTTATCAAAATCTAATTTGAATGACGGATCAATCAAAGTGGCTTATACTTTGAATGATTCAGACAAATTATATTCTGATGAGGAATTTCCAATCAGAAGTGTAAAAACTGAAATGATCAAACAGGTTTTCAAATTAACAGAAATTAATCTTTCTGATATAAAAGATTTAAATCTTGATGAAAAACCTAAAAAGTACACTTCAAGAGTTCAACAAAGATTGAACAAGAAAAAGGGTTATAGTTCTGGTTATGGTTATCGAAAGAAACCAAACTACAACGGTAATCTCAAAAGGAAAGGTTTAGAATTTATTGCTCCTGAAAATTATCAAAATCAGAAAACTTATAAACCAAATACAAAATTTGTTGCAGGTGGAAGTTGTGAAGATGAGCAGAAGAAACCGTTATGGAAACAATCGAATCAAGAGTTTCTTGCTGAGGTAAAGAGGAATGTGAAGAAGTTTGCTCAAAGAGTTGATAGAAGAACTTGCTTCAAATGCCAAAAAGTTGGGCATATTGCTTGGAATTGTCAACAGTCCAACAACACAAAACAGGAAGTTACTTCTAACTCAAAACTGAAAGAAAAACTTGTCTTTGAGAAGAAACAATCTACTGAGAAATCGAAAGTGTTTGATAATTCTATTTCTGAAAAAGGTGAGAGTTCAAAACGATTTTACAAAAGAAGAGGTGATTTAACCAAACAAAAATGGGTTGTAAAATCTCAAAGTAGTTCTGACAATGAATCTGATTCCATAAAATCAGAGAAATCATTTGTTGAGAAAAAGATTGTGAATTCCGTTCCTGAGGTGAACGATGAAAATTTTCCTTCATTGTCAAAGGAAAATTGGAAGTCAAAAGTTGGGAAGGTAGAGATCTCATATCAATTCTTTGCTGATAAGGGATAATTTGATGTTGAGAAGGCTTTCAATGGGAAAGTCAAACATATTTTCGGTAAGATGGTTGATAGGAAGGTAAAAGGTGCTCAAGAATTTTATAAATCAAAATGTTGGTGGGACAGATGTTTGCCACCAAAGTCACCCAAGGCTAGTGAGGCTTGGGTGGACGTTATGTTTGAGTAAAAACCGGACTTGCCGGAGCTCCCAGGTTGGTTTAAGTGGAGCAGGAATCGGCACATTTCTTGAGAAATTCACTTTGGTGATTTCGACTTACAAGTGGTAAATCAGGGACATTAAGTTGTACTTGATTTTCTACAAATGATTGAAGAACAATGTGATGAAACCCCTAACCTACAATTGGTAAACTCAAACTTATTTTCCGGAAAAACCATTTGATTAAAACAAACTTAAGTGTTTTGAAATCACAATGGGAAAATAGTTTGTTGTGAGGGGGAGTTCTGATTGTTTATGCCAAGTGGATGGCGATCTGAAGTGATTTGATATCAGTTGTCAAGTTTATTGTACAGTTTGATTTCAAATTTCCTAAAATGTGTTTGCATTTTAGGGGGAGTAAAAATTTTCAGAAAATCCAAAAACATTTGAAAATTTGAAAAAGCCAAAAACATGATAAAATCAAAAATGAGTTTTGTTGTATAAAAGAGGAAATGATAGTACATCAGTGGACTGTCACAACATGCTAAAGAAATGAAAAGTTAAATGTGATAAACAATCTCACTGTGGATGTGTCAGTAGGTTTTTACACATTTAGTAAATTGTGACGAGATATAAACATAAAATTTACTTGCGTCTACGTGGGGAACACCTCCAGGATATATAGGTAACCCCTGAAATCTTGTTTGAAGGGTCCCTTATTCTGAGATACTAGGTCTTTATACTCAGTGATATCTGGGGTATTATCCCGGGACTTCTGATTTTGCGGAAGCAATGGCCTAGTCCCCGGAGAATACTTTCTGCTTGCTTGAAATATAGCACCACCCTCAGCTAAAAAATGATGAAACATTGAAAAATGCTAATCATGGCTGTTGTAATTCAAAAGATCCTCTAAAGGGGACACACCTAAAAGTCAACTAGGCTCTCTGCTGAACGGAAGTTCTGACCTGAGCTATCACGGTTGCATAATTTATTCCCCTTACAGATATCATCTGTGGTATACTCACCTGTAAGACTGAATACTGGGGTCTGGATACGGGAGTATATACTGAGGTGGGACACATGTAGATGTTTAAGTCCTAAAACACTAATTCGTATCTCGAAGCAGTTGAACTTTGTGTGAAAATTTAAGTGGACAAGTATACTGACAATCTAGGTGAATTGTTTAGAACTTAAAATGTTTAAAGCTTAACGGTGTTGGTGATTGGTCTCAAAAACTGATATGATCCTCTTACACAAACTCACAAAAATATTGTATGTAAATAGTTCATTTCTGCATTTTATTTCTGTTATTTAAAAAAATCCAAAAAGATTTTCGGTGTGTTTTAGCATAATTTTTGAAAATTCAAAAAGATTTTAGACAACTGATGCTGAAGAGCTGATTTTCAAAATTCCAAGTGCTGAACATGACGAATAGGTTTGGGAAAATTTGATTGAAAAGTTTTTCAGAGATAAAAATTTGTTAAATGATCATTGTTAATGATTGATTGTATTTTGATTGGAGAAGGATTAGTGTTGGTGCATGAAATTTGATAAATTGTTAAATATTTTTTTTGTGAATCTTATTTTTGGGTAGAGGATGTGCAGGATAGCAGATAGAGTGCCAGGTTCCGATACCTGAGGATTCTAAAATTCTGTAAAAGCCAGACTACGATCCCAGCATGTTTTGAGGGGGAGTCTGTTAGAGAGAGAGAGAATTGGAGATAGAATATAGCCAGGTAGAGATCTGGAAGGAAGCTCAAAGACTGATAAAGACTGAAGATTGAGAAGACTCGACACTTAAGACTCGTCAACATCTGAGGGGGAGTCTGTTGGTGCACACATCTGTCGTCTTCGTCTTGTATCGAGTCTCGGTTCGGTGCAGATCTAATCAAGACATGATGTCATGATGACATCACACAAGTGACATCATCAATGACATCACATCACAAAAGACAAAAGAATTTGGAAATCAGATTATGTTTCATGAAGATTTCGCTTGAAAAGTCAACATTATTTGTCAATTTCGCTTGAGATATTACTAGTGGATTTCGCTTGAATAGATGTATGTGTGCTTCAAGCGAAATCTAGAAGGTTATATATAGGTTGTCATACATAATAGTTCGAACAGTTTTTGCCAAGTGATACCGAGGTGCTGCCGGTTATCCTTCTGATTGTAAAGGTTGTCAATATCAATATATAAGAGATTAAAGAGTGAAACAAGCTGTTTACACGTTCGTTTCTTAGTTTCCGCCTCTGAAACGGACTAGAACTCTTCCGAACGACTCGTATAGGTCGCAATCCGATCCTACAGTGGAAACCACACTGGGGGCAGGGCATTATTCTCAAGGATCCTGAGAACAGGATACTATTGGCCAACCATGAAGAGAGATGCTGTGGAGTATGCTAGAAGATGTGATCCTTGTCAGAGACACAGCAATATCCTTCATCAACCAGCTGAATTATTGCATCCTATATCCTCCTCTTGGCCATTTATGAGATGGGGTATGGATATAGTTGGAAAGCTCCCTAAGGCACCTGGTGGAAAAGTATTCATGCTAGCTATGACTGATTACTTCTCCAAGTGGATAGAAGCTGAAGCTTTTGCCCAAGTCAGAGAAAAGGAAGTTATATCCTTCATTAAGAGAAATATTATAACTAGATTTGGAATTCCTTCTGAGATTATATGTGATAATGGTTCCCAATTTATTGGGGGCAGCACCACTAACTTTTGTGACAGCTGGGGGATTAAGATGATAACATCAACACCAGTCCACCCACAAGCTAATGGTCAGGCAGAATCGTCCAACAAGATCATCATCAACAATTTGAAGAAGAAGCTTGGATCCAAGAAAGGGAAATGGGCAGAAGAACTACCCTATGTGCTTTGGGCTGATAGGACAACCCCCAAGAATGCTACTGGTCAAACACCATTCTCTTTGGTGTTTGGGGCAGAATCAGTGATCCCAACAGAAATGGTGGTTCCAACTGCAAGAACAAGTACCCGTGATCCTGAGGAGAATGATGAGAACTTGGCTCAAGACCTGGATACTATTGAAGAAATCAGGGATATGGCTAGGATAAGGATGGCCAGTTATCAGCAAAGAATGGCTGGTGCTTACAACAAAAATGTCAGGATCAGGAGGTTTCAAGTTGGAGATATGGTATTAAGGAAAGCATTTCAGAATACCACCAATCCTGCTGATGGAAAATTGGCTCCAAAATGGGAAGGCCCTTATTTGATTGAAGCTGAAGCAGGAAAGGGGGCATATAGATTGCTAACCATGGAAGGTGATTTGCTACCAAGAGCTTGGAATGTTGTCCACTTGAAGAAATATTTTATGGGAGCGGGATCCTCATGGCACAGATGATCCTCAGGATAGGGGTATCCTTAAAGGATCCTCAAAGTATCGATGATCCTTACTTAGGTAATATCCTAAACTTGAATTATTTCATTTCTTTATTTTCTCATACAAGGATAAGGATCATGTATCCTTTATCCATCTCTCACGTGAATTCAAGTTTTGAAAGTTCAGGTATCCTTAGCATAACGCTGGTTATCCGCAGAAGCAATCCGTCCTTTGGGTTTAACCCCAGTTATTCGGGCTTGACCCCAGTTCCGCCTGTAGCGCACGATGATCCTGGTATAGTTCAAGGCATTGGGACCAGTACTCGTTTTAGGGGCTGATAATTCCATTGTACTGGCTATGCTTAGGATCCTACGTATAATGGTAGACGTACCATACATCCGTTCCTAAGGTTTCTAACGTTTTCACGTTAGCGAAGGTTTCTAACGTTTTCACGTTAGCTAAGGTTTTGGCATTTTCATGCCACTAAGTTTGGATAGTCGCCAGTTAGGGCCATACTCCAGTTTACATACGATCCTTGGGCTTGTCCCCAGTTATCCTTGGGCTCGTCCCCAGTTATCCTTGGGCTCGTCCCCAGTTATCCTTGGGCTCGTCCCCAGTTATCCTTGGGCTTGTCCCCAGTTGTTAACTCTTTTCTTATATTGGCTTAGTCCCAAGTTATGCTCTATTTCAGGTTCTTGAAGATAGGCAACGAGGGATCCTTGATCCTTACTTTATTCTAAGGTTTATCTTATAGTTATCCTTATTATGGATAGGATTCTAACTTGGATCCTCAGGTATGATCCTTAACTATTTTTAATTCTATTCATTATTTATTTGAATAACCCTTATACTTGACAACTGAACTTGTGATTCTTAAACCATATCACTTTTTAGAACTTATCGATTATGGGATATGTGATCCTTGATCATATCCTAAACTTTCTGGATATCTTTTCTAATCTTTTTAAGGCTTGATAAGTATAAATGTATGAACATTACAACAGTTGGAAAGTAAGATATTAACAAGGATAATAACACAAGATAAGCGACAAAAGGTTAAGTTTTTATTTATTAACAAAAGACTAACCCTTAAAAGGTTGTCAAAATTACCTACCCGAGCTTCTACCAGCAAAACGTGGCCCGTCCGCTGGGGTAGGTAAAGGGTGTCCATGATAATAAGTTCAAAGATAGTGCAGGAATATAAAGGCGGCAGGATCACAATGGCTTCATCCCCCAAACAGAGGATCCCTCCACCAATTGCAATCCTGCCTATTGTCCAAAGGATCATACATGATCCTTAATCCTAAAACCTATTGTTCAAGTACAAACCATTAAATTGTTTTAAAGATCACAACCACAAAAAACTACCACCAAACTAAAAAATTGGGCTCCGGCTATGTCTAGAAGTTTCCATCATCGCCCAACCATGCATCCTAAACCTTCCCTGCATCACCACCTCCGGCTCCACTTGTTTCACCACCTTCACCTTTGCCTCCAGCTTCAATTGTCAGGATCTCCTCAACCTCCTCAGCCTCTTCATCGTCCAGTTCAGCTAGCCTTGCCTTCCAACCTTCAATATCCCAGGTGCTCTTGTCAAAAGCGGGATCCTGAGCTTCCAAGGCCATTTGAAGCTTGGTCTTGTACATTGTAATGGCGGTTGAGATTTTGGCATCTTCGGTGATCTCACTCTTCTCGTAGTCAACATTAACCAGCACCTTGGCCATCTGCTGTTTGGTATCCCGGACTTCCTTCTGAAGATCAGCAATTGTGAGATCCTTCAACACCGCAACCTGCTGGAGATCGGCAATCTTCCTATCCTGATCCTCGACGTGGCCCACATAGTCCTCAATCTCAGCGAATTTCTGTAAAAAGGATAAGGTCAGGATCAAATAATAAGCAGGATATACCAGCAGGATATGTCAACAGGATATACGAGCAAAGACAGTGATCCTCACCTCATTAAAGTACTCAAGGAATTGATGACGGATCAGAGGTAGACCCTGCAGATCCCCAGCTTCAGAGGCTTTTCTCTTCTTGATTGCCTTCCCTTTGAGGGGTGCCTTGGGGACTGAAGCTGTCGGACTGGTAGGAGCTTTCCTCTTGGAGGATCTGACAGTGGTGAGATCAGCAACGTTGAACTTGGAAGCGGACTTGGTGGATTTTCCAGCACCTACACAACCAAAACAAGATAAGTATCTTTTCTTAATTCATATTTCACTATTTATTTAAATTTTAAACAAGGATACTTACTTGACATTGTGACAGAGCCTGAGGATACCTCCTGTGAATCTTGGGTTGTTGTCTTGAAAGTTCTTGTCTCAGGATCAAGTTTCTTGAAAGCAAGGAGCCTCTCCTTAGCAGCAGGGGACAGTTTGAGGTGCGAGACGGTGATAGCTGCATAACAAGAAAGCAAAAATATAAGTTATCCTTACATCAAAAGAAAGTTCCTGGTGATCCTTCTCAGGATCCTCCACCCTACCATGGGTAGCCCATTTTTTGGGTAGATCCTTTCCATCCTCGATGGAATCTCTCTTGATAAAAAAGAAACGCCGTTTCCAATTAGCATCATTCTTGGTGGCTTTGAAGATCGGGTGTTCCTCGCCGGGTTTACGTTTGAATAAATAACGGTGAGAGCCAAAGGTGGTAAGATCATACAGTTCTCCCAGCTCTGCCATTCCTAGATCTATTCCCTCCTGATCGATGATCCTTTCAAGGGTGTACAAAACCCTCCAAATCATCGGCATGGCTTGGATATAAGAGATGCCGGTTAGGGAAAAGAAAGATTGGGTGAAGGCTGGAAAAGGATATGTATAGCCTATGGTGAAAGGAGTGACGGGGAAAGCAACCCACTTATCGGAGATATGATCGCTCAAGGCATTGTGGTCAAAAGGCCTAAATTCGGTGTTCGCCGGGAAGCAGTGGCGGATCCTATCTATCTGGGCATCATTGAAGCAGCAGCGTTCTTTGATAGAGTCTTCAATGATCCCCTGGCTTTTCGGAGGACTGTTCTTTGGGTGATCCTTGGCCGGTGAACTTCGGAGCAACATTTTCGGAGTGACGGAGATAAAGAAAGAAAAACAGAGTAAGAGAGGAAGAAAGAGGAGAAAGAAATACCTGGTTGATCGTCGACTGAGAATTTAAAGGGAGTTTCTTTCGAATTTGAATGCATAATGATCCTATCTATATCTCTATTTATAATTATGATTCTGCAGGATTGTCACTTCCGTGACGTCATGATCGCAACGGCTAGTTCTATTTTAACGGCAATATATCCGTTAGTTAGTTGCGGATAAGATCAGTAAAATATAACTCACATATTTACAATTTAACTCCTTATATTTTGGGGGCAATTGTTAGGGGTGGATTTCTAAATGACCCGTGATCCTTAGCTATTATCCTCTTTAGTGATCCTTACTTCTGTGACAGATAGTGATCCTCAGAAGAGCTTCAGGATCAGGATCATGGATCACCTTAAGGATCCTCATACTAACAATTGTTCACTCGTGTTTCGTATTGTTTTGCAGGAGTAACAAGTTGGACCAAGTCTTGGTGACATTCCTGGAGAATATTCCCGAACTATCCCGCACGTGCTTGGCCAAAAATGGACGTTGTGGAGAACGTGGAAGCTTGGCACGAAAGTCGGATAGTTAGTTAGAGTAGATTATTTCTAATTTAAAAGGGGTAACGAGCTAGTAGAGAAACACTTAGACATTTCTGAGCTACACACACTCATATACTCGCACACTAGAAGCTCTCGGCGAACATACATTCGTTTTCACTCACGTTTACACATTTCACGATAGTGATCCTTGTACCTAGCTCGTTACTATCCGAAGTTGTAAACATTTATTCATTTATTTGAGCTTGGTGATCGGTAGTTTCCATCACCCGGGGTTTTTTGTGCCGGAGATCAACTCTTGATCAAGGGCTTTTTCCCCGTATAAACCCTTGTGTTGTTTGTGCAATTTACATTGAAGTGATCCTCATCGCTGTTACACATTTTAAGCATCATTCCCCGAAACAAAGAGTTTGGTTACAATATCCTCATCAGATTTTTTTTGACCAAAACAAGGATTATCTATCCTCAACTCCTGCCTTAATGAAACCAGAAAAAAGGGGATATATTATCCTTATATCTGGCGGTATCCTCTAAAGCAGTAAGTGCAGTCCTTGTTAAGGATCACCAAGGTACACAACATCCTGTCTATTATGTTAGTAAGAGTTTGCTTGATTCTGAATCCAGGTATTCACATTTAGAGAAACTTATCCTTGCTTTAATTATGGCATCTATTAAATTAAGACATTATTTTGAAACTCATGCCATTATTGTCAAGACTAATTTTCCAATTAAGAATGTTCTCAGGAAACCTGAAATGTCAGGAAGGATGGCAAAATGGGCAGTGAAGCTTAGCGCTTATGATATAAGATATGAACCAAGGACTGCCATCAAATCCCAAACCTTAGCCGACTTTGTGGCAGATTTTAGTAGTGACTTGCAAAAGGAAGCTGAGTTAGAAGTCCAACAGCTGGAAGAAACTAAGGATCCTTGGATACTTTTCACTGATGGAGCCTCTAATGTCAAAGGAACAGGACTTGGAATACTACTAAAATCGCCATAGGGGGACATAATACCCCACTCCATAGCTTTTGAGTTTCAAACTACTAATAATGAGGTTGAATATGAAGCCTTGATAGCTGGTTTGCAAATTGCCAAGCATATGAGGATCAGGTATCTTGAGGTACATGTAGATTCATTATTAATTACTAATCACTTTAATGGATCCTATGCTGTTAAAGGTGAAAAGCTAATCAAATATTTAGAGATAGTCAAAGAATTGGCACTCTCTTTTGTTTCCTTTAGTTTGACACAGGTACCAAGGGAAGAGAATGCAGAAGCTGATGCATTGGCTAATCTAGGATCATCCTTGAAGATTCCAGAGGATATCAGGATCCCTATTATCCACATCCTAACTCCCGCTATTGAGGATCATGTCGCCATGGAGATAGGAGAGGACTCTGCAATCATCCCTAGTGATGATACACAATCTCATTCAGGATCATAGATCCTTCCAATCATGAGATATATCCAGCATGGAGAGATTCCTACAGGAGAAAACCCCAGGGCTTTCAAAATTAAGGTATCTCAGTTTACAATATTGAATAATATGTTATATAAACGATCTCTTGCAAGACCATATCTAAGATGCATTGAGGATCCTGAAATCCAAGAAGTCCTAAAGGATTTTCATGAAGGAGATTGTGGAAACCACATTGGGGGCAGGGCATTATTCTCAAGGATCCTGAGGACAGGATACTATTGGCCTACTATGAAGAAGGATGCTGTGGATTATGCCAGAAAGTGTGATCCTTGTCAGAGACATAGTAATATCCTTCACCAACCAGCAGGGCTCTTACATCCTATATCCTCTTCTTGGCCATTTATGTGATGGGGAATGGATATAGTTGGGAAACTTCCTAAGGCACCTGGTGGAAAAGTATTCATGCTTGCTATGACTGACTACTTCTCCAAGTGGATAGAGGCTGAAGCCTTTGCTCAAGTCAGAGAAAAGGAAGTGATATCCTTTATTAAAAGAAACATTATTACTAGATTTGGTATTCCTTCTGAAATTGTTTGTGATAATGGATCCCAATTTATTGGGAGTAGAACTACTAACTTTTATGACAGCTAGGGGATTAAGATGATAACATCAACACCAGTCCACCCACAAGCTAATGGTCAAGCAGAATCATCCAACAAGATCATCATCAACAACTTGAAGAAAAACCTTAGGTCCAAGAAAGGAAAATGGGCAGAAGAACTACCTTATGTACTATGGGCTGATAGGACAACTCCCAAGAATGCTATTGGTCAAACTCCATTTTCTTTGGTATTTGGAGCAGAATCAGTGATCCCTATTGTTTTGGTCAGAAAATCTGTTGAGAATATTGCAACCAAACTCTAGATTACGGGGTATGATGCTCAAAAAGTGTAACAACAATGAGGATCACTTCAATGTGGAATGCACAAACAACACAAGGATTTATACGGGGAAAAAGCCCTTGATCAAGAATTGATCTCCGGCACAAAAAACCCCGGGTGATGGAAACTACCGATCACCAAGCTCAAATAAATGAATAAACGTTTACAACTTCGGATAGTAACGAGCTAGGTACAAGGATCACTACGGTGAAATGTGTAAAAAGTGTAAGTAATTGCTAAGTGTTTGTACGAGAGCTTGTATGAGCGTATTTGCGAGTGTGTGTAACTGCCAAAATGACTAAGTGTCACTAACTAGCTCGTTACCCCTTTAAAATAAGAAAAATATCTAGTTAACAAACTCTCCGACTTTCGGGCCAAGCCTCCACGTTCTCCATAACGTCTAGTTTTGATCTAGCACGTGCAGAATACTTCGGGAATATTCTCCAGGAATGTCGCTAAGACTTGGTCAAGCTTAATATACATGCGAGACATTTCAAAAACACAAGTAAACAATCGTCAGTACGAGGATCCTTAAAGTGATCCATGATCCTGATCCTGAAGCTCTTCTGAGGATCACCACCTGTCACAGAAGTAAGGATCACTAGTTAGGATAACGAATAAGGATCACTAATTGTTAGAAAATCCTCCCCTAACAATTGCCCCCAAAATATAAGGAGTAATTTGTAAAATTTGGCGAGTTATATTTTCTTGATCTTATCCGTAACAAACTAACGGATATATAGCCGTTAATTTTGAACTAGCCGTTGCGATGATGATGTCACGGAAGTGACAACCTGCAAGATCATGATTATAAATAGAGATATAGATAGGATCACTATGCATTTAAATTCGAAAGAAACTCCCTTTATAATCTCAGTTGAAGATCGATCAGGTATCTCTTTCTCCTCTCTCTTCCTTTCTTACTCTGTTCTTCTTTCTTTACCTTAATCACTTCAAGAATGTTGCTCCGAAGTTCCCCGGCTAAGGATCACAAAAAGGATAGCCCTCTGAAGAGTCAGAAGATCGTCAAGGACTCGGTGAACGAGAGGTGTTGCTTTACCGATGCACAGATTGATAACATCCGTCACCGTTTTCCAGCGAATGTCTTTTTCAAACCCTTCGATTCAACTGTTCTGAGCGACTACGTTTCTGATACATGGGTCGCCTTCCCAGTCACTCCATTTGCTATAGGGTACACCTATCCTTTCCCGGAGTTCACACAATCCTTCTTTTCCCTTACCGGCATATCTTACATTCAAGCCATGCCGATGATCTGGAGGGTTTTATACACCTTAGAGAGGATCATCGAGCAGGAGAGTCTTGATTTAGGAATGTCAGAACTAGCAGAGTTGTATGACCTTACTACCTTCGGATCCCACCGTTACTTGTTTAAACGGAAACCCGGTGCAGATCACCCTCTTCTCAAAGTCACCAAAAACGACAAAGATTGGAAGCGTCGCTTCTTCTTTGTAAGGAGGGATACCATTTCAGATGGAGAGCACTTACCAAGAACATGGTCCACCCATGGTAGGCTGGAGGATCCTGGGAAGGATCACCAGATGGTCATGTTTTTGTAATAGGATCACTAACCCCTTCTTTGTCTTGTGTCATGCAGCCATCTCCTTTTCACGTCTCATCACAACACCCGCAACCAGGGAAAGACTTGCTACTTTCTGGGGACTTGACCCTGAAACTAGAACTTTTAAGACAACAACCCAAGACTCACAGGAGGTATCCTCAGGCTCTGTCACAATGTCGAGTAAGTATCCTTGTTTATAATTTAAATAAATAATTAAATGTATATTAAGAAAAGATACTTATCTTATTTTGGTTGTGTAGGCGCTGGAAAATCTGCCAAATCTGCTTCAAGGTTCAGTGTCACCGATCTCACCACTGTTAAATCCTCCAAAAGAAAGGTTCCTACTAGCCCGACTGTCTCAATCCCCAAGGCACCCCTCAAAGGGAAGGCAATCAAGAAGAGAAAGACTTCCGAGGCGGAGGATTTGCAGGGCCTGCCCTTAATTCGCCACCAGTTCCTCGAGTACTTCAATGATGTAAGGATCACTATCTCTGCTTGCATATCCTGCTGATCTAAGGATCACTTGCTCTTGAACCGCTTTACCCTTTTCTTTTGCAGAAATTTGCTGAGATCGAGGATTACGTCGGTCATGTTGAGGATCAAGATCAGAAGATTGCCGATCTCCAGCAGGTTGCTGTGCTCAAGGATCTTGCAATTGCTGATCTTAAGAAGGAACTCAAGGATACCAAGCAGAAGATGGCCAAAGTGCTGGTTAACTTTGATTATGAAAGGCAGGAGATCATGGATGATGCTAAAGTTTCTGCCGCCATAGCAATGTACAAAACCAAACTCCAAATGGCCTCGGAAGCTCAGGATCCTGCCTTCGACAAAGGTAACTGGGAGATTGAAGAATGGAAGGCAAGGCTGGCTGAATTGGGTGATGAAGAGGAGGCTGAGGAGATTCTGGCAATTGAGGCTAGTGGCAGCGGGTTGAAGGATAAGGCTGAGGATGCAGCGGCTGGTGGTGATGATGCAGTGAAGGTGTAGGCTGCACAATTGGGCGATGATGGATATATGTGCTAAGGCCGGAGCCCAATTTTTAGTTTGATGGTTGTGATGTTTAAAACAATTTCATGGTTTGTAATAACTCTAAACAATAGTTCTTAGGTTTAAGGATCATGTATGATCCTTAGGACAATAGGCAGGATTGCAATTGGTGGAGGGATCCTCTGTTTGGGGGATGAAACCATTGTGATCCTGCCGCCTTTATATTCCTGCACTACTTTTGAACTCATTATCATGGACACCCTTTACCTACCCCAGCGGACGGGCCACGTTTTGCTGGTAGAAGCTCGGGTAGGTAATTTTGACAACCTTTAAAGGGTTAGCCTTATGTTAATAAATAAAAACTTAACCTTTTGTCGCTTATCTTGTGTTGTTACCCTTTTTAGTATGTTACTTTTCAACTGTTATAATGTTCATCCTGTTTATATTTATCAAACCTTAGAAAATTAGAAAATATATCCATAAAGTTTAGGATATAATCAAGGATCACATATCCCATAACCGATAAGTTCTAAAAAGTGATATAGTTTAAGAAACACAGGTTCAGTTGTCAAGTATAAGGGTTCATCAAAAGAATAATGAATAAAATCAAAAGAGTTAAGGATCATACCTGAGGATCCAAGTTAGAATCCTAACCATAATAAGGATAACTATAAGATAAACCTTAGAGTGTAATAAGGATCAAAGATCCCTAGCTGCCTACCTTCAAGGACCTGAAATAGAGCATAACTTGGGACTAAGCCAATATAAGAAAAGAGTTAGCAACTGGGGACAAGCCCAAGGATAACTGGGGACAAGCCCAAGGATAACTGGGGACAAGCCCAAGGATCGTGTGTAAACTGGAGTATGGCCCTAACTGGCGACTATCCAAACTTAGTGACATGAAGATGCCAAAACCTTAGCTAACGTGAAAACGTTAGAAACCTTAGCTAACGTGAAAACGTTAGAAACCTTATGAACGGATGTATGGTACGTCTACCATTATACGTAGGATCCTAAGCATAGCCAGAACAATGGAATTATCAGCCCCTATAATGAGTACTGGTCCCAAAGCCTTGAACTATACCAGGATCATCGAGCGCTACAGGCGGAATCTGGGGACAAGCCCAAATAACTGGGGTTAAACCCGAAAGACCGATTGCTTCTGTGGATAACCAACGTTGTGCTAAAGATACCTGAACTTTCAAAACTTGAACTCACGTGAGAGATGGATAAAGGATACATGATCCTTATCCTTATATGAGAAAATAAAGAAATGAAATAGTTCAAGATTAGGATATTACCTGAGTAAGGATCACCGATACTTTGAGGATCCTTTAAGGATATCCCTTCCATGAGGATCACCTATACCATAAGGATCCTGCTTACATGAAATATTTCTTCAAGTGGACAGCATTCCAAGCTCTTGGTAGCAATTCACCTTCCATGGTTAGCAATCTATATGCCCCCTTTCCTGCTTCAGCTTCAATCAAATAAGGGCCTTCCCATTTTGGAGCCAATTTTCCATCAGCAGGATTGGTGGTATTCTGAAATGCTTTCCTTAACACCATATCTCCAACTCGAAACCTCCTGATCCTGACATTTTTATTGTAAGCACCAGCCATTCTTTGTTGATAACTGGCCATCCTGATCCTAGCCATATCCCTGATTTCTTCAATAGTATCCAGGTCTTGAGCCAAGTTTTCATCATTTTCCTCAGGATCACGGGTACTTGTTCTAGCAGTAGGAACCACCATTTCTGTTGGGATCACTGATTCTGCCCCAAACACCAAAGAGAATGGTGTTTGACCAGTAGCATTCTTAGGGGTTGTCCTGTCAGCCCAGAGCACATAGGGTAGCTCTTCTGCCCATTTTCCTTTCTTGGATCCAAGCTTCTTCTTCAAGTTGTTGATGATGATCTTGTTGGATGATTCTGCTTGACCATTAGCTTGTGGGTGGACTGGTGTTGATGTTATCATCTTAATCCCCCAGCTGTCACAAAAATTAGTGGTTCTGCCCCCAATAAATTGGGGAACCATTATCACATATAATCTCAGAAGGAATTCCAAATCTAGTTATAATATTTCTTTTAATGAAGGATATAACTTCCTTTTCTCTAACTTGAGCAAAAGCTTCAGCCTCTATCCACTTGGAGAAGTAATCAGTCATAGCTAGCATGAATACTTTTCCACCAGGTGCCTTAGGGAGCTTGCCAACTATATCCATACCCCATCTCATAAATGGCCAAGAGGATGATATAGGATGCAATAGTTCGGCTGGTTGATGAAGGATATTGCTGTGTCTCTGGCAAGGATCACATCTTCTGGCATACTCCACAGCATCTTTCTTCATGGTTGGCCAGTAGTATCCTGTCCTCAGGATCCTTGAGAATAAAGCCCTGCCCCCAGTGTGATTTCCACAATCTCCTTCATGGAAGTCTTTTAAAACTTCTTGAACTTCAGGATCCTCAATGCATCTCAAGTATGGTCCTGCAAGAGATCGCCTATACAACATATTATTCATAATTGTGAATTGAGATACCTTAGATTTGAAAGCCCTAGGGTTTTCTCCTGTAGGAATCTCTCCATGTTGTAAGTATCTCATAATTGGTGAGATCCATGATCCGGATCCTGAATAGGATTGAGTATCCTCACTAGGGATCATTGCAGAATTATTCCCTATCTCCATAGCCACATGATCCTCAATAGCTGGGGTTAGGATATGGATAATAGGGATCTTGATATCCTCTGGGATCTTCAAAGATGATCCTAAGTTAGCCAATGCATCAGCTTCTGTATTTTCTTCCCTTGGTACCTGTGACAAACTAAAAGAGACAAAAGAGAGTGCCAAACTTTTGACTATCTCCAAATATTTGGTTAGCTTTTCACCTTTAACAGCATATGATCCATTAAAGTGATTTGTAATTAACAAAGAATCTACGTGTACCTCAAGATACCTGATCCCCATATGCTTTGCAATTTGCAAACCAGCAATTAAGGCTTCATATTCAGCCTCATTATTAGTGGTTTGGAACTCACAAGCTATAGAATGGGGTATTATGTCCCCCTGTGGCGATTTTAGTAGTATTCCAAGCCCTATGCCTTTGACATTTGAGGATCCATCAGTGTGAAGTATCCAAGGATCCTTGGTCTCCTCTAGCTGCTGGACTTCTAACTCAGCTTCTTCTTGTAAATCACTACTGAAATCAGCCACAAAGTCAGCTAATGCTTGGGATTTGATAGCTGTCCTAGGCTCATATCTTATATCATATGCACTCAATTTCACTGCCCACTTAGCCATCCTTCCTGACATCTCTGGTTTCCTGAGGACATTCTTAATTGGAAAATTAGTTTTAACAATGATAACATGAGTTTCAAAATAATGTCTTAACTTGGTAGATGCCATTATTAATGCAAGGATAAGTTTTTCAAGGTGTGAGTACCTGGATTCGGCATCAAGTAAACTTTTACTTACATAATAAACAGGATGTTGTGTACCTTGATGATCCTTAACAAGGACCGCACTTACTGCTTTTGAGGATACTGCGAGATACAAGGATAACACTTCACCTTTTTCTGGTTTCATTAAAGCCGGGGCCGAGGATAGGTAATCTTTGAGGGCTTTTAAAGCATTTTCATGCTTCTCCGTCCACTCAAATTTCTTGTTCTTCCTTAGGATATCATAGAATTCTTTACACTTCTCGGAGGACTTGGATATGAATCTGTTCAAGGCTGCTATCCTTCCTGTTAACCTTTGAACATCCTTAGCATTGGCCGGAGATTTGATGTTCACTATTGCTTTGATTTGTTCCGGGCTAGCTTCGATGCCTCTCT
Source organism: Helianthus tuberosus (assembly GCA_030545235.1). Classification (NCBI taxonomy): domain Eukaryota; kingdom Viridiplantae; phylum Streptophyta; class Magnoliopsida; order Asterales; family Asteraceae; genus Helianthus; species Helianthus tuberosus. The sequence continues at coordinate 6,001,910 of CM060397.1, read as the reverse complement.
TAGTCACCATGTATCCTAAGAATTTACCTGCTTTAACACCAAAATGACATTTTGAAGGATTAAGCTTCATATTATATTTGTCAAGGATATCAAATGCTTCCTCCAAGTCTCGTAGGTGATCCTCAGCTTTTAAGGATTTCACCACCATATCATCTATGTAAACCTCCATAGTTTGTCCAATCTGATCCTTGAACATCATATTCACCAGCCTTTGGTACGTTGCACCTGCATTTCTCAATCCAAACGGCATAGCAATATAGCAATATATACCAGTTGGAGTCATGAAGGCTGTATCCTCTTGGTCGGATGGTTCCATTTGGATTTGTTGAAATCCAGATGAAGCATCCATAAACGTTAACAGTTCATGACCCGCAGTTGCATCCACCATGGAGTCAATGTGGGGTAAAGGGAAAGGATCCTTGGGACATGCCTTATTTAAATCGGTAAAATCGACACATACCCTCCACTTTCCGTTTTTCTTTTGAACAACAACCACATTGGCCAACCATCTTGGATACTTGACCTCTCTAATCATACCTGCCCGGAGCAATTTCTCTACCTCTTCCTGGATAATGGCATTCCTTTCTGGTGCAAACTTCCTTCTCCTTTGATGGATTGGCTTGAAAGATCTGTCGATGCTGAGCTTATGAGTGATAACATCCTTGGATATGCCAGTCATGTCTTCGTGTTTCCATGCAAAGGTAGTCTTTCTCCTTTTGAGGAAGGATATGAGGTCTTCTTTCATTTCGCCAAGGATCCCTGACCCGATATAGATTTTGGATTCAGGATCATCAGGATCCATGAGGATTTCTACCACATCCTGCTCTCTGGCCTCCAAGACACTCCTTGGAGGATACCTTGATTGCTATTGCTCCCTTGACTTCGAAGCTGGTTTCATCGATGAAGTGTAGCAATCCTTAGCTTCCTGCTGATCGCTATCAATCTTTACTATTCCCCAAGGACTAGGGAGCTTCACACATTGATGATAAGTAGATGGGACTGCTTTCATATCGTGTATCCAGGGCCTGCCAAGGATAACATTACAACAAGATAAACAGTCAATAACACAAAACTTTTGATAAGAGTGTAAGCCTTCAATATATATTGGGAGTTTAATGTCCCCCAGGGTGTTCTTGGTCTCGCCACTAAATCCCACGAGCACGGAGGATCTTGGTATGATCTCTGATTCAGGGATACCCATCTTCTTTAGAACATCAAGCTGGATAATGTTCACTGAACTTCCTCCGTCTATTAGGATCCTGCGGACAAAATAGTTAGATATAAAAAGAGTAATAACTAAACCGTCGTGATGAGGATCCTGGATATCAATACGATCCTCTTCATCAAAGGTTATGACTTTTCCTTCGGAGACACTCGATGTTCGAACTGGCCTTTCTCCGTTATCCATTTTAGTCTCCTTCGCATGCCTCTTAGCTGCTGAGAAGGATGTGCCACAAATGTCGGATCCCCCAGAGATAAAGTTTATCACTTGTGCGTCTGCTGGAGGGGCTGGAGCCTTCTCAGGGATTCTTTCAGGATCCTGAGTCCTTGACTTTTTTCTTCCCAACAACTCTTTTAGATGCCCTTTGCTCAGCAAGTATCCAATTTCCTTTCTTAATGCAATGCATTCTTCTGTGAGGTGCCCAAAATCTTCATGATATGCACACCACTTTGATTTATCCTTAGTTGCAGCTGGCCTGTCATTCTTTCTTGGCCATCTAGCTTTATCACCTAGGTTCTGCATGGCAAGGATTAGTTCATTGTTATCAACACTAAAGCAATATTCAGAAATTGGAGGATAATCCTCATCATCCTCTTCTTGATCAATAGAATGCACGTTCTGATTATCAGATTTGTTGTAGGATCTGAACTTGTTGTTTCTTAATGAGGATCCTTGCTTATCCTGCTTTGAGGATCCTGTTATCCTCTCCTGAATCCTCTTATCATCCTCTAGCCGGATGAACCTGAGGGCCCGGGTTCTTACCTCATCTAGGTTCCTGCACGGTGTCATAACAAGATCATCATAAAATAAGGAATCCCTAAGTAATCCCATTTTGAAGGCTTCAACAGCCGTGGCTATATCTAAGTTGGGAATGTCTAAGGATTCTTTACTAAATTTGGTAATGTAATCCCTTAATGATTCATTATGACCCTGGGTTATCCTATATAAATCACTAGTTAGTCGTTCAAATTTTCTACTACAGGAAAACTGAGTATTAAACAAGTTAACTAGGTTTGCAAATGAGGTAATAGAATAGGGAGGAAGACTTAGCAGCCATTTGAGAGCTGATCCAGTAAGAGTGGATCCAAATCCTTTGCATAGGCATGCTTCCTTTAACTTTTCTGGGATTGGATTGATCTCCATCCTCTCCCTATATTGTGCTATGTGTTCTTCAGGATCCGTCGAACCATCATACAGTTTCATCGTCGGCACATGGAACCTCTTGGGTATCTCAGCATCACAGATTGGCGGTGCAAAGCGAGATATCTTGTGGCTCCCATCTGCAATCTCTGGAATAGGTTTGACTACTCCCGGAACACTCGAGATCATATCCTTTAGCTTTTGCAATTCTCTGGCCATGGCCTGATTGATACCTGGATCCTGCATAAGACCATGGTTAGTAGTATGAGAATTATTAAAAGTGTTACCTCCCATTGGATTCAAGTTAGGAAATATGGAGGTTAATCCATATTGTTGAGATTCTGGAATGATCGAGGGGCCAGCAGAGGCATTGGTCTGCATTGGAATAAAATCTCCTTGATGGACATCTGAACTTCCTGTTTGCAAACTCCTCAAGGATCCTGGCATTTGGAAGGATCCCTGAAACTGGGATGAACCTGGGACGAAGAAGGATCCTTGAACTTGGGATGATCCTGGAACGAATGAGGATCCTTGAACTTGGGACGATCCGGGAACGAAGGAGGATCCTTGAACCTGGGATGATCCTGGAACGAAGGAGGATCCTTGAACCTGGGATGATCCTGGAACGAAAGAGGATCCTTGAACCTGGGATGATCCTGGAACGAAGGAGGATCCTTGAACCTGGGATGATCCTGGAACGAAGGAGGATCCTTGAATCTGCTGCATTCCTGAATATCCTCCTGTACTCGTGAGGGATCCCATATGCTGGGGATAGGATCCTGCTGGCTGGAAATATGAACCTAGTGCCTGAGTCATAGCTGTTGTCCCGTAGTGCACTCCTTTTGGTCCACCCGCATATTGAATGTTTGGAACCACTGACGGCTGAGAAGTAACCACCGGAGTGTCAAAATTCAAAGATCTGGGCATCAGTGGAGAATGATCATCCGCCGTTTTCTTCTGTTTCTTAATTTCATCAATCTCCCGGAGGATCCTTTCGTTGGTCTTATCCTGCTCTTGTGCATGATTCCTCATCTGCAAAATCAAGGTATAGAGATCATTAGTAGTAGGATTAGTTGAAACAGAAGAAGTAGGTGGTTTTGAGAAAATGGGAGTCGGTTTCTTCGCAGCATTTTCTGTATTCTTCTGGGATCCAGAAGGTGGTGGAGGCAAAGGAGGAACGCCTTGTGAGGAAGTGAATGAGGGCATCAAGTTTGAAGCATTCTTCGATGAGGAAGCCATCCGCTTGGTTGTAGTGAGCCGAATTAAGCACAGAAATGCGTATTTTCTTAAGGACGAAGCACCAATTGCCCCACGGTGGGCGCCAAACTGTTTTGGTCAGAAAATCTGTTGAGAATATTGCAACCAAACTCTAGATTACGGGGTATGATGCTCAAAAAGTGTAACAACAATGAGGATCACTTCAATGTGGAATGCACAAACAACACAAGGATTTATACGGGGAAAAAGCCCTTGATCAAGAATTGATCTCCGGCACAAAAAACCCCGGGTGATGGAAACTACCGATCACCAAGCTCAAATAAATGAATAAACGTTTACAACTTCGGATAGTAACGAGCTAGGTACAAGGATCACTACGGTGAAATGTGTAAAAAGTGTAAGTAATTGCTAAGTGTTTGTACGAGAGCTTGTATGAGCGTATTTGCGAGTGTGTGTAACTGCCAAAATGACTAAGTGTCACTAACTAGCTCGTTACCCCTTTAAAATAAGAAAAATATCTAGTTAACAAACTCTCCGACTTTCGGGCCAAGCCTCCACGTTCTCCATAACGTCTAGTTTTGATCTAGCACGTGCAGAATACTTCGGGAATATTCTCCAGGAATGTCGCTAAGACTTGGTCAAGCTTAATATACCTGCGAGACATTTCAAAAACACAAGTAAACAATCGTCAGTACGAGGATCCTTAAAGTGATCCATGATCCTGATCCTGAAGCTCTTCTGAGGATCACCACCTGTCACAGAAGTAAGGATCACTAGTTAGGATAACGAATAAGGATCACTAATTGTTAGAAAATCCTCCCCTAACACCTATAGAAATGGTGGTTCCTACTGCAAGAACAAGCATCCGTGATCCTGAAGAGAATGCTGAAAACTTGGTTCAAGACTTGGATACTATAGAAGAACTCAGGGATTTGGCAAGGATAAGGATAGCTAGTTATCAACAAAGGATGGCTGGAGCCTACAACAAAAATGTCAGGATCAGGAAGTTCCAAGTTGGTGATATGGTATTAAGGAAAGCATTTCAGAATACCACAAATCCTGCTGATGGAAAATTGGCACCAAAGTGGGAAGGCCCCTACTTGATCGAAGCTGAGGTAGGAAAGGGAGCATATCGATTGCTAACAATGGAAGGTGATTTGCTACCAAGAGCTTGGAATGTTGTCCACCTGAAGAAGTACTTCATGTAATAAGGATTTGTGATCCTTAGCAATATTCACATCCTTGAAGGATCCTTAGAGGATGGATGATCCTCATTTTGGTAATGATCTAATCTCAAACTATTTCATTCTTTAATTATCCTGTATACAAGGAAAAGGATCAAGGATCCTTTATCCTCCTTTCACTTGATTCTGAGTTTTGCAGAGGGTTCATATATCCTTAACGAAGAATTGAGTATCCACAGAAGTCTCCAGTTATTTGGGCTTGACCCCAGTTTTTTGGGCTTGTCCCCAGTTATTTGGGCCTGTCCCCAGTAGCGCACGATGATCCTGGAACAGTTCATGGCAATGGGACCAGTACTCGCTTTAGGGGCTGACAATTTCATTATGTTGGCTGTATCCGGGATCCTACGTATAATGGTAGACGTACCATACATCCGTTCCTAAGGTTTCTAACGTTTTCACGTTAGCTAAGGTTTTGGCATCTTCATGTCACTAAGTGTGGATAGTCGCCAGTGAGGGACATACTCCAGTTTACACAAGATCATTTGGGCTTGTCCCCAGTTTTTTGGGCTTGTCCCCAGTATATTGGGCTTATCCCCAGAATTGTTGGGCTTGTCCCCAGTTGCTAACTCTTCTCTTATATTGGCTTAGTCCCAAGTTATGTTCCATTTCAGGTTTTTGAAGTGAAACAGCTAAGGATCCTTGATCCTTACCTTCTACTAAGGTTTGTCTTTTGGTTATCCTGATTGTAAATGTTAAAGGTTTAGGATCCTAACTTGGATTCTCAGGTATGATCCTTAATTACTTTAATTTTATTCATTGTTTATATAAGTGACCCTTATCCTTTGACAACAGGATTTATGATCCTTAAACTATACCACTTTTTTGAATTTATCGATTATAGGATATTTGATCCTTGATTATATCCTAAAAATTTTTGACATGATTTATTAAACCTTTATTCTTTACTTGTGAATTCAAAGAAAGTATATAACAACAGTTGAAAATTGAAGAATTCACAAGAATAACAACACAAGAAATAGCCAAAAGATTAAAGTTTTATTTATTCACAAAATGTTAAACCCTTAAAGGTTGTCAAAATTGCCAACCCAAGCTTCTACCAGCAAAACGTGGCCCGTCCACTTGGGTTGGCAAAGGGTGTCCATTGTTAACAGGTCTTAAAAGTGCAGGAAATAAAAGATGGCAGGATAACAAGTGGTTTCATCCCCCAAACAGAGGATCCCTCCACCACCTATTATCCTACCTATTGTTCAAAGGATCAGTGATCCTCAACCCTAATAGCTATTGTTTAGTTATTACAAACTATCATTGTTTAAAACATCACAACCAAAAAACTTTCAAATCCTAAAAAAATGGGCTCCGGCCGCGTCTAGAAATGTCCATCATCGCCCATTTCTGCAGCTCACACCTTGGCTGCATCACCACCAGCATCATCACCACCAGCTTGATCCTTCCCGCTGCCGCTTGCCTCAATCGCCAGGACCTCAGTAGCCTCCTCCTCATCGTCTAGCTCAGCCAGCTTCGCCTTCCAGCCCTCTTTGTCCCAAGTGGTCCTGTCGAAGTCAGGATCCTCAGCCTCCTGGGCCATTTGCAGCTTGATCTTATACATGGTGATGGCAGCAGAGACTTTAGCATCCTCTAGCACATCATGCTTCTCATGATCAGCATTTATCTGGGCCATGACCACCTGCTGCTTTGCCAGAGCGAGATCCTTCTCAAGGCGAGAGATGGTTTGATCCTTGGCCAAGAAGATCTTTTGGAACTCCAGATGCTTCTGCTCAGCCTCTTCAACATAAGCATCAAAAAGCATTTCGATCTCGGCGAATTTCTGCAAAAAGACAAGGTAAAGTTTAGGATCCGTGATCCTCAAGTGGGCAGGATAATGAAGCAAAGTTGGTGATCCTTACATCGGCAAAGTATTCTTGGAACTGGTGGCGGATAAGAGGCAAGCCTTCAAGATTGTCAGCTTCAGTGGCCTTCCTCTTCTTTCCCCCCTTGGAGGTGACAGGCTTGGGGACTGCAGTACTTGGGCTAGCAGCAGTTTTCTTCTTCCCAGACCGGGGAGCCACAGTGCTGAGATCACTGACACTAAAGCGGGAGGCTGAACTTGAGGATTTTCCAGCACCCATCAATTCAAAACAATAGATAAGTATTCTTGTTTTATTTGCATTTCAACATTTAATCATATACAAACTCGGATACTTACTTGACATTGTGACTGAGCCTGAGGATACTTCTTGAGAATCCTTGGTGTTTGCTTGAAATGACCTTACTGCAGGATCAAGATTCCGGAAGGAAGTGATCCTCTCTTTGGTTGCAGGTATTGAAATGATATGAGAAACAGAGATAGCTGCACAAAAGATACAAAAAGATGTTAGTGATCCTCAATGGAAACAGGGGTATCCTATGATCCTTCTATAAGGATCCTCTATCCTACCATGGGTGGTCCATTTTAAGGGGAGATCCTTCCCATCCGGGATAGAATCCCTCCTAACGAAGAAGAATCGCTTCTTCCAGTTGGTGTCATTCTTGGTGGTCTTCAGGATTGGGTGTGCCTCACCGGGTTTGTGTTTGAATAGAAAGCGGTGTGAACCATGGCTCATGAGGTTGTACAGTTCAGACAATTCCGACATTCCCAGCTCTATATCCTCCTGCTCAATGATTCTCTCAAGGGTATATAAGACCCTCCACATCATTGGCATAGCCTGGATATAGGATATGCCGGTAAGGGAGAAGAAAGACTGGGTAAAAGCAGGGAAAGGATAGGAGTATCCTATCAGAAACGGAGTAGCCGGAAAAGCAACCTGTTTTGGTCAAAAAATCTGATGAGGATAATGCAACCAAACTCTCTGTTACGGGGAATGATGCTTGAAATATATGACAATGATAAGGATCACTTCAATGTAAATTGCACAAACGACACAAGGATTTATACGGGGAAAAAGCCCTTGATCAAGAGTTGATCTCCGGCACAAAAAACCCCGGGTGATGGAAACTACCGATCACCAAGCTTAAATAAATCAATAAATGTTTACAACTTCGGATAGTAACGAGCTAGGTACAAGGATCACTAGGGTGAAATGTGTGAAAGTGAGTGAAAACTGTAAAGTGTTTGTCGAGAGCTTCAAGAGTGCGATTGTACGAGAGTGTGTGTAGCTGAAAATGGCTAAGTGTTCTAATTACTAGCTCGTCACCCCTTTAAAAATAGAAGTTAACTACGCTAACAAACTATCCGACTTTTGTGCCAAGCTCCCACGTTCTCCACAACGTCCATTTCCAGTCAAACGTGTGCGAAATACCCGTGGAATATTCCATAGTAACGTTGCCAAGACCAAGTCAAGCTTGTTACTCCTGCAATATAATACGAAACACAAACAAACAATCGTTAGTATGAGGATCCTTAAAGTGATCCATGATCCTGAAGCTCTTCTGAGGATCACTATCTGTCACAGAAGTAAGAATCATTAATTAGGATAACTAGTAAGGATCACTAATTGTTAGAAAATCCTCCCCTAACAATTGCCCCCAAAATATAAGGAGTGATATGTAAAATGAGCGAATTATATTTTCTTGATCTTATCCGCAACTAACTATCGTAAATATAGCCGTTGTTGTAGAACTATCCGTTGCAACTATGACGTCACAGAAGTGACAACCCTGCACAATCATGATTATAAATAGGAGATAGAGATATGATCGTTTGCATTTAAATTTCAGAAATACTCCCTTTATAGCTGCATCTGAAGATAAACAGGTATTCTCTCTTCATCTTCTTCCTTCTTTTGCTCTGTATTCCGTCTCTTCCCATCATTCTATCAAAGATGTTGCTCCGGAACTCCCCAGCTAAGGATCACCCGAAAAACAGCCCACCGAAAAGCCAGGGGATCATCGAAGATTCCATAAAAGAACGCTGCTGTTTCAACGATGCACAGATTGATATGATCCGCCACTGCTTCCCGGCGAACACCGAGTTTAGACCTTTTGATCCCAATGCCCTGAGTGATCATATTTCCGACAACTGGGTTGCTTTTCCTGTCACTCCGTTTACCATAGGCTATACATATCCTTTTCCAGCCTTCACCCAATCTTTCTTTTCCCTAACCGGCATCTCTTATATCCAAGCCATGCCGATGATATGGAGGGTTTTGTATACCCTTGAAAGGATCATCGAGCAGGAAGGGATAGACCTAGGAATGTCAGAGCTGGGAGAGCTGTATGATCTTACTACCTTTGGTTCTCACCGTTATTTGTTCAAACGTAAACCTGGTGAGGAACACCCGATCTTCAAAGCTACCAAGAATGATGCTAACTGGAAGCGGCGTTTCTTTTTCGTCAAGAGAGATTCTATTGATGACGGAAAGGATCTACCCAAGACATGGGCTACCCATGGTAGGGTGGAGGATCCTGAGAAGGATCACCAGAGTACTTTCTTTTGATATAAGGATCACTTATATACTTTTGCTTTCTTGTTATGCAGCTATCACCGTTTCACACCTCAGACTGTCTCCTGCTGCCAAAGAGAGACTCACCGCTTTCAAGAAACTTGATCCTGAAACAAGATCTTTCAAGACAACCACCCAGGATTCTCAGGAGGTATCCTCAGGCTCTGTCACGATGTCAAGTAAGTATCTTTGTTTAAAAATTTAAATAAATAGTGAAATATAAGTGAAGTAAAGATACTTATCTTGTTTTGGTTGTATAGGTGCTGGAAAATCCACCAAGTCCGCTTCAAAGTTCAATGTCACCGATCTCACCACCGTCAGATCCTCCAAAAGAAAGGCTCCTACCAGCCCGACAGCTTCAGTCCCCAAGGCACCCCTCAAAGGAAAGGGAATCAAGAAGAGAAAGGCCTCTGAAGCTGAGGATCTGCAGGGTCTGCCTCTGATCCGCCACCAATTCCTCGAGTACTTCAACGATGTAAGGATCACTGTCTCTGCTCGTATATCCTGCTGACATATCCTGCTGATATATCCTGCTGACATATCCTGCTGATATATCCTGCTGATTTGAGGATCACCTGGTCCTGACCTTATCTTTTATCCCCTTTGCAGAAATTCACTGAGATTGAGGACTATGTTGGCCACGTTGAGGATCAGGATAGGAAGATTGCTGACCTCCAGCAGGTTGCATTGCTAAAGGACCTCAAAATTGCTGATCTTCAGAAGGAGCTCCAGGATGCCAAGACTAAGACGACTAAACTTCTGATCGACCTTGACTATGAAAAGCATGATCTCATAGAAGGTGAAAAGGTCTCTGCTGCCATCACAATGTATCAGACAAAACTAAAGATGGCCCAGGAAGCTCAAGATCCTAACTTCGACAGAAGCAACTGGGATGTTGAGGACTGGAAAGCTAGGTTGGCTGATCTTGAAGATGATGAAGAGGCTGAGGAGGTTTTGGCAATCGAGGCTGGAGGCAAGGTTGAAGGTGGTGAAGCAAGTGGAGCCGGAGGTGGTGATGCAGGGAAGGTTTAGGCTGCATGATTGGGCGATGATGGAAACTTCTAGACATAGCCGGAGCCCAATTTTTTTTAGTTTGATGGTTGTTTTGTTGAACAATTTGATGGTTTGTACTGAACAATAGTTTTTAGGATTAAGGATCATGTATGATCCTTTGGACAATAGGCAGGATTGCAAATGGTGGAGGGATCCTCTGTTTGGGGGATGAAGCCATTGTGATCCTGCCGCCTTTATATTCCTGCACTACTCTTGAACCTATTATCATAGACACCCTTTACCTACCCCAGCGGACGGGCCACGTATTGCTGGTAGATGCTCGGGGTAGGTAATTTTGACAACCTTTTAAGGGTTAATCTTTTGTTAATAAATAAAACCTTAATCTTTTGTCGCTTATCTTGTATTGTTATCCTTTTTGTCTCTTTAATTCTCAATTGTTTTGATGTACACTTAATGAATAAACAATTTTGAACAAGTCAGATTGAAAATATTTAGGACATAATCCAGGATCAAATATCCTGTAGTTAAAGAATCCCAAAAAGTAATATATTTTAAGGATCACAAGTTTAGTTGTCAAATTTTAAGGGTTATTCAAATAAACAATGAATAGAATTAAAAATAGTTAAGGATCATACCTGAGGATCCAAGTTAGGATCCTATCCATAATAAGGATAACTATAAGATAAACCTTAGAGAGAAGTAAGGATCAAGGATCCCTAGTTGTTTATCTTCAAGGACCTGAAATAGAGCATAACTTAGGACTAAGCCAATATAAGATAAGAGTTAGCAACTGGGGACAAGCCCAAGGATAACTGGGGACAAGCCCAAGCATAACTGGGGACAAGCCCAAGGATCGTATGTAAACTGGAGTATGGCCCTAACTGGCGACTATCCAAACTTAGTGACATGAAAATGTCAAAACCTTAGCTAACGCGAAAACGTTAGAAACCTTAGGAACGGATGTATGGTACGTCTACCATTATACGTAGGATCCTAGGTATAGCCAGTACAATGGAATTATCAGCCCCTAAAGCGAGTACTGGTCCCACTGCCTTGAACTATACCAGGATCATCATGCGCTATAGGCGGAACTGGGGTCAAGCCCAAATAACTGGGGTTAAACCCAAGGAACGGATTGCTTCTGCAGATAACCAATATTTTGCTAAGGTTACCTGAACTTTCAAAACTTAAAATCACGTGAGAGATGGATAAAGGACACATGATCCTTATCCTTATATGAGAAAATAAAGAAATGAAATAGTTCAAGATTAGGATATTACCAAAGTAAGGATCACCGATACTTTAAGGATCCTTCAAGGATAACTCCAATGTAAGGATCATCTGTGGGATGAGGATCCTGCTCACATGAAATATTTCTTCAAGTGGACAGCATTTCAAGCTCTTGGTAGCAAATCACCTTCCATGGTTAGCAATCTATATGCCCCCTTTCCTGCTTCAGCTTCAATCAAATAAGGGCCTTCCCATTTTGGAGCCAATTTTCCATCAGCAGGATTGGTGGTATTCTGAAATGCTTTCCTTAATACCATATCTCCAACTTGAAACTTCCTGATCCTGACATTTTTGTTGTAAGCACCAGCCATTCTTTGTTGATAAATGGCCATCCTTATCCTAGCCAGATCCCTGATTTCTTCAATAGTATCCAGGTCTTGAGCCAAATTCTCATCATTTTCCTCAGGATCACGGGTACTTGTTCTAGCAGTTGGAACCACCATTTCTGTTGGGATCACTGATTCTGCCCCAAATACCAAAGAGAATGGCGTTTGACCAGTAGCATTCTTAGGGGTTGTCCTATCAGCCCAAAGAACATAAGGTAGTTCTTCTGCCCATTTCCCTTTCTTGGATCCAAGCTTCTTCTTCAAATTGTTGATGATGATCTTGTTGGATGATTCTGCTTGACCATTAGCTTGTGGGTGGACTGGTGTTGATGTTATCATCTTAATCCCCCAGTTGTCACAAAAGTTAGTGGGTCTGCCCCCAATGAATTGGGAACCATTATCACATATAATTTCAGAAGGAATTCCAAATCTAGTTATAATATTTCTTTTAATGAAGGATATAACTTCCTTTTCTCTGACTTGGGCAAAAGCTTCAGCCTCTATCCACTTGGAGAAGTAATCAGTCATAGCAAGCATGAATATTTTTCCACCAGGTGCCTTAGGGAGCTTACCAACTATATCCATACCCCATCTCATAAATGGCCAATAGGAGGATATCGGATGCAAAAATTCAGCTGGTTGATGAAGGATATTGCTGTGTCTCTGACAAGGATCACATCTCTTAGCATACTCCACAGCATCTCTCTTCATGGTTGGCCAGTAGTATCCTGTCCTCAGGATCCTTGAGAATAATGCCCTGCCCCCAGTGTGGTTTCCACAATCTCCTTCATGGAAGTCTTTTAAAACTTCTTGGATTTCAGGATCCTCGATGCATCTTAAGTATGGTCCTGCAAGAGATCGTCTATACAACATATTATTTAAAATTGTGAATTGAGATACCTTAATTTTGAAAGCCCTAGGGTTTTCTCCTGTAGGAATCTCTCCATGTTGTAAGTATCTCATGATTGGTGAAATCCATGATCTTGATCCTGAATGAGATTGAGTATCCTCACTAGGGATAATTGCAGAATCTTGCCCTATCTTCATGGCCGCATGATCCTCGATGGCCGGGGTCAGGATATGGATAATAGGGATCTTGATATCCTCCGGGATCTTCAAAGATGATCCTAAGTTAGCCAATGCATCAGCTTCTGTATTTTCTTCCCTTGGTACCTGTGTCAAACTAAAGGAAACAAAGGAGAGTGCAAATTCTTTGACTATCTCTAAATATTTGGTTAGCTTTTCACCTTTAACAGCATAGGATCCATTAAAGTGGTTTGTAATTAACAATGAATCTACATGTACCTCAAGATACCTGATCCCCATATGCTTAGCAATTTGCAAACCAGCAATTAAGGCTTCATATTCAGCCTCATTGTTAGTGGTTTGGAACTCACAAGCTATAGAGTGGGGTATTATGTCCCCCTGTGGCGATTTTAGTAGTATTCCAAGCCCTGTGCCTTTAACATTTGAGGATCCATCAGTATAGAGTATCCAAAGATCCTTGGTCTCCTCTAGCTGATGGACTTCTAACTCAGCTTCTTTTTGTAAATCACTACTGAAATCAGCCACAAAGTCAGCTAATGCTTGGGATTTGATGGCTGTCCTAGGCTCATATCTTATATCATAGGCACTAAGCTTCACTGCCCACTTAGCCATCCTTCCTGACATCTCCGGTTTCCTGAGGACATTATAATAGACAGGATGTTGGTTTCATCAAGGTCGGGGCTGAGGATAGGTAATCTTTGAGAGCTCTTAAGGCATTTTCATGCTTCTCAGTCCACTCAAATTTCTTGTTCTTCCTTAGGATATCATAGAATTCTTTGCACTTCTCTGAGGATTTGGATATAAATCTGTTTAAAGCTGTTATCCTGCCAGTTAGCCTTTGAACATCCTTAGCATTGGCCGGAGATTTGATGTTCACTATTGCTTTGATTTGTTCTGGACTGGCTTCAATGCCTCTCTTGGTCACCATGTATCCTAAGAATTTGCCTGCTTTAACACCAAAGTGACATTTTGAAGGATTAAGTTTCATATTAAATTTATCAAGGATATTGAATGCTTCCTCCAAGTCTCTTAGGTGATCCTCAGCCTTTATTGATTTTACCACCATATCGTCTATGTAAACCTCCATAGTTTGTCCAATCTGATCCTTGAACATCATATTCACTAGCCTTTGATAAGTTGCACCTGCATTTCTTAGTCCGAATGGCATAGCAATATAGCAGTATATACCAGTTGGAGTCATGAAGGCTGTGTCCTCTTGATCGGATGGTTCCATTTGGATTTGTTGAAATCCAGATGAAGCATCCATAAAAGTTAACAGTTCATGACCCGCAGTTGCATCCACCATGGAGTCAATGTGGGGTAATGGGAAAGGATCCTTGGGACATGCCTTATTTAAATCTGTGAAATCGACACATACCCTCCACTTTCCATTTTTCTTTTGAACAACAACCACATTGGCCAACCATCTTGGATACTTGACCTCCCTAATCATACCTGCCCGGAGCAATTTCTCTACCTCTTCCTGGATAATGGCATTTCTTTCCGGTGCAAACTTTCTTCTCCTTTGATGGATTGGTTTGAAGGACCTATCAATGCCAAGTTTGTTAGTGATTACATCTTTAGATATACCTATCATGTCTTCGTGTTTCCATGCAAAGGTAGTCTTTCTCCTTTTGAGGAAGGATACGAGGTCTTCTTTCATTTTGCCAAGGATCCCTGATCCGATATAGATTTTGGATTCAGGATCATGAGGATCCATGATGATTTCTACCACATCCTGCTCTCTTGCCTCCAAGACATCCCTTGGAGGATACTTTGATTGCTATTGCTCCCTTGACTTCGAGGCTGGTTTCATCGATGAAGTATAGCAATTCTTAGCCTCCTGCTGATCACTATCAATCTTGACTATTCCCCAAGGACTAGGGAGTTTCACACATTGATGGTAAGTAGATGGGACTGCCTTCATATCGTGTATCCAGGGCCTGCCAAGGATAACATTACAACAAGATAAACAGTCAATAACACAAAATTTTTGATAAGAATGTAGGCCTTCGATGTATATTGGGAGCTTAATGTCCCCCAGGGTATTCTTAGTTTCGCCACTAAATCCCACGAGTACGGAGGATCTTGGTATGATATCAGATTCAGGGATACCCATCTTCTTTAGAACATCAAGCTGGATAATGTTCACTGAGCTTCCTCCGTCTATAAGGATCCTGCGGACAAAATGGTTAGAAATGAAAAGAGTAATAACTAAACCATCGTGATGAGGATCCTGGATATCAACACGATCATCCTCATCAAACGTTATGACTTTTCCTTTGGAGACACTTGATGTTCGAACGGGTCTTTCTCCATTATCCATTTTAGTTTCCTTTGCATGCCTTTTAGCTGCTGAGAAGGATGTGCCACAAATGTCTGATCCTCCAGAAATAAAGTTTATTACTTGTGCGTCTGCTGGAGGGGCCGGAGCTTTCTCAGGGATCCTTTCAGGATCCTGAGTTCTTGACTTTTTTCTACCCAACAATTCTTTTAGATGCCCCTTGCTCAACAAGTATCCAATTTCCTTTCATAGTGCAATGCATTCTTCTGTGAGATGCCCAAAATCTTCATGGTATGCACACCACTTTGATTTATCTTTGGTTGCAGCTGGTCTGTCATTTTTTCTGGGCCATCTGGCTTTATCACCTAGATTCTGCATCGCAAGGATTAGTTCATTGTTATCAACAGAAAAACAATATTCAGAAATTGGAGGATAATCCTCATCATCCTCTTCCTGATCAACAGCATGCACATTCTGGTTATCAGATCTGTTATAGGATCTGAACTTGTTGTTCCTGAATGAGGATCCTTGCTTATCTTGCTTTGAGGATCCTGCTAACCTCTCCTGGATCCTTTTGTCATCCTCTAGCCGGATGAACCTAAGTGCCCGGGTTCTTACCTCATCTAGGTTCCTGCATGGTGTCATAACAAGATCATCATAGAACAATGAATCCCTAAGCAATCCCATTTTGAAGGCCTCAACAGCCGTGGCTATATCCAAGTTGGGAATGTCTAAGGATTCTTTACTGAATTTGGTAATGTAATCCCTTAATGATTCACTATGACCCTGGGTTATCCTATATAGATCACTAGTTAATCGTTCAAATTTTCTACTACAAGAAAACTGATTATTAAATAGGTTAACTAGATTAGCAAATGAGGTAATAGAGTAGGGGGAAGACTTAGCAGCCATTTGAGAGCTGATCCAGTAAGAGTGGATCTGAATCCCTTGCACAGGCATGCTTCCTTCAACCTTTCTGGGATTGGATTGATCTCCATCCTTTCCCTGTATTGTGCTATGTGTTCTTCAGGATCCGTCGAACCATCATACAGCTTCATGGTTGGCACATGGAACCTCTTGGGTATCTCAGCATCACAGATTGGTGGTGCAAAACGAGATATCCTGTGGCTCCCATCTGCAATCTCTGGGATAGGTTTGACCACTCCTGGAACACTTGATATCATATCCTTCAACTTTTGCAATTCTCTGGCCATGGCGTGGTTGATACCTGGATCCTGCATAAGGCCATGGTTAGTAGTATAAGAATTATTAAAAGTGTTACCTCCCATTGGATTCAAATTAGGAAGAATGGATGTTAATCAATATTGTTGGGGCTCTGGAATGATCGAAGGACCAGTAGAAGCAATGGTCTGCATTGGAATAAAATCTCCCTGATGGACATCTGAACTTCCTGTTTGCAAACTCTTCAAGGATCCTGGCATCTGGAAGGATCCCTGAAACTGGTACGATCCTGGAACAAAGGAGGATCCTTGAACCTGGGATGATCCTGGAACAAAGGAGGATCCTTGAACCTGGGATGATCCTGGAACAAAGGAGGATCCTTGGACCTGGGACGATCCTGGAACAAAGGAGGATCCTTGAACCTGGGATGATCCTGGAACAAAGGAGGATCCTTGGACCTGGGACGATCCTGGAACAAAGGAGGATCCTTGAACCTGGGATGATCCTGGAACAAAGGAGGATCCTTGAATCTGCTGCGCTCCTGAGTATCCTCCTGAATTCATGAAGGATCCCATATGCTGAGGATAGGATCCTGCTGGCTGGAAATATGAACCTGATGCCTGGGTCACTGTTGTTGTTCCGTAGTGCACTCCTTTCGGTCCACCCACATATTGAACATCTGGAACCACTGATGGTTGAGAAGTAATCACCGGAGTATCAAAATTCAAAGATCTGGGCACCAGTGGGGATTGATCCTCTGCCGTTTTCTTTTGTTTCTTGAGATCTCCGATTTCTTTGAGAATCCTATCATTGGTCTTGTCCTGTTGCTGTATATGATCCTTCATCTGCAAAATCAAAGTAAACATGTCACTAGTAGTGGGAGTGTAAGAAGCAGAAGAAGTTGGAGGTTTGGAGAAAATGGGAGTTGGTTTCTGTTAGGGGAGGATTTTCTAACAATTAGTGATCCTTATTTGTTATCCTAACTAGTGATCCTTACTTCTGTGACAGGTGGTGATCCTCAGAAGGGCTTTAGGATCAGGATCATGGATCACTTCAAGGATCCTCATACTGACGATTGTTTACTTATGTTTTATAACAACTCGCAGGTATAACAAGCTTGACCAGGTCTTAGCGGCATTCTTGGAGAATATTCCCGAAGTATTCTGCACGTGCTAGATCAAAACTAGACGTTATGGAGAACGTGGAGGCTTGGCTTGAAAGTCGGAGAGTTTGTTAACTAGATATTTTTCTTATTTGAAAGGGGTAACGAGCTAGTTAGTGACACTTAGTCATTTTGGCAGTTTCACACACTCGCAAACACTCTCATACAAGCTCTCGTTCAAACACTTAGCGATTACTTACATTTTTTACACATTTCACCGTAGTGATCCTTGTACCTAGCTCGTTACTATCCGAAGTTGTAAACGTTTATTCATTTATTTGAGCTTGGTGATCGGTAGTTTCCATCACCCGGGGTTTTTTGTGCCGGAGATCAACTCTTGATCAAGGGCTTTTTCCCCGTATAAATCCTTGTGTTGTTTGTGCATCCTACATTGAAGTGATCCTCATTGTTGTTACACATTTTAAGCATCATTCCCCTATACAAAGAGTTTGGTTGCATTATCATCATCAGATTTTCTAACCAAAACAGTTTGGCGCCCACCGTGGGGCAATTGGTGCTTTGCCTTAGAAGAATTCGCATTTCTGTGCTCATTCCGGTTCACTACAATCAAGCAGATGGCTTCCTCATCGAAGAATGCTTCAAACTTGATGCCCTCATTCACTTCCTCACAAGGCGTTCCTCCTTTGCCTCCACCACCCTCTGGATCCCAGAAGAATACAGAAAATGTTGCGAAGAAACCGACTCCCATTTTCTCAAAACCATCTTCTTCTTCTGTTTCAACTAATCCTACTACTAATGATCTCTATACCTTGATTTTGCAGATGAGGAATCATGCACAAGAGCAGGATAAGACCAACGAAAGGATCCTCCGGGAGATTGATGAAATTAAGAAACAGAAGAAAACGGCAGAGGATCATTCTCCACTGATGCCCAGATCTTTGAATTTTGACACTCCGGTGGTTACTTCTCAGCCGTCAATGGTTCCAAACATTCAATATGCGGGTGGACCAAAAGGAGTGCACTATGGAACAACAGCTATGACCCAGGCACTAGGTTCATATTTCCAGCTAGCAGGATCCTATCCCCAGCATATGGGATCCCTCACGAGTACAGGAGGATATTCAGGAATGCACCAAGTTCAAGGATCCTCCTTCGTTCCAGGATCATCCCAAGTTCAAGGATCCTCCGTCGTTCCAGGATCATCCCAGGTTCAAGGATCCTCCTTCGTTCCAGGATCATCCCAGGTTCAAGGATCCTCCTTCGTTCCAGGATCATCCCAAGTTCAAGGATCCTCCGTCGTTCCAGGATCATCCCAGGTTCAAGGATCCTCCGTCGTTCCAGGATCATCCCAGGTTCAAGGATCCTCCTTCGTTCCAGGATCATCCCAGGTTCAAGGATCCTCCTTCGTTCCAGGATCATCCCAGGTTCAAGGATCCTCCTTCGTTCCAGGATCATCCCAGGTTCAAGGATCCTCCTTTGTTCCAGGATCATCCCAGTTTCAGGGATCCTTCCAGATGCCAGGATCCTTGAGGAGTTTGCAAACAGGAAGTTCAGATGTCCATCAAGGAGATTTTATTCCAATGCAGACCAATGCCTCTGCTGGCCCCTCGATCATTCCAGAATCTCAACAATATGGATTAACCTCCATATTTCCTAACTTGAATCCAATGGGAGGTAACACTTTTAATAATTCTCATACTATTAACCATGGTTTTATGCAGGATCCAGGTATCAATCATGCCATGGCCAGAGAATTGCAAAAGCTAAAGGATATGATCTCGAGTGTTCCGGGAGTAGTCAAACCTATTCCAGAGATTGCAGATGGGAGCCACAAGATATCTCGCTTTGCACCACCAATCTGTGATGCTGAGATACCCAAGAGGTTCCATGTGCCTACAATGAAATTGTACGATGGTTCGACGGATCCTGAAGAACACATAGCACAATACAGGGAGAGGATGGAGATCAATCCAATCCCAGAAAAGTTAAAGGAAGCATGCTTATGCAAAGGATTCGGATCCACTCTCACTGGATCAGCTCTCAAGTGGCTGCTAAGTCTTCCTCCCTATTCTATTACCTCATTTGCAAACCTAGTTAACTTGTTTAATACTCAGTTTTCTTGTAGTAGAAAATTTGAACGATTAACTAGTGATTTATATAGGATAACCCAGGGTCATAATGAATCATTAAGGGATTACATTACCAAATTTAGTAAAGAATCCTTAGACATTCCCAACTTAGATATAGCCACGGCTGTCGAAGCCTTCAAAATGGGATTACTTAGGGATTCCTTATTTTATGATGATCTTGTTATGACACCGTGCAGGAACCTAGATGAGGTAAGAACCCGGGCCCTCAAGTTCATCCGGCTAGAGGATGATAAGAGGATTCAGGAGAGGATAACAGGATCCTCAAAGCAGGATAAGCAAGGATCCTCATTCAGAAACAACAAGTTCAGATCCTACAACAAATCTGATAATCAGAACGTGCATTCTATTGATCAAGAAGAGGATGATGAGGATTATCCTCCAATCTCTGAATATTGCTTTAGTGTTGATAACAATGAACTAATCCTTGCCTTGCAGAACCTAGGTGATAAAGCTAGATGGCCAAGAAAGAATGAAAGGCTAGCTGCAACTAAGGATAAATCAAAGTGGTGTGCATATCATGAAGATTTTGGGCACCTCACAGAAGAATGCATTGCACTAAGAAAGGAGATTGGGTACTTGTTGAGCAAAGGGCATCTAAAAGAGTTGTTGGGTAGGAAAAAGTCAAGGACTCAGGATCCTGAAAGGATCCCTGAGAAGGCTCCAGCCCCTCCAGCAGACGCACAAGTGATAAACTTTATCTCTGGGGGATCCGACATTTGTGGCACATCCTTCTCAGCAGCTAAGAGGCATGCGAAGGAAACTAAAATGGATAACGGAGAAAGGCCAGTTCGAACATCGAGTGTCTCCGAAGGAAAAGTCATAACCTTTGATGAAGAGGATCGTACTGATATCCAGGATCCTCATCACGATGGTTTAGTTATTACTCTTTTTATATCTAACTGTTTTGTCCGCAGGATCCTAATAGACGGAGGAAGTTCAGTGAACATTATCCAGCTTGACGTTCTAAAGAAGATGGGTATCCCCGAATCAGAGATCATACCAAGATCCTCCGTGCTCGTGGGATTTAGTGGCGAAACTAAGAACACCCTGGGGGACATTAAGCTCCCAATATATATTGAAGGCTTACACTCTTATCAAAAATTTTGTGTTATTGACTGTTTATCTTGTTGTAATGTTATCCTTGGCAGACCCTGGATACACGATATGAAAGCAGTCCCATCTACTTACCATCAATGTGTGAAGCTCCCTAGTCCTTGGGGAATAGTAAAGATCGATAGTGATCAGCAGGAAACTAAGAATTGCTACACTTCATCGATGAAACCAGCTTCGAAGTCAAGGGAGCAATAGCAATCAAGGTATCCTCCAAGGAATGTCCTGGAGGCCAGAGAGCAGGATGTGGTAGAAATCCTCATGGATCCTGATGATCCTGAATCCAAAATCTATGTCGGATCAGGGATCCTTGGCGAAATGAAAGAAGACCTCATATCCTTCCTCAAAAGGAGAAAGACTACCTTTGCATGGAAACATGAAGACATGACTGGTATATCCAAAGATGTTATCACCCATAAACTCGGCATCGACAGATCCTTCAAACCAATACATCAAAGAAGAAGGAAGTTTGCACCAGAAAGGAATGCCATTATCCAGGAAGAGGTAGAAAAATTGCTCCGGGCAGGTATGATTAGAGAGGTCAAGTATCCAAGATGGTTGGCCAATGTGGTTGTTGTTCAAAAGAAAAACGGAAAGTGGAGGGTATGTGTCGATTTTACCGATTTAAATAAGGCATGTCCCAAGGATCCTTTCCCTTTACCCCACATTGACTCCATGGTGGATGCAACTGCGGGTCATGAACTGTTAACTTTCATGGATGCTTTATCTGGATTTCAACAAATCCAAATGGAACCATCCGACCAAGAGGATACAGCCTTCATGACTCCAACTGGTATATATTGCTATATTGCTATGCCGTTTGGATTGAGAAATGCAGGTGCAACGTACCAAAGGCTGGTGAATATGATGTTCAAGGATCAGATTGGACAAACTATGGAGGTCTACATAGATGATATGGTGGTGAAATCCTTAAAAGCTGAGGATCACCTGCGAGACTTGGAGGAAGCATTTGATATCCTTGACAACTATAATATGAAGCTTAATCCTTCAAAATGTCATTTTGGTGTTAAAGCAGGTAAATTCTTAGGATACATGGTGACTAAGAGAGGCATCGAAGCTAGCCCGGAACAAATCAAAGCAATAGTGAACATCAAATCTCCGGCCAATGCTAAGGATGTTCAAAGGTTAACAGGAAGGATAGCAGCCTTGAACAGATTCATATCCAAGTCCTCCGAGAAATGTAAAGAATTCTATGATATCCTAAGGAAGAACAAGAAATTTGAGTGGACGGAGAAGCATGAAAATGCTTTAAAAGCCCTCAAAGATTACCTATCCTCGGCCCCGGCTTTGATGAAACCAGAAAAAGGTGATGTGTTATCCTTGTATCTTGCGGTATCCTCAAAAGCAGTAAGTGCGGTCCTTGTCAAGGATCATCAAGGTACACAACATCCTGTCTATTATGTAAGTAAAAGTTTACTTGATGCCGAATCCAGGTACTCACACCTTGAAAAACTTATCCTTGCATTAATAATGGCATCTACCAAGTTAAGACATTATTTTGAAACTCATGTTATCATTGTCAAAACTAATTTTCCAATTAAGAATGTCCTCAGGAAACCAGAGATGTCCGGAAGGATGGCTAAGTGGGCAGTAAAGCTGAGTGCCTATGATATAAGATATGAGCCTAGGACAGCTATCAAATCCCAAGCATTAGCTGACTTTGTGGCTGATTTCAGTAGTGATTTACAAGAAGAAGCTGAGTTAGAAGTCCAGCAGCTAGAAGAGACCAAGGATCCTTGGATACTCCACACTGATGGATCCTCAAATGTCAAAGGCACAGGGCTTGGAATACTACTAAAATCGCCACAGGGGGACATAATACCCCATTCTATAGCTTGTGAGTTCCAAACCACTAATAATGAGGCTGAATATGAAGCCTTAATTGCTGGTTTGCAAATTGCAAAGCATATGGGGATCAGGTATCTTGAGGTACATGTAGATTCTTTGTTAATTACAAATCACTTTAATGGATCATATGCTGTTAAAGGTGAAAAGCTAACCAAATATTTGGAGATAGTCAAAAGTTTGGCACTCTCTTTTGTTTCCTTTAGTTTGTCACAGGTACCAAGGGAAGAAAATACAGAAGCTGATGCATTGGCTAACTTAGGATCATCTTTGAAGATCCCAGAGGATATCAAGATCCCTATTATCCATATCCTAACCCCAGCTATTGAGGATCATGTGGCTATGGAGATAGGGAATAATTCTGCAATGATCCCCACTGAGGATACTCAATCCTATTCAGGATCCGGATCATGGATCTCACCAATTATGAGATACTTACAACATGGAGAGATTCCTACAGGAGAAAACCCTAGGGCTTTCAAATCTAAGGTATCTCAATTCACAATTATGAATAATATGTTGTATAGACGATCTCTTGCAGGACCATACTTGAGATGCATTGAGGATCCTGAAGTTCAGGAAGTTTTAAAAGACTTCCATGAAGGAGATTGTGGAAACCACACTGGGGGTAGGGCTTTATTTTCAAGGATCCTGAGGACAGGATATTATTGGCCAACCATGAAGAAAGATGCTGTGGAGTATGCCAGAAGATGTGATCCTTGCCAGAGACACAGCAATATCCTTCATCAACCAGCTGAATTATTGCATCCTATATCCTCCTCTTGGCCATTTATGAGATGGGGTATGGATATAGTTGGTAAGCTCCCTAAGGCACCTGGTGGGAAAGTATTCATGTTCGCTATGACTGATTACTTCTCCAAGTGGATAGAGGCTGAAGCTTTTGCCCAAGTCAGAGAAAAGGAAGTTATATCCTTCATTAAAAGAAATATTATAACTAGATTTGGAATTCCTTCTGAGATTATATGTGATAATGGTTCCCAATTTATTGGGGGCAGAACCACTAACTTTTGTGACAGCTGGGGGATTAAGATGATAACATCAACACCAGTCCACCCACAAGCTAATGGTCAAGCAGAATCATCCAACAAGATCATCATCAACAACTTGAAGAAGAAGCTTGGATCCAAGAAAGGAAAATGGGCAGAAGAGCTACCCTATGTGCTCTGGGCTGACAGGACAACCCCTAAGAATGCTACTGGTCAAACACCATTCTCTTTGGTGTTTGGGGCAGAATCAGTGATCCCAACAGAAATGGTGGTTCCTACTGCTAGAACAAGTACCCGTGATCCTGAGGAAAATGATGAAAACTTGGCTCAAGACCTGGATACTATTGAAGAAATCAGGGATATGGCTAGGATCAGGATGGCCAGTTATCAACAAAGAATGGCTGGTGCTTACAATAAAAATGTCAGGATCAGGAGGTTTCAAGTTGGAGATATGGTGTTAAGGAAAGCATTTCAGAATACCACCAATCCTGCTGATGGAAAATTGGCTCCAAAATGGGAAGGCCCTTATTTGATTGAAGCTGAAGCAGGAAAGGGGGCATATAGGTTGCTAACCATGGAAGGTGAATTGCTACCAAGAGCTTGGAATGCTGTCCACTTGAAGAAATATTTCATGTAAGCAGGATCCTTATGCTATAGGTGATCCTCATCGAAGAGATATCCTTAAAGGATCCTCAAAGTATCGGTGATCCTTACCCAGGTAATATCCTAATCTTGAACTATTTCATTTCTTAATTTTTTCATCTAAGGATAAGGATCATGTATCCTTTATCCATCTCTCACGTGAGTTCAAGTTTTGAAAGCTCAGGTATCTTCAGCACAACATTGGTTATCCACAGAAGCAATCCGTCCTTTGGGTTTAACCCCAGTTATTTGGGCTTGTCCCCAGATTCCGCCTGCAGCGCACGATGATCCTGGTATAGTTCAAGGCTTTGGGACCAGTACTCATTATAGGGGCTGATAATTCCATTGTTCTGGCTATGCTTAGGATCCTACGTATAATGGTAGACGTACCATACATCCGTTCATAAGGTTTCTAACGTTTTCACGTTAGCTAAGGTTTCTAACGTTTTCACGTTAGCTAAGGTTTTGGCATCTTCATGTCACTAAGTTTGGATAGTCGCCAGTTAGGGCCATACTCCAGTTTACATACGATCCTTGGGCTTGTCCCCAGTTATCCTTGGGCTTGTCCCCAGTTATCCTTGGGCTTGTCCCCAGTTATCCTTGGGCTTGTCCCCAGTTGCTAACTCTTTTCTTATATTGGCTTAGTCCCAAGTTATGCTCTATTTCAGGTCATTGAAGATAGGCAGTTAGGGATCCTTCATCCTTATTTCACTCTAAGGTTTATCTTATAGTTATCCTTATTATGGTTAGGATTCTAACTTGGATCCTCAGGTATGATCCTTAACTCTTTTGATTTTATTTATTATTCTTTTAAATGACCCTTATACTTGACAACTGAACTTATAAATTTTAAATCATGTCATTTTTTAAAAACTTATCTGTTATGGGATATGTGATCCTTGTTCATATCCTAAACTTTTTGGATATCTTTCCTAGTTTTTCAAGGCTTGATAAGTATAAACAAATTGAACATTATAACAGTTGGAAAATAACATACTAAAAAGGATAACAACACAAGATAAGCGACAAAAGGTTAAGTTTTTATTTATTAACATAAGACTAACCCTTTAAAGGTTGTCAAAATTACCTACCCGAGCTTCTACCAGCAAAACGTGGCCCGTCCGCTGGGGTAGGTAAAGGGTGTCCAGGATAATGAGTTCAAAAGTAGTGCAGGAATATAAAGGCAGCAGGATCATAATGGCTTCATCCCCCAAACAGAGGATCCCTCCACCAATTGCAATCCTGCCTATTGTCCAAAGGATCATACATGATCCTTAATCCTAAAAACCTATTGTTCAAAGTACAACCCATGAAATTGTCTTAAACATCACAACCACAAAAACAACCACCAAACTAAAAAATTGGGCTCCGGCCTCAGCACATATATCCATCATCGCCCAATTGTGCAGCCTACACCTTTGCTGCATCCTCTTCTCCTCCAGCTGCGGTATCCTTCACTTGATCCTTCCCACTGCCACTTGCTTCAATCGCCAAGACTTCAGTAGCCTCTTCTTCCTCATCCTCAAGCTCAGCCAACCTTTCTTTCCAACCCTCAATATCCCAGCTGTTCTTATCAAAGCTAGGATCTTGAGCTTCTTGGGCCATCTTCAACTTAGTCTGATACATCGTGATGGCAGCGGAGAGCTTGGCATTTTCGATGAGGTCATGCTTTTCATAATCAAAGTTAACCAACACCTTGGCCATTGCCTGCTTGGTATCCTGGAGTTCCTTCCGAGCATCAGCAAGTGCAAGATCTTTGAGCACGCCAACCTGTTGAAGATCAGCTATTTTATTGTCCAGCTCCTCAATATTACCCACGTAGTCCTCGATCTCGGCAAATTTCTGCAAAGAGAAGATAAGGCAGTTCAAGGTCAAGTGATCCTCATAAGAGCTGGATACCTAGGCAAAGTTAAGGATCCTTACTTCATTGAAGTACTCAAGGAATTGGTGGCGAATCAGTGGCAGCCCTTGAAGATCCTCAGCATCAGAAATCTTCCTCTTCTTGACACCCTTCCCTTTAGTGGGTGCCTTTGGAATGGAAATGCTGGGACTGCTGGTGGATTTCTTCCTCCTGGGCCGTACGAGATCGAGGTCAGCTGTGTTGAATTGGGAAACAGGCTTGACAGGTTTTCCAGCGCCTACACATTCAAAGCAAGATGAGTATCCTTATCCTATTTCAATTTATCTATTTATTTTAATATTTAAACTGTATAAAAGACAGGATACTTACTTGACATGGTAATGGAACCTGAGGATACTTCTTGTGAGTCTTGGGTGTCTATCTTGAATGTCCTTGTTTCAGGATCGAGCTTCCAGAAAGCAGCGAGCTTATCCTTGGTTTCAGGTGATGTGCGGATACGTGAAATGGTGATAGCTGCAAAACAAGAAAGCAAAAATATAAGTTATCCTAGCAATCAAAGAAAGTTCCTGGTGATCCTTATCAGGATCCTCCATCCTACCATGGGTAGCCCAATTTTTAGGAAGATCCTTTCCATCCTGGATAGAATCTCTCTTCACAAAGAAAAAGCGACGTTTCCAGTCTTTGTCATTCTTGGTGACTTTCAGAAGAGGATGATCTGCACCGGGTTTTCGCTTAAGCAAATAACGATGGGAACCAAAGGTAGTAAGATCATACAGCTCCGCTAATTCTGACATGCCCAAAGCAATGCCTTCCTGTTCGATGATCCTCTCCAGGGTATACAAGACCCTCCAAATCATCGGCATGGCTTGGATATAAGAGATGCCGGTAAGGGAAAAGAAGGATTGAGTAAACTCTGGGAAAGGATAGGTGTATCCTATGGTGAATGGAGTGGCTGGAAATGCAACCCATGTTTCTGAAACATAGTCGCTAAGGGTAGTAGGATCAAAGGGTCTGATAAAAGCATCCGCCGGAAAACAGCAACGGATTCTGTCTATCTGTGCTTCGTTAAAACAACACTTTTCATTCGCGGAGTCTTTGATGATTTTCTGACTTTCCAGAGGGCTATCTTTCTTGTGATCTTTGCCCGGAGAACTTCGGAGCAACATATTTGATGGAAAGATGAAAACAGAGCAAGAGAGGGGAAAGGATAGAGAGAGAGAATACCTGATCGTCTTCGGAATGTGGATTATAAAGGGAGTTTCTCTGAAAATTTAAATGCATTTGATCCTATCTATATCTCTATTTATAATCATGATCTTGCAGGTTGTCACTTCCGTGACATCATCATCGCAACGGCTAGTTCAAAATTAACGGCTATATATCCGTTAGTTTGTTACGGATAAGATCGAGAAAACATAACTCGCTAATTTTACAATTTCACTCCTTATATTTTGGGGGCAATTGTTAGGGGAGGATTTTCTAACAATTAGTGATCCTTATTTGTTATCCTAACTAGTGATCCTTACTTCTGTGACAGGTGGTGATCCTCAGAAGGGCTTTAGGATCAGGATCATGGATCACTTCAAGGATCCTCATACTGACGATTGTTTACTTATGTTTTATAACAACTCGCAGGTATAACAAGCTTGACCAGGTCTTAGCGGCATTCTTGGAGAATATTCCCGAAGTATTCTGCACGTGCTAGATCAAAACTAGACGTTATGGAGAACGTGGAGGCTTGGCTTGAAAGTCGGAGAGTTTGTTAACTAGATATTTTTCTTATTTGAAAGGGGTAACGAGCTAGTTAGTGACACTTAGTCATTTTGGCAGTTTCACACACTCGCAAACACTCTCATACAAGCTCTCGTTCAAACACTTAGCGATTACTTACATTTTTTACACATTTCACCGTAGTGATCCTTGTACCTAGCTCGTTACTATCCGAAGTTGTAAACGTTTATTCATTTATTTGAGCTTGGTGATCGGTAGTTTCCATCACCCGGGGTTTTTTGTGCCGGAGATCAACTCTTGATCAAGGGCTTTTTCCCCGTATAAATCCTTGTGTTGTTTGTGCATCCTACATTGAAGTGATCCTCATTGTTGTTACACATTTTAAGCATCATTCCCCTATACAAAGAGTTTGGTTGCATTATCATCATCAGATTTTCTGACCAAAACAGTTTCTTCTCGGCATTTTTCTGAGGTCCAGAAGGTGGTGGAGGCAAAGGTGGAATGCCCTGAGATGAATTGACCGCAGACATTGCAGTAGAGGTATTCTTCAATGATGAAGCCATGTATTTGTATGCAATGAACCAGAATGATCACCAACAGAAAAACTTCTTAGGAATGAAGCACCAATTGCCCCACGGTGGGCGCCAAACTGTTTTGGTCAAAAAATCTGATGAGGATAATGCAACCAAACTCTCTGTTACGAGGAATGATGCTTGAAATATATGACAATGATAAGGATCACTTCAATGTAAATTGCACAAACGACACAAGGATTTATACAGGGAAAAAGCCCTTGATCAAGAGTTGATCTCCGGCACAAAAAACCCCGGGTGATGGAAACTACCGATCACCAAGCTTAAATAAATCAATAAATGTTTACAACTTCGGATAGTAACGAGCTAGGTACAAGGATCACTAGGGTGAAATGTGTGAAAGTGAGTGAAAACTGTTAAGTGTTTGTCGAGAGCTTCAAGAGTGTGATTGTACGAGAGTGTGTGTAGCTGAAAATGGCTAAGTGTTCTAATTACTAGCTCGTCACCCCTTTAAAAATAGAAGTTAACTACGCTAACAAACTATCCGACTTTTGTGCCAAGCTCCCACGTTCTCCACAACGTCCATTTCCAGTCAAACGTGTGCGAAATACCCGTGGAATATTCCATAGTAACGTTGCCAAGACCAAGTCAAGCTTGTTACTCCTGCAATATAATACGAAACACAAACAATCGTTAGTATGAGGATCCTTAAAGTGATCCATGATCCTGATCCTGAAGCTCTTCTAAGGATCACTATCTGTCACAGAAGTAAGAATCATTAATTAGGATAACAAGTAAGGATCACTAATTGTTAGAAAATCCTCCCCTAACACAACCCATGTTGCAGAAACGAAGTCACTCAAGGCGGTAGGCTCCAAAGGTTTAAAGACAACTGTTATGGGTCATTTTCTGAGCATATATATATCCTGACTAATATTCTGCTTTTGATTGTTTACTTGTGATCAGGATACCGGATCAGGATATTGGTAACATCCTGGTGCGATATCCTGGTATTAACTAAATTAACCACGTGCAGGTTAGAAGCTGTGGGTCACTAACGGTCGAATGGACCTCTTCTCCTTAAGACTCGGGCAAACCAGTTACATGAGAGACGTTGAACCCGAAGGACCAGGTCTACAACGTTCAAGTAGGGAATATCCGCCGAATCCCGGTTTAATAGGGTAGTTTGTTGAATTTCTTTTACTATAAATAGACGGGGCGGATCAGATTTAGGCACACAATTTTTTCACACACTCTCTTTCGCACACTTTGCTCTCTAGCTTCTAGCAAACACTACACACAAACACTTGTACTCAAATTACCTTGTAACACCTAGTTGATCCGCATCACATCCTGCACTGTATCCTGATATTCGAAGTAATAGAAGAACAAGGCAGCTGCGATTGTCAGCTCCCGAGGTTTTGTGCCGGCGATCTAGATTGATCAAGGGCTTTCCTCGTACATCTCGTGTCACCCTTTACATTTTTGCTCATTGTTTGATCATAGATACAGCTCTATATTCTGAGCCGTATCCTGAAACTGTTTTTGCAAATAATTTGATTAACATATTTTCGACACTCATTTCTAGCACACTACCTCACTTAACTAATTTGATCACTTAATTGCTTCGGTAATTTTTGACCAAAACAATTTGGCGCCCACCGTGGGGCAAGTGGTGCTATTTTTACTAAAAACTTTAGTAAAATCATTACTCGGTTTTCTATTGTCAAAACTTTTTGCTACATTGTTTTCAATGGCCTCGAGATCAAACATGAGCTCTTCCACCATATCTGCTACAACCTCTGAAATAATTGGTTCGGTGCTTCCACCTCCTCCTCCAAGAATGCAAGCCTCTTCACAAGGAGCTGAAAGTCATGTGGCTCGGGATGTTATTCCCGCTCCCAGTGCCCAGGGATCTGGTCCTGTTTTGGCTTCTAATGATGAAATTCTGAATTTGTTTGGTAATGACAGGAACAGATGAGGCAGCAGCAGGAAACTGGGGGAATATCGTGCCAAGCCATTCCCAGAATCATACTCTTGAGATACCCTCTTCAATAAGAGTATCAACCGTGAGAAGCTCAGGATATGCTTCAGGATATGGCCAGAATCCCCAGACTGGTAATGTATCTAATAATAATAACACTCTTGCTACTAATGGTGTTGGATCTTTGCAGGATGCAGGTATGGCGTCGATATTTACTAGGGAGCTTCAAAAGCTGAAAGACATGATATCCAGTGTGCCTGGAGTGGTCCAGCCGATTCCAGAAGTATCCCAAGACAGTCATAGGATATCCCGGTTTGCACATCCTATCTGTGATGCTGAAATCCTGAAAAGATTTCAAACCCCCAACATGAAACTCTATGACGGAGCCACGGATCCTGAAGAGCATATCGCCCAGTATAGGGAAAGGATGGAGATCAACCCTATCCCTCCAGATCTCAAGGAAGCATGTCTCTGCAAGGGTTTGGTTCTACCTTTACAGGATCAGCCTTAAAATGGCTGTTAAATGTTCCTCCTCACTCAATTACTTCGTTTGCTCATTTGGTTAATTTATTTAATAGTCAGTTTTCTTGCAGCCGGAGTTTTGAGAAACTAACCAGTGATCTTTACAGGATAACTCTAGGGCCTCAGGAATCCTTGAGGGATTATGTGAACAAGTTTAGTCGGGAATCCTTGGATATCCCACATCTTGATATTGCAACAGCTGTGCAGGCTTTTAAGATGGGATTACAAAAAGATTCTCAGTTTTATCAGGATCTTGTAATGAATCCCTGCAGGAATCTCGACGAAGCTCGTAACAGGGCCTTGAGATATATTCGCTTGGAAGATGACAAAAAGATGCAAGAGAGGATGAATTCTACCTCAACCTATGAATCAACCAACAGGAAATCAGAATCCTCGTATAAACCATATCGCTCTAAGCCATATGGCAGAAATGACAACAAGAAAGTGAATGCTGTTGAAGACGAGGATCCTGAAGAATATCCTGAATTATCTGAATATTGCTTTTCTGTTAACATACCTGAGTTAATGTATGCTATGCAGGGTTTAGGAGACAAAGCTAGGTGGCCTCAAAAGAATCAACAAAAAGCTGATTGGAAGGATAAATCCAAATGGTGTGCCTTCCATGAAGATTTCGGACATGTAACTGAGGATTGCATTGCTCTAAGGAAAGAAATAAGCTACCTATTGAGCAAGGGGTATCTGAAGGATCTGCTGGGAAGAAAGAAGAATAAAGGGCAGGATCCTGAGAAGAATCCTGAACGAGCAGCATCACCCCCAGCAGATGCCAAAATAATTAACTTTATTTCAGGAGGATCCGACATTTGTGGGACTTCGTATTCTGCGGCCAAGAGACATGCAAAGGAGGCTAGGACTGAAAGGGGAGATAAACCAGCCCGGATGACTACCCTCACAACTGATAAAGTCACTTTCGACAGTGATGACGGGGATACTGTCCAGGATCCTCACCATGATGCTCTAGTAATAACGTTATATGTTGCTAACCATTTTGTACGCAGGATATTGGTGGATAATGGCAGCTTCGTCAACATAATCCAACTAGAAACTTTGAAAAGAATGAATGTATCTCCAATGGATATTACTTCAAAATCCACCGTGCTTGTTGGGTTCAGTGGAGAGGCCAGGAACACAGTAGGAGACATAAAGTTGCTAGTATATGTTGAAGGGGTCAACTCAATACAACGTTTCTGTGTGATGGACTCCCTATCCTGCTACAACATCATACTAGGCAGGCCATGGATCCATGACATGAAGGTTGTGCCATCGACTTATCATCAGTGCATCAACATCCCTACCCCTTGGGGGGTTGTCAAGGTTGATAGTGATCAGCAGGAGGAGAAGGAATGTTACTCATCCTCAATGAAATCCTCAGTCAAACCTAATGCAGCATAGCAATTAAAGATGCGGGCCCAGGATATCGTGGAGGCTTCGGAGCAGGATGTAAAGAAAATAATCCTGGATCAGGATAATCCGGGTACTCGGTGCTCGTAGGAACCAATATCCCACAGGATATTGAAAATCAATTGACTAATTTTTTGAGATGCAGGATGTCAACATTCGCATGGAAGCACGAGGATATGACAGGTATTTTCAAGGATATTATAACACATAAGCTCGGTATTGACAGGTCATTCAAGCCGGTCCAACAAAAGAGAAGGAAATTTGCTCCGGAGCGAAATGTGATCATACAAGAGGAAGTTGAAAGACTACTAAGGAGCAAGATGATTAGAGAAGTGAAGCTTCCTAAATGGCTTGCGAATGTAGTCGTGGTACAAAAGAAAAATGGGAAATGGAGAGTTTGTGTAGATTACACAGACTTAAACAAAGCCTGTCCCAAAGACGCGTTTCCTCTACCTCATATTGATTCAATGGTAGATGCTACCGCCGGCCACGAGATGTTAACCTTCATGGATGCCTCTTCAGGATTTCAGCAAATCCAAATGGAACCCTCTGATCAGGAGGATACTGCTTTCATGACACCCACATGTATTTATTGTTATACTGCTATGCCCTTTGGTTTGAAAAATGCAGGTGCAACATACCAGAGGTTGGTAAACATGATGTTTAAAGACAAGCTGGGGGGACACCATGGAGGTATATATTGACGATATGGTGGTGAAATCTAAAAAGGCTGAGGATCACCTCCAGGATATTAAGGGAGCGTTTGATATCCTGGATCAATATAACATGAAACTGAATCCTGCTAAGTGCCATTTCGGAGTAGGGGCAGGAAAGTTTCTAGGATATATGGTGACCAAAAGGGGGATAGAGGCAAGCCCGGAGCATATTAAAGCTATCCTGGATATAAAATCACCTTCAAATATGAAGGATGTTCAACGGTTAACAGGCCGAGTAGCAGCATTGAACATATTTATTTCAAGATCCCCGGAGAAGTGCAAGGAATTTTATGATACCCTCAAGAAGAATAAGAAGTTCGAATGGGGAGCAAAGCATGAAGCAGCCTTGCAGGATTTGAAGCAGTATCTTTCAACCGCACCCTTATTGATGAAGCCTGAGGATGGCGAACCATTATCCGTGTATCTTGCAGTATCAGGGAATGCAGTAAGTGCTGTCCTTGTAAAGGATCATGAAGGTCAGCAGTATCCTGTCTATTATGTTAGTAAAAGTTTATTAGATGCTGAAACTAGATATTCTCATCTAGAAAAATTGATATTAGCCCTAATTATGGCATCAACAAAACTTAGACATTATTTTGAGACACATAGGATTCATGTTAAAACCAACTATCCTGTTAAAAACGTGCTTAGGAAACCCAAGATGTCTGGTAGGATGGCTAAATGGTCAGTGAAATTAAGTGCTTTTGATCTAGTATATGAGCCTAGAAATGCCATAAAGTCTCAGGCTTTAGCTGATTTTGTGGCTGATTTCAGTAGTGACATTCAAAATGAAGTAGACTTAGAAGTACAACAGCTAGGAGAAAACTTAGAATCCTGGACATTATATACTGATGGTGCATCTAATGTAAGAGGTGTAGGTCTAGGTATACTACTAAAATCGCCACAGGGGGACATATTACCCCAGGCTATTAGGTGTGAATTTCCTGCTACTAATAATGAGGCAGAATATGAAGCTTTAATTGCAGGATTAGAGTTGGCTAAAAATATGAGTATCAAGAATTTGCAAGTATATGTTGATTCTTTGTTAATCACTAATCATATTAATAGAACCTATGCAGTTAAAGGTGAGAAGTTAATCGAGTATCTCGAAATTCTCAAAAAATTAGCAGGATATTTCGATATTTTTACACTTGAGCAGGTACCAAAAGAGAATAATGCTGAAGCTGATGCCTTGGCAAATCTGGGATCTATCGGTCAAGATACCGGAAGGAACCCGAATACCAATATTACATATCCTATATCCTGCGACGAATCCTTAGGATAAGGAAGTAATAAGTATTCAGGATCCTGATGATGAGTATCCCGAGCAGGATCCTAAGTCCTGGACGGCTCCAATCATGAGATATCTCAAGGAAGGACACATCCCAAAGGATGAGAACCCTAAGGCCTTTAGAATGAAGGTATCACAATTCACTATTATAAATAATGTTTTGTATAAGAAATCTCTTGCAGGACCATATCTGAGGTGCTTGGAGGATCCCAAAACCAAAGAAGTGCTTCAGGATATACACGAAGGGGATTGTGGTAACCATACTAGGGGCAGGACATTGTTCTCAAAAGTATTGAGAACAGGATACTATTGGCCGACGATGAGAAAAGATGCTACAGAATATGCTCGAAGATGTGACGCATGTCAAAGACATAGTAACATATTACATCAGCCGGCCGAACCACTTTATCCTATAGCTTCCCCTTGGCCATTCATGAAATGGGGAATGGACATAGTAGGAAAATTGCCAAAGGCTCCAGGAGGAAAGGTCTTCATGCTGGAAATGACCGATTATTTCTCTAAGTGGGTCGAAGCTGAAGCATTTGTTCAGGTTAGAGATCAAGAAGTGGTATCCTTCATAAAAAGGAATATCCTGACTAGGTTTGGAGTACCAGCTGAGATAATTTGTGACAATGGATCTCAATTTATAAGTAAAAGGACTACTGACTTTTGCAAGAGTTGGGGAATCAAAATGATCACGTCTACTCCGGTACATCCTCAAGCAAATGGACAAGCAGAATCCTCGAACAAGATAATTGTCAACAACTTGAAAAAGAGACTAGGGGCTAAGAAAGGAAGATGGGCAGAAGAATTACCATTTGTTTTGTGGGCTGATAGGACGACGGTGAAGAGTGCAACTGGCCAAACCCCGTTTTCCTTGGTGTTTGGAGCAAAAGCGGTGATCCCGACAGAAATGGTGATACCTACAGCGAGATCCAACCTCAGGGATCCTGAGCAGAATCCTGAAGTCCTATGCCAGGAACTGGATACTATTGATGAGACAAGAGACGCTGCAAGGCTAAGGATGGCAGCATATCAACAGAGGATATCTCAAGCATATAACAAGAATATAAGGACTAGAAGATTTCAAGTTGGAGATTGGGTATTGAGAAAGGCTTTTCAGAATACTACTAATCCTGCTGATGGAAAGTTGACTCCAAAATGGGAAGGACCCTATGAGGTTGAATCAGAATCAGGAAAAGGAGCATACCGACTCAAGAATATGGAGGGGGATATGCTACCGAGATCCTGGAATGCTATACATCTAAAACTATATTTCAAGTGACTATGGAATTTAAATTCTAACTCAGGATGGAATGGATTCTGTCTTTTTTATTAAATTTTAATATTATTTACTGTTTTGAACCCTTACTGACTTAAGCATCGGAGGGGTGTTTTCCAGGCTAACACCCACCTTAGCTTACGGTTGTTTTGCAGTATATGCTTCGGGATATAGCACCAGGATATACACTCAGGATACTTTGGAAGATTAGAGGATTGGCCCCCTCTCTCACGTCTAAGGGACCCTGATCCATTCACAGGTTTAAAGGTATTCACCTTTCTTCCGAATTGGGTTTAAACACCCCGCCTGGAGCGCAAGTTATTCGGGAATAGTTCAAGGTGGCAGGACCAGTTCATGTAAAAGTGGCTGACAATTTCGTTACTATTGGCTATATCCTGAATCCTAAAGGTATATGAGGATTGATCACCCTCTCTCACGAAAGGGTATTTTCATACTCTCTAAGGTTTAAAGGTTTTCACCTTTCTAAGTCTTGGAGTTTATACACTCCCGCCTGTAGCGCATGAAAATGTGGGATTTTCCCCAGGATACTAAGGATTTATCTCCAGTATATTTTTGGGTTTTACCCCTATAACACAAGAATTGTCTAAACAGTTGGAAATAATGTTCAAAAATTTTCTAAAGTGTTTAAAGACTTCATGCACAGGGGACATTCCTTCTTAAGCAATTGTATGAAGCTCAAAAGATCAAAATTGGGCTAAGTGTCTCGGACTGGGGACATCTTAGTACGAGAAGTCGCAAAAGGGGTTGGAGTTTAATACTAGGGCTACACTCAATTCCTGGTATGATCTTTCCTTTGTGAACCTTACATGAATTGTTTAACTCTGATTAAGGCTCAAATATCCTGAAAAGGATATATCTTTAGGATATGTCTTCAAAATATGTTTTTGGGATACGTTTCGGGATATTTGATTGAAATATTTGGGAAATGATACTTGGATTGAAAATTAAAACTTTGATCAAACAAGTGTTGTCAAAACAGGTTTTAGAAAATAGACTACCCTTTATTCTTTAAAAATTTTGTCTAAAATTGTTTGGAAATTTTATAAAGGTCTTCATAATATATCACTGAGTATATTGATCAGGATATTTTCAAAAGATAGTTGCACAAATTTTGCAAAGCTAAAATCTACACTAAGAAATGCATGACAGAAATTAGAGGGCAATAGCAAACCAACTGAAAGATGAAATTATCTGAAATAAGCAATACCAGTTGGTAACCGAAGGCTTCATCCTAAAACCTAGGACCCATCCACCTTCGGCTATCAAGTTGTTTTAATGCAGAAATAGAAACTGTTCATAGGACCAGAAGTAAAATTGTTCAAACATAAGCATAACTCTCAAATTTAAGGGAAATAAGTTTTAGGAGGCAGCGCCTTCTTCGTTCATGGCATTTTCAGCAGGATCCGTCTCGGGATCAACCTGAGCTTCACTCTCATCATCAGTTGGTTTTTCGACTGCCTTTGAAGATCCTTCAGCTGCAGGTTTAGCAGAAGTGCCGCCGAGACTCTTCAGCTTTGTTTCCCAGGCATTGATGTCCCAAGAAAGACATTCGAAGCCCAGTGCTTTAGCTTCGTGGGCCATCTTTAGCCTGGCTTGGAGAAGGGAAGTGATGACGGAACTTTTAAGGCTTTCCCGGTAGCTGATCATATCCTGTTCGTGTTGAGCATGGGCAACATCAAGATCGGTTTGAGCCTAGAGAGCAGCTTTGCTGAGGGCGACCTGGTGTTCTTGGGTCATAGCCTTGAACTTGTCCTCGTAATGCCGAGATTTGGCGGCTGCAATCATACCCTGATCAGAGATGGTAACCTCGGCTTTCTTCAACTTGGATTCAAGCTCTTATTGAGCCCACAGGATTCTTGATATAAATGAACCAGACGTTCGAGACCCTTCAAAGTAAGAGGACAGGTATTGGTTTTAATAAATACTTATAAGCGGTATAAGGTGCATGATATGGCTCGAGAATATTAACCTGTTTAAGAAAAGAAGTCATGAATCCGCTTGCCTCAATGAACCCGTGATTTTCATAGGGGAATGTATCAGAGATAATAGGAGAATCAGGCTCTTTCCTTTTACGGGAACTTGAACTCCGGGGCTTAGTAGCTGGTGAAGGTTTGGGAATGATGATAGCCTTGGAGATGCTGGGCTTGGATGAGGTCGTGGCCTTGGGAGTAGGTTCCTTCTTAATCTGGACCTGATCAGAATAATTGTCCAGCTCTTCAAGGTCGAAAACCTCAGGGATCTTGGCTGGTGCTGCATAAAGGGAAAAGTCCTCCACCCTTATTACTCTTTATATTACAATAATTAGTCATTTCAAAAGTAACTCTTACCGGACATTTCGGATGATGAATATTGGCTGGAACTCGGGATATGTGTGGTAAAACTCCTGTCACTTGCAGGTAATTGGTAAACTGCTTTGATTCTTTTTTCTGATTCCGCAGTAGGGGGAGCTACTTCCTTAAAATTCACTGCGAAAATATCAAATAAGAAGATGTTAGCACAAGATAAAAGTTTAGAAGTACATGGGGACATTCATGATCCTACCGGTGGTTAACCACTCCACCGGAAGACTAGCACCCTCACGAATGGAGTCTCGTTTGACGGAGAAGAACTTGCGTTGCCATCTGTTTTGGTCAAAAATTACCGAATCAATCAAATTAGTTAAGTGAGGTAGTGTGCTAAAACGTGTGTTGAAAATATGCTGG
Organism: Helianthus tuberosus; assembly: GCA_030545235.1. NCBI lineage: Eukaryota > Viridiplantae > Streptophyta > Magnoliopsida > Asterales > Asteraceae > Helianthus > Helianthus tuberosus. The sequence continues at coordinate 5,963,583 of CM060397.1, read as the reverse complement.
TTAAGTTGTTTTGAAATACAGTATTCAGGATACGGCTCAGGATATTGAGCTGTATCTATGATCAAACAATGAGCAAAAAGTAAAGGGGGTGACACGAGATATACGAGGAAAGCCCTTGATCAATCTAGATCGCCGGCATAAAACCTCGGGAGCTGACAATCGCAGCTGCCTTGTTCTTCTTATTGCTTTAAACTTCAGGATACAGTGCAGGATATGGACCAGATCGCTAAGTATTACAATGCTTTTGTGCGAGAGTGAAAATTGCTAGAGAACAAGTGTTAGAGTGTAGTGAGTGTTGATGTGATGTCCTATTCGATCTGATATACCCACCTATTTATAGTAACGAATTACAAACGAAAATTCCTATAAATATGGGATGCTCCGAATATTCCATTGTAAACGTTGTAGACCGAGTAATGCGGCTTCAACGTCTTTATTTGAACGACTTGGATCGAGTCTTCCGCGGAATGAGTCCTTGTGAACGTTGCTAGCTTCTAACCCGCTTACCTGCACATAATCCGTTAGTGATCCTGAGGATACCATTCAGGATGTTACCAATATCCTGAATCAGCATCCCGGATGTGAACAAATATCATATAACCAAGATATAACCCAAGATATTTCTCAGGATATGAGCTCAGAATTTCACCCATAACAATTGTCCCCAAAAATGTTACCGTTTAGTATCTTGCCACTAACGGTTACATTTTTCACAGAGATCGAGGCAATTAAGAGATAAGACCAATGATGTGACCGTTTGCAACTTACTCAACCTATATTTACTCATTGCACCCGATATCTTCTCATCCTCATCTCTTTTTTAATCACTACCGATAAGGAAAAAGGTAAACATTCTCTCTCTAATCTTCATCTTCATCCTCCTTTTCCGGTCAAAAATTCAGGCGATCAAATGCCGAGACATACAAGATCTAGTTCTGGTGATTCGGCTCCCACATTCATCCAGCAGAATCTTCTCCAAGAACCGGAGAAAGAGATATGTTCTTTTGATAGTGCCCACTTGTCGGCTTTGAAATCCTCCGGTATCTTTCCGAAAGGAACGGTATTCCGGCCGTTCAACCGGGAAATCCGGTCGGATATGGTCTCCAATGGTTGTGCTTTAGTGCCTTTCCTTTCACCTTAGGGTTACAGTTCCCCTTTCCAGACTTCATCACCGAATTCTTCAAGATTACAAAAATCTCTTTCAGTCAAACAATGCCAATGCTTTGGCGTGTTCTGTCCGTTCTTGACCAGATCAAGAAAAATCACATCCCTGATCTTTCTGTTCATGATCTCCCCCTAGCTTACCGGCTTAGATGCCATGGATCATGTAGATTTTTGTTTTATTTCACCTCCGGCAACCCGATGATACTTCGTGCCACCAGGAACGAGGATAATTGGCAATCTAAGTTCTTCTTTGTAAAAAGAGACTCAATCCCTGGTGGAACAGAATATCCGGTGAAATGGTTGAAAAAGGGTAGGATTTAGGGTTTAAGGATGATCCTGCCTCTTATCCTGTTCCATATCCTGAACTGATTAACTTTCTTTTCTCTATTGTGCACGCAGCTGATTTCAGGAAGATTGCACCTCCCCTTGCTGATTCAAAGAAAAGGATTGACGCCATCAGACTCCTTCCAGAGGCTGAAAGAAGTTTCAACCCGTCTCCACCATCTCCAAGTCCTCTTTCTAGTGCAAACATGTCTGGTAAGGATCCTGCAAAATATCCTGTACACACATGTCTTTATTTGATATACTTAGGAGAAATTTTACTCCCTGTATGCAGACTCCAGCAAGGTTCCAGTCTACCTAGACCTTGATGAACTTGACAGCTATCCTACCCTAGTCATGGTCAAGAAAGAGACCCCTGCAACCACCAGCTCCAAGCCACTCCCGGCTCCTAAGGCTAATCTGAGGACTCGTGCTTCCACAGCAAAAAAGAGGAAAGGTCCTGAAGTCAGTGCTCCAGGTCCAGAAGGGTTCTCCTACGATGAACTCAGCTTTTCTGACTCCTTAGAGCCAATGACATCCTTCCTCAACAAGGTAATATCCTGCTACATATCCTGAACATATATCCTGATAGGATATCCTGGTTAATATATTCTACCTCATACCTGAACTTGATGTGCAGGGCCTCCAGCATTTGCTCCACCTGTACAACGATGCCTGTGGTACTGCTGCACTCCATGAAGCCAGGATCAAACAGCTTGAAAGCACCGTTGCCGACCAAGGTGCCATTGCTGAAGCAAAGACGCGGCACTACGAGGGCATGCTGAAGAAGGTCACCCAAGATGCTGAGCTCAAACTTGCCACCGTCCAAATGGATCACGAACAGGCCATGGTTTCTTTCCGGGAAGGAATCAAAGCCTCTGCTATCGTCTCCCTACTACAAGCTCGCATCAAGATGGCCTACGAGGCCAAGGAGACAGGCCTTGTATGCCCATCCTGGCCGGTTGAATCCTGGGTGGCCAAGCTGAAGGAGCTTGGAGGCAAAGCTGTGCCACTCCCTGCTGAAGCCGGGGAATCCTCTAAGACAGCAGAGGTGGTAGACAAGGCTGGAGATAAGAAGGATGCTGGAGAGGATGCTGGGACAGATGCTGGTGAGGATGCTGCTCAGGATGCTGAAGCTGGAAAGGCAGAGAAGGTTGGAGAAGATGCCGCCGTGTGAGGGCATTCAGGTGGGCAATGACGGATATATGTGCCAAGGCCGGAGCCCACCTTTTTAAATTTGAATGTTGGTCTGTAATCCCCAAAACAATTTACTTTTTCTGCACCTGAACAATTTACATTTCCTGCATGCTTTTTGAAAAATACAACAGTTGGAGGCGGATGGGTCTCGGTTTGAGATGAAACCTTCGACTGTTGGGTAAATATGTTTAAAGAATAATTGTGCTTTTGGTGGATGGATCTCGGTTTGAGATAAAACCAAAAGCACAAACTTTTGCTATGTTAATAATATAACTTTCCTTTTGGCCTTACCATTGTTGTTATTAGTGCACAAATTTTACTTATGAAAACTGTTTTGTTTGAACATTCTTGGGAATATTATGGGAACACATTCTGAGAATATCCTGACAAGTATCCTAAGAGATATCCTGGTCAGGATATTGTCATATAACTTAGAAAACTTAAGTCATTCGAAAAAAGGAAAGATCATACCAAAGACTCTTAGAGAGTCAATTCCAATCTTCCACCTTAGGAATGTCCCCAGTGCATACTTACAAACTTGGATCCATCCCTTGAATAGCATAATGTATGTCCCCTGTGTACGACACAGAAATGCAAATGTATTCACACTTTGCATTTCTGGGGATAAACCCTTAATTTCATGCGCTACAGGCGAGAGTGTATAAACTCCAAATCTTAGAAAGGTGAAAACCTTTAAACCTTAGAGAGTATGAAAATACCCTTTCGTGAGAGAGGGTGATCAATCCTCATATACCTTCAGGATCCAGGATATAGCCAACAGTAACGAAATTGTCAGCCACTTTTACATGAACTGGTCCCGCTACCTTGAACTATACCTAGATAACTTGCGCTCCAGGCGAGGTGTTTAAACCCAATTCAAAAGAAAGGTGAATACCTTTAAACCTTTGAAGGAATCAGAATCCCTTAAACGTGAGAGAGGGGGCCAATCCTCTAATCTTTCGATTTTCTTGAGTGCATATCCTGGAGCTATATCCTGAAACATATGCTGCAAAACAACTGTAAACTAGGGTGGGTGTTAGCTTGGCTAACACCCCTCCGATGCTTAAGTCAGTATTGGGTTCAAGATAATAAACAAATATATTTAAAAGAGATAGAATACATACCCTTTTGAGATAGAAATTAAATTCTATTCTTACTTGAAATAGAGCTTTAAGTGGATTGCATTCCAGGATCTTGGTAGCATATCCCCTTCCATATTCTTAAGTCTATATGCTCCTTTCCCTGCTTCTGACTCAACTTCATATGGTCCTTCCCATTTTGGAGCTAGCTTGCCATCGGCAGGATTAGTGGTATTTTGAAAAGCCTTTCTTAGCACCCAATCACCAACTCGAAATTTCCTAGTCCTTATATTCTTGTTATATGCTCTGGATATTCTTTGTTGATATGCTGCCATCCTTAGCCTTGCTGCATCTCTTTTTTCATCTATAGTATCCAAATCTCGACATAAGGCTTCAGGATTCTGTTCAGGATCCTGTAGGATAGATCTTGCAGTAGGTATCGCCATTTCCGTTGGAATCACTGCTTCTGCTCCAAATACCAAGGAAAACGGGGTTTGGCCGGTTGCATTTTTTACCATTGTCCTATCAGCCCACAAAACAAAGGGTAATTCTTCTGCCCATCTTCCTTTTTTGGCTCCAAGTCTCTTCTTTAAATTGTTGACAATTATCTTGTTTGAGGATTCAGCTTGTCCATTTGCTTGAGGATGTACTGGAGTAGACGTGATCATTTTGATTCCCCAACTCTTGCAAAAGTCAGTAGTCCTCTTGCTTATAAACTGGGACCCATTATCACAAATGATTTCAGCTGGTACCCCAAACCTGGTCAGGATATTCCTCTTTATGAAGGATACTACTTCTTGGTCTCTAACTTGAACAAATGCTTCAGCTTCAACCCACTTAGAGAAATAATCCGTCATTGCTAGCATAAAGACTTTTCCTCCTAGAGCTTTTGGTAAATTCCCTACTATATCCATCCCCCATTTCATGAATGGCTAAGGGGAAGCTACAGGATATAGTGGTTCAGCTGGTTGATGTAGTATGTTACTATGCCTTTGACATGCATCGCACCTTCGAGCATATTCTGCAGCATCTTTCCTCATCGTTGGCCAATAATATCCTGTCCTTAATACTTTCGAGAACAATGATCTGCCCCCAGTGTGGTTACCACAATCCCCTTCATGTATATCCTGAAGTACTTCTTTGGCTTCAGGATCCTCCAAGCACCTCAAATACGGTCCTGCAAGAGATTTCTTGTATAAAACATTATTTATAATAGTGAATCGTGATACCTTCATCCTAAATGCCTTAGGATTTTCATCTCCGGGGATGTGTCCTTCCTTGAGATATCTCATGATTGGAGCCGTCCAGGATTTAGGATCCTTTTCAGGATACTCTGCTCCAGGATCCTGAATACCCGCTACTTCTTTATCCTGAGGATTCGTTGCAGGATACAAGATATGTAATATTGGTATCTGGGTCCCTTCTGGTATCCTGATCGATGATCCCAGATTTGCTAAGGCATCTGCTTCAGCATTATCCTCCCTTGGTACCTGTTCAAGTGTAAAAATATCGAAATATCCTGTTAATTTTTTGAGAATATCGAGGTATTCGATTAATTTCTCACCCTTAACTGCATAGGATCCATTAAAATGGTTAGTAATTAACAAGGAGTCAACATATACTTGCAAATTCTTGATACTCATATTCTTAGCCAACTCTAATCCTGCAATTAAAGCCTCATACTCTGCTTCATTATTAGTAGCAGGGAATTCACACCTAATAGCCTGGGGTAATATGTCCCCCTGTGGCGATTTTAGTAGTATTCCCAATCCTACTCCTCTTACATTAAATGCACCATCAGTATATAAAGTCCAGGATCCTGAGGATTCTCCTAACTGTTGGACTTCTAGGTCTACCTCATCCTGAATGTCACTATTGAAATCCGCCACAAAGTCAGCTAAAGCCTGAGACTTTATGGCATTTCTAGGTTCATATACTAAATCATAAGCATTCAACTTTACTGACCACTTGGCCATCCTTCCTGACATCTCTGGTTTCCTAAGCACATTTTTGACAGGATAATTTGTTTTAACATGAATCCTATGTGTCTCAAAGTAATGTCTAAGCTTTGTTGATGCCATAACTAATGCTAGTATCAATTTTTCTAAATGAGAATACCTAGTTTCAGCATTTAACAAACTTTTACTAACATATTAAACAGGATATTGCTGACCTTCATGATCCTTTACAAGGACGGCGCTTACAGCATTCCCTGATACTGCGAGGTATAGGGATAGTGGTTCACCATTCTCAGGCTTCATTAGTAGAGGTGCAGTTGAAAGATATTGCTTCAAATCCTGCAGGGCTGCTTCATGCTTCTCACCCCATTCGAATTTCTTGTTCTTCTTCAGGATATTATAAAACTCTTTGCATTTCTCTGAGGATCTTGAAATAAATCTGTTTAATGCTGCCACTCGCCCTGTTAATCGTTGAACATCCTTCATATTTGAGGGTGATTTAATATCCAATATGGCTTTAATCTGCTCCAGGCTCGCCTCTATTCCTCTTTTGGTCACCATATATCCTAGAAATTTTCCTGCCCTCACTCCGAAATGATACTTAGCAGGATTTAGCTTCATATTATATTGATCCAGGATATCAAATGCTCCTTTAATATCCTGGAGGTGATCCTGAGCTTTCCTTTATTTTACCACCATATCGTCAATGTATACCTCCATGGTGTCCCCCAGCTTGTCTTTGAACATCATGTTTACCAATCTCTGGTATGTTGCACGGTGAAAGCAGTATCCTCCTGGTCAGAAGGCTCCATTTGAATCTGCTGAAATCCTAAGGATGCATCCATGAAGGTCAACATTTCATGCCCGGCAGTAGCATCCACCATTGCATCAATGTGAGGAAGAGGAAATGGGTCTTTAGGACAAGCCTTGTTCAAGTCTGTATAGTCTACACAGACTCTCCATTTCCCATTTTTCTTCTGTACCACGACTACGTTTGCTAGCCATCTTGGAAACTTGACTTCTCTGATCATCCTGGACTTCAACAATCTTTCAACTTCCTCTTGGATAATCGCATTCCGCTTAGGAGCAAATTTCCTTCTTTTTTGCTGAACAGGCTTGAATGATCTGTCAATTCCAAGCTTGTGAGTGATAATGTCTTTGGATATACCTGTCATATCCTCATGCTTCCATGCAAACGTTGACATCTTGCATTTCAAAAAGTTAGTTAACTGATCTTCAATATCCTGAGGGATATTGGTTCCTATTAGCACCGAGATATCAGGATTATCCTGATCCAGGATAATTTTCTTCACATCCTGCTCCGAATCCTCCACGATATCCTGGGCCCGTATCTTTAATTGCTATGCTGTACTAGGCTTGGTTGAGGATTTCATCGAGGATGAGTAGCATTCTTTCGCCTCTTGCTGATCACTATCAACCTTGACAACTCCCCAAGGGGTAGGGATCTTGATGCATTGGTGATATGTTGATGGCACTGTTTTGGTCAGAAAATCTGTTGAGAATATTGCAACCAAACTCTAGATTACGGGGTATGATGCTCAAAAAGTGTAACAACAATGAGGATCACTTCAATGTGGAATGCACAAACAACACAAGGATTTATACGGGGAAAAAGCCCTTGATCAAGAATTGATCTCCGGCACAAAAAACCCCGGGTGATGGAAACTACCGATCACCAAGCTCAAATAAATGAATAAACGTTTACAACTTCGGATAGTAACGAGCTAGGTACAAGGATCACTACGGTGAAATGTGTAAAAAGTGTAAGTAATTGCTAAGTGTTTGTACGAGAGCTTGTATGAGAGTGTTTGCGAGTGTGTGTAACTGCCAAAATGACTAAGTGTCACTAACTAGCTCGTTACCCCTTTAAAATAAGAAAAATATCTAGTTAACAAACTCTCCGACTTTCGGGCCAAGCCTCCACGTTCTCCATAACGTCTAGTTTTGATCTAGCACGTGCAGAATACTTCGGGAATATTCTCCAGGAATGTCGCTAAGACTTGGTCAAGCTTAATATACCTGCGAGACATTTCAAAAACACAAGTAAACAATCGTCAGTACGAGGATCCTTAAAGTGATCCATGATCCTGATCCTGAAGCTCTTCTGAGGATCACCACCTGTCACAGAAGTAAGGATCACTAGTTAGGATAACGAATAAGGATCACTAATTGTTAGAAAATCCTCCCCTAACAATTGCCCCCAAAATATAAGGAGTAATTTGTAAAATTTGGCGAGTTATATTTTCTTGATCTTATCCGTAACAAACTAACGGATATATAGCCGTTAATTTTGAACTAGCCGTTGCGATGATGATGTCACGGAAGTGACAACCTGCAAGATCATGATTATAAATAGAGATATAGATAGGATCACTATGCATTTAAATTCGAAAGAAACTCCCTTTATAATCTCAGTTGAAGATCGATCAGGTATCTCTTTCTCCTCTCTCTTCCTTTCTTACTCTGTTCTTCTTTCTTTACCTTAATCACTTCAAGAATGTTGCTCCGAAGTTCCCCGGCTAAGGATCACAAAAAGGATAGCCCTCTGAAGAGTCAGAAGATCGTCAAGGACTCGGTGAACGAGAGGTGTTGCTTTACCGATGCACAGATTGATAACATCCGTCACCGTTTTCCAGCGAATGTCTTTTTCAAACCCTTCGATTCAACTGTTCTGAGCGACTACGTTTCTGATACATGGGTCGCCTTCCCAGTCACTCCATTTGCTATAGGGTACACCTATCCTTTCCCGGAGTTCACACAATCCTTCTTTTCCCTTACCGGCATATCTTACATTCAAGCCATGCCGATGATCTGGAGGGTTTTATACACCTTAGAGAGGATCATCGAGCAGGAGAGTCTTGATTTAGGAATGTCAGAACTAGCGGAGTTGTATGATCTTACTACCTTCGGATCCCACCGTTACTTGTTTAAACGAAAACCCGGTGCAGATCACCCTCTTCTCAAAGTCACCAAAAACGACAAAGATTGGAAGCGTCGCTTCTTCTTTGTAAGGAGGGATACCATTTCAGATGGAGAGCACTTACCAAGAACATGGTCCACCCATGGTAGGCTGGAGGATCCTGGGAAGGATCACCAGATGGTCATGTTTTTGTAATAGGATCACTAACCCCTTCTTTGTCTTGTGTCATGCAGCCATCTCCTTTTCACGTCTCATCACAATACCCGCAACCAGGGAAAGACTTGCTACTTTCTGGGGACTTGACCCTGAAACTAGAACTTTTAAGACAACAACCCAAGACTCACAGGAGGTATCCTCAGGCTCTGTCACAATGTCGAGTAAGTATCCTTGTTTATAATTTAAATAAATAATTAAATGTATATTAAGAAAAGATACTTATCTTATTTTGGTTGTGTAGGCGCTGGAAAATCTGCCAAATCTGCTTCAAGGTTCAGTGTCACCGATCTCACCACTGTTAAATCCTCCAAAAGAAAGGTTCCTACTAGCCCGACTGTCTCAATCCCCAAGGCACCCCTCAAAGGGAAGGGAATCAAGAAGAGAAAGACTTCCGAGGCGGAGGATTTGCAGGGCCTGCCCTTAATTCGCCACCAGTTCCTCGAGTACTTCAATGATGTAAGGATCACTATCTCTGCTTGCATATCCTGCTGATCTAAGGATCACTTGCTCTTGAACCGCTTTACCCTTTTCTTTTGCAGAAATTTGCTGAGATCGAGGATTACGTCGGTCATGTTGAGGATCAAGATCAGAAGATTGCCGATCTCCCGCAGGTTGCTGTGCTCAAGGATCTTGCAATTGCTGATCTTCAGAAGGAACTCAAGGATACCAAGCAGAAGATGGCCAAGGTGCTGGTTAACTTTGATTATGAAAGGCAGGAGATCATGGATGATGCTAAAGTTTCTGCCGCCATAGCAATGTACAAAACCAAACTCCAAATGGCCTCGGAAGCTCAGGATCCTGCCTTCGACAAAGGCAACTGGGAGATTGAAGAATGGAAGGCAAGGCTGGCTGAATTGGGTGATGAAGAGGAGGCTGAGGAGATTCTGGCAATTGAGGCTAGTGGCAGCGGGTTGAAGGATAAGGCTGAGGATGCAGCGGCTGGTGGTGATGATGCAGTGAAGGTGTAGGCTGCACAATTGGGCGATGATGGATATATGTGCTAAGGCCGGAGCCCAATTTTTAGTTTGATGGTTGTGATGTTTAAAACAATTTCATGGTTTGTAATAACTCTAAACAATAGTTCTTAGGTTTAAGGATCATGTATGATCCTTAGGACAATAGGCAGGATTGCAATTGGTGGAGGGATCCTCTGTTTGGGGGATGAAACCATTGTGATCCTGCCGCCTTTATATTCCTGCACTACTTTTGAACTCATTATCATGGACACCCTTTACCTACCCCAGCGGACGGGCCACGTTTTGCTGGTAGAAGCTCGGGTAGGTAATTTTGACAACCTTTAAAGGGTTAGCCTTATGTTAATAAATAAAAACTTAACCTTTTGTCGCTTATCTTGTGTTGTTACCCTTTTTAGTATGTTACTTTTCAACTGTTATAATGTTCATCCTGTTTATATTTATCAAACCTTAGAAAATTAGAAAATATATCCATAAAGTTTAGGATATAATCAAGGATCACATATCCCATAACCGATAAGTTCTAAAAAGTGATATAGTTTAAGAAACACAGGTTCAGTTGTCAAGTATAAGGGTTCATCAAAAGAATAATGAATAAAATCAAAAGAGTTAAGGATCATACCTGAGGATCCAAGTTAGAATCCTAACCATAATAAGGATAACTATAAGATAAACCTTAGAGTGTAATAAGGATCAAAGATCCCTAGCTGCCTACCTTCAAGGACCTGAAATAGAGCATAACTTGGGACTAAGCCAATATAAGAAAAGAGTTAGCAACTGGGGACAAGCCCAAGGATAACTGGGGACAAGCCCAAGGATAACTGGGGACAAGCCCAAGGATAACTGGGGACAAGCCCAAGGATAACTGGGGACAAGCCCAAGGATCGTGTGTAAACTGGAGTATGGCCCTAACTGGCGACTATCCAAACTTAGTGACATGAAGATGCCAAAACCTTAGCTAACGTGAAAACGTTAGAAACCTTATGAACGGATGTATGGTACGTCTACCATTATACGTAGGATCCTAAGCATAGCCAGAACAATGGAATTATCAGCCCCTATAATGAGTACTGGTCCCAAAGCCTTGAACTATACCAGGATCATCGAGCGCTACAGGCGGAATCTGGGGACAAGCCCAAATAACTGGGGTTAAACCCAAAAGACGGATTGCTTCTGTGGATAACCAACGTTGTGCTAAAGATACCTGAACTTTCAAAACTTGAACTCACGTGAGAGATGGATAAAGGATACATGATCCTTATCCTTATATGAGAAAATAAAGAAATGAAATAGTTCAAGATTAGGATATTACCTGAGTAAGGATCACCGATACTTTGAGGATCCTTTAAGGATATCCCTTCCATGAGGATCACCTATACCATAAGGATCCTGCTTACATGAAATATTTCTTCAAGTGGACAGCATTCCAAGCTCTTGGTAGCAATTCACCTTCCATGGTTAGCAATCTATATGCCCCCTTTCCTGCTTCAGCTTCAATCAAATAAGGGCCTTCCCATTTTGGAGCCAATTTTCCATCAGCAGGATTGGTGGTATTCTGAAATGCTTTCCTTAACACCATATCTCCAACTCGAAACCTCCTGATCCTGACATTTTTATTGTAAGCACCAGCCATTCTTTGTTGATAACTGGCCATCCTGATCCTAGCCATATCCCTGATTTCTTCAATAGTATCCAGGTCTTGAGCCAAGTTTTCATCATTTTCCTCAGGATCACGGGTACTTGTTCTAGCAGTAGGAACCACCATTTCTGTTGGGATCACTGATTCTGCCCCAAACACCAAAGAGAATGGTGTTTGACCAGTAGCATTCTTAGGGGTTGTCCTGTCAGCCCAGAGCACATAGGGTAGCTCTTCTGCCCATTTTCCTTTCTTGGATCCAAGCTTCTTCTTCAAGTTGTTGATGATGATCTTGTTGGATGATTCTGCTTGACCATTAGCTTGTGGGTGGACTGGTGTTGATGTTATCATCTTAATCCCCCAGCTGTCACAAAAATTAGTGGTTCTGCCCCCAATAAATTGGGGAACCATTATCACATATAATCTCAGAAGGAATTCCAAATCTAGTTATAATATTTCTTTTAATGAAGGATATAACTTCCTTTTCTCTAACTTGAGCAAAAGCTTCAGCCTCTATCCACTTGGAGAAGTAATCAGTCATAGCTAGCATGAATACTTTTCCACCAGGTGCCTTAGGGAGCTTGCCAACTATATCCATACCCCATCTCATAAATGGCCAAGAGGAGGATATAGGATGCAATAGTTCGGCTGGTTGATGAAGGATATTGCTGTGTCTCTGGCAAGGATCACATCTTCTGGCATACTCCACAGCATCTTTCTTCATGGTTGGCCAGTAGTATCCTGTCCTCAGGATCCTTGAGAATAAAGCCCTGCCCCCAGTGTGATTTCCACAATCTCCTTCATGGAAGTCTTTTAAAACTTCTTGAACTTCAGGATCCTCAATGCATCTCAAGTATGGTCCTGCAAGAGATAGCCTATACAACATATTATTCATAATTGTGAATTGAGATACCTTAGATTTGAAAGCCCTAGGGTTTTCTCCTGTAGGAATCTCTCCATGTTGTAAGTATCTCATAATTGGTGAGATCCATGATCCGGATCCTGAATAGGATTGAGTATCCTCACTAGGGATCATTGCAGAATTATTCCCTATCTCCATAGCCACATGATCCTCAATAGCTGGGGTTAGGATATGGATAATAGGGATCTTGATATCCTCTGGGATCTTCAAAGATGATCCTAAGTTAGCCAATGCATCAGCTTCTGTATTTTCTTCCCTTGGTACCTGTGACAAACTAAAAGAGACAAAAGAGAGTGCCAAACTTTTGACTATCTCCAAATATTTGGTTAGCTTTTCACCTTTAACAGCATATGATCCATTAAAGTGATTTGTAATTAACAAAGAATCTACGTGTACCTCAAGATACCTGATCCCCATATGCTTTGCAATTTGCAAACCAGCAATTAAGGCTTCATATTCAGCCTCATTATTAGTGGTTTGGAACTCACAAGCTATAGAATGGGGTATTATGTCCCCCTGTGGCGATTTTAGTAGTATTCCAAGCCCTGTGCCTTTGACATTTGAGGATCCATCAGTGTGAAGTATCCAAGGATCCTTGGTCTCCTCTAGCTGCTGGACTTCTAACTCAGCTTCTTCTTGTAAATCACTACTGAAATCAGCCACAAAGTCAGCTAATGCTTGGGATTTGATAGCTGTCCTAGGCTCATATCTTATATCATATGCACTCAATTTCACTGCCCACTTAGCCATCCTTCCTGACATCTCTGGTTTCCTGAGGACATTCTTAATTGGAAAATTAGTTTTAACAATGATAACATGAGTTTCAAAATAATGTCTTAACTTGGTAGATGCCATTATTAATGCAAGGATAAGTTTTTCAAGGTGTGAGTACCTGGATTCGGCATCAAGTAAACTTTTACTTACATAATAAACAGGATGTTGTGTACCTTGATGATCCTTAACAAGGACCGCACTTACTGCTTTTGAGGATACTGCGAGATACAAGGATAACACTTCACCTTTTTCTGGTTTCATTAAAGCCGGGGCCGAGGATAGGTAATCTTTGAGGGCTTTTAAAGCATTTTCATGCTTCTCCGTCCACTCAAATTTCTTGTTCTTCCTTAGGATATCATAGAATTCTTTACACTTCTCGGAGGACTTGGATATGAATCTGTTCAAGGCTGCTATCCTTCCTGTTAACCTTTGAACATCCTTAGCATTGGCCGGAGATTTGATGTTCACTATTGCTTTGATTTGTTCCGGGCTAGCTTCGATGCCTCTCTTAGTCACTATGTATCCTAAGAATTTACCTGCTTTAACACCAAAATGACATTTTGAAGGATTAAGCTTCATATTATATTTGTCAAGGATATCAAATGCTTCCTCCAAGTCTCGTAGGTGATCCTCAGCTTTTAAGGATTTCACCACCATATCATCTATGTAAACCTCCATAGTTTGCCCAATCTGATCCTTGAACATCATATTCACCAGCCTTTGGTACGTTGCACCTGCATTTCTCAATCCAAACGGCATAGCAATATAGCAATATATACCAGTTGGAGTCATGAAGGCTGTATCCTCTTGGTCGGATGGTTCCATTTGGATTTGTTGAAATCCAGATGAAGCATCCATAAAAGTTAACAGTTCATGACCCGCAGTTGCATCCACCATGGAGTCAATGTGGGGTAAAGGGAAAGGATCCTTGGGACATGCCTTATTTAAATCGGTAAAATCGACACATACCCTCCACTTTCTGTTTTTCTTTTGAACAACAACCACATTGGCCAACCATCTTGGATACTTGACCTCTCTAATCATACCTGCCCGGAGCAATTTCTCTACCTCTTCCTGGATAATGGCATTCCTTTCTGGTGCAAACTTCCTTCTCCTTTGATGGATTGGCTTGAAAGATCTGTCGATGCCGAGCTTATGAGTGATAACATCCTTGGATATGCCAGTCATGTCTTCGTGTTTCCATGCAAAGGTAGTCTTTCTCCTTTTGAGGAAGGATATGAAGTCTTCTTTCATTTCGCCAAGGATCCCTGACCCGATATAGATTTTGGATTCAGGATCATCAGGATCCATGAGGATTTCTACCACATCCTGCTCTCTGGCCTCCAAGACACTCCTTGGAGGATACCTTGATTGCTATTGCTCCCTTGACTTCGAAGCTGGTTTCATCGATGAAGTGTAGCAATCCTTAGCTTCCTGCTGATCGCTATCAATCTTTACTATTCCCCAAGGACTAGGGAGCTTCACACATTGATGATAAGTAGATGGGACTGCTTTCATATCGTGTATCCAGGGCCTGCTAAGGATAACATTACAACAAGATAAACAGTCAATAACACAAAACTTTTGATAAGAGTGTAAGCCTTCAATATATATTGGGAGTTTAATGTCCCCCAGGGTGTTCTTGGTCTCGCCACTAAATCCCACGAGCACGGAGGATCTTGGTATGATCTCTGATTCAGGGATACCCATCTTCTTTAGAACATCAAGCTGGATAATGTTCACTGAACTTCCTCCGTCTATTAGGATCCTGCGGACAAAATAGTTAGATATAAAAAGAGTAATAACTAAACCGTCGTGATGAGGATCCTGGATATCAATACGATCCTCTTCATCAAAGGTTATGACTTTTCCTTCGGAGACACTCGATGTTCGAACTGGCCTTTCTCCGTTATCCATTTTAGTCTCCTTCGCATGCCTCTTAGCTGCTGAGAAGGATGTGCCACAAATGTCGGATCCCCCAGAGATAAAGTTTATCACTTGTGCGTCTGCTGGA
This sequence comes from Helianthus tuberosus, assembly GCA_030545235.1. Taxonomy (NCBI): domain Eukaryota; kingdom Viridiplantae; phylum Streptophyta; class Magnoliopsida; order Asterales; family Asteraceae; genus Helianthus; species Helianthus tuberosus. The sequence continues at coordinate 5,948,387 of CM060397.1, read as the reverse complement.
GGGGCTGGAGCCTTCTCAGGGATTCTTTCAGGATCCTGAGTCCTTGACTTTTTTCTTCCCAACAACTCTTTTAGATGCCCTTTGCTCAGCAAGTATCCAATTTCCTTTCTTAATGCAATGCATTCTTCTGTGAGGTGCCCAAAATCTTCATGATATGCACACCACTTTGATTTATCCTTAGTTGCAGTTGGCCTGTCATTCTTTCTTGGCCATCTAGCTTTATCACCTAGGTTCTGCATGGCAAGGATTAGTTCATTGTTATCAACACTAAAGCAATATTCAGAAATTGGAGGATAATCCTCATCATCCTCTTCTTGATCAATAGAATGCACGTTCTGATTATCAGATTTGTTGTAGGATCTGAACTTGTTGTTTCTTAATGAGGATCCTTGCTTATCCTGCTTTGAGGATCCTGTTATCCTCTCCTGAATCCTCTTATCATCCTCTAGCCGGATGAACCTGAGGGCCCGGGTTCTTACCTCATCTAGGTTCCTGCACGGTGTCATAACAAGATCATCATAAAATAAGGAATCCCTAAGTAATCCCATTTTGAAGGCTTCAACAGCCGTGGCTATATCTAAGTTGGGAATGTCTAAGGATTCTTTACTAAATTTGGTAATGTAATCCCTTAATGATTCATTATGACCCTGGGTTATCCTATATAAATCACTAGTTAGTCGTTCAAATTTTCTACTACAGGAAAACTGAGTATTAAACAAGTTAACTAGGTTTGCAAATGAGGTAATAGAATAGGGAGGAAGACTTAGCAGCCATTTGAGAGCTGATCCAGTAAGAGTGGATCCAAATCCTTTGCATAGGCATGCTTCCTTTAACTTTTCTGGGATTGGATTGATCTCCATCCTCTCCCTATATTGTGCTATGTGTTCTTCAGGATCCGTCGAACCATCATACAGTTTCATCGTCGGCACATGGAACCTCTTGGGTATCTCAGCATCACAGATTGGCGGTGCAAAGAGAGATATCTTGTGGCTCCCATCTGCAATCTCTGGAATAGGTTTGACTACTCCCGGAACACTCGAGATCATATCCTTTAGCTTTTGCAATTCTCTGGCCATGGCCTGATTGATACCTGGATCCTGCATAAGACCATGGTTAGTAGTATGAGAATTATTAAAAGTGTTACCTCCCATTGGATTCAAGTTAGGAAATATGGAGGTTAATCCATATTGTTGAGATTCTGGAATGATCGAGGGGCCAGCAGAGGCATTGGTCTGCATTGGAATAAAATCTCCTTGATGGACATCTGAACTTCCTGTTTGCAAACTCCTCAAGGATCCTGGCATTTGGAAGGATCCCTGAAACTGGGATGAACCTGGGACGAAGAAGGATCCTTGAACTTGGGATGATCCTGGAACGAAGGAGGATCCTTGAACTTGGGACGATCCGGGAACGAAGGAGGATCCTTGAACCTGGGATGATCCTGGAACGAAGGAGGATCCTTGAATCTGGGATGATCCTGGAACGAAGGAGGATCCTTGAACCTGGGATGATCCTGGAACGAAGGAGGATCCTTGAATCTGCTGCATTCCTGAATATCCTCCTGTACTCGTGAGGGATCCCATATGCTGGGGATAGGATCCTGCTGGCTGGAAATATGAACCTAGTGCCTGAGTCATAGCTGTTGTCCCGTAGTGCACTCCTTTTGGTCCACCCGCATATTGAATGTTTGGAACCACTGACGGCTGAGAAGTAACCACCGGAGTGTCAAAATTCAAAGATCTGGGCATCAGTGGAGAATGATCATCCGCCGTTTTCTTCTGTTTCTTAATTTCATCAATCTCCCGGAGGATCCTTTCGTTGGTCTTATCCTGCTCTTGTGCATGATTCCTCATCTGCAAAATCAAGGTATAGAGATCATTAGTAGTAGGATTAGTTGAAACAGAAGAAGTAGGTGGTTTTGAGAAAATGGGAGTCGGTTTCTTCGCAGCATTTTCTGTATTCTTCTGGGATCCAGAAGGTGGTGGAGGCAAAGGAGGAACGCCTTGTGAGGAAGTGAATGAGGGCATCAAGTTTGAAGCATTCTTCGATGAGGAAGCCATCCGCTTGGTTGTAGTGAGCCGAATTAAGCACAGAAATGCGTATTTTCTTAAGGACGAAGCACCAATTGCCCCACGGTGGGCGCCAAACTGTTTTGGTCAGAAAATCTGTTGAGAATATTGCAACCAAACTCTAGATTACGGGGTATGATGCTCAAAAAGTGTAACAACAATGAGGATCACTTCAATGTGGAATGCACAAACAACACAAGGATTTATACGGGGAAAAAGCCCTTGATCAAGAATTGATCTCCGGCACAAAAAACCCCGGGTGATGGAAACTACCGATCACCAAGCTCAAATAAATGAATAAACGTTTACAACTTCGGATAGTAACGAGCTAGGTACAAGGATCACTACGGTGAAATGTGTAAAAAGTGTAAGTAATTGCTAAGTATTTGTACGAGAGCTTGTATGAGAGTGTTTGCGAGTGTGTGTAACTGCCAAAATGACTAAGTGTCACTAACTAGCTCGTTACCCCTTTAAAATAAGAAAAATATCTAGTTAACAAACTCTCCGACTTTCGGGCCAAGCCTCCACGTTCTCCATAACGTCTAGTTTTGATCTAGCACGTGCAGAATACTTCGGGAATATTCTCCAGGAATGTCGCTAAGACTTGGTCAAGCTTAATATACCTGCGAGACATTTCAAAAACACAAGTAAACAATCGTCAGTACGAGGATCCTTAAAGTGATCCATGATCCTGATCCTGAAGCTCTTCTGAGGATCACCACCTGTCACAGAAGTAAGGATCACTAGTTAGGATAACGAATAAGGATCACTAATTGTTAGAAAATCCTCCCCTAACAGGCACAACCTTCGTATCGTGAATCCATGGTCTTCCCAGTATGATGTTATAACAGGATAGAGAATCCATCACACAGAAACGTTGTATCGAGTTGATTCCTTCAACATATACTGGTAACTTTATCTCTCCCACTGTGTTCCTAGCCTCTCCACTGAACCCAACAAGCACAGTGGACTTTGAAGTGATATCCATCGGAGATACATTCATTCTCTTCAGAGTCTCTAGTTGGATTATGTTGACGGAGCTGCCATTATCAACCAATATCCTGCGTACAAAATGGTTAGCCACATATAATGTTATTACCAGAGCATCATGATGAGGATCCTGGACAGTATCCCTGTCATCAGCATCAAATGTGATCACTTTGTCAGTTGTGAGGGTAGTCATCCTGACGGGTTTATCTCCCCTTTCGGCCTTAGCTTCTTTTGCATGTCTCTTCGCCGCCGAATACGAAGTCCCACAAATTTCGGATCCTCCCGAAATAAAGTTGATTATCTTGGCATCCGCAGGAGGTGACGCTGCTCGCTCAGGATCCTTCTCAGTATCCTGACCCTTATTCTTCTTTCTTCCTAAGAGATCTTTCAGATATCCCTTGCTTAGAAGATAGCTTATTTCTTTCCTTAGAGCAATGCAATCCTCAGTTACATGTCCGAAATCTTCGTGGAAGGCACACCATTTTGACTTATCTTTCCAATCGGCTTTTTGTTGATTTTTTCGAGGCCACCTAGAATGTCTCCTAAACCCTGCATGGCATACATCAATTCAGGAATGTTGACAGAAAAGCAATATTCAGATAATTCAGGATATTCTTCAGGAGCCTCGTCTTCGATAGCATTCACTTTCTTGTTTTCATTTCTACCATATGGCTTAGGGCGATATGGCTTAAATGAGGATTCTGACTTCCTGTTAGTTGACTCATAGGTGTTGGATGAGTTCATCCTCTCTTGCATCTTTCTGTCATCCTCCAATCGAATATATCTTAGGGCCCTGTTTCGACCTTCATCCAAGTTCCTGCATGGGTTCATTAAAAGGTCTTGGTAAAATTGAGAATCTTTTTGCAGCCCCATCTTGAAAGCTTGCACAGCTGTTGCAACATCAAGATGCGGAATAACTAAGGATTCCCGGCTGAATTTGTTCACATAATCCCTTAGGGATTCTTAAGGGCCCCTGTGTTATCCTGTAGAGGTCACTTGTTAGTTTTTCAAAGCTTCTACTACAAGAAAACTGACTATTAAATAAATTGACTAAGTGAGCAAAAGATGTAATCGAATGAGGAGGAACATTTAGGAGCCATTTCAAGGCTGATCCTGTTAAGGTAGAACCAAAACCCTTGCACAAGCATGCTTCCTTGAGCTCCGGAGGGATAGGGTTAATCTCCATTCTTTCCCTATACTGGGCAATATGCTCTTCAGGATCCGTTGTTCCATCATAAAGCTTCATGTTGGGGGTTTGAAATCTCTTTGGAATCTCAGCATCACGGATAGGATATGCAAAGCGAGATATCCTGTGGCTGTCTTGGGACACTTCTGGGATTGGTTGGACCACTCCAGGTACACTGGATATCATGTCCTTCAACTTCTGAAGCTCCCTAGTAAATGCTGATGTTACACCTGTATCCTGCAAAGATCCACTATTGTTAGCAGCATGAGTATTGTTATTATTTGACACGTTACCCGTAAGAGGATTCTGCCCATATCCTGAAGCATATCCTGAACTCCTCATGGTCGACATCCTGACCGAGGAGGGTACTTCAGGAGTATGATTCTGAGGAAGGCTGGGCACAATATTCCCCCTATTATCCTCAGTGTACACAGCTGAACTGAAGTTCAAAGTTCTGGGTTGTAGTGGAGTGACGATATCCTCAGCAGATCTGCTCGAGCCAGGCTTCAGGAGTTGTATTTCCCTCAACAGCATTTGGTTTGTTTCCTGTTGCTGCCTCATTTGTTCCTGCACACTTCCAAATAAGGTTAGAATTTCATCATTAGAAGCTAAAATGGGAGCAGATCCCTGAATACTCTGAGTAGGGATAATATCCTGAGGCTGTGAAGAAGATTGCATCCTTGGAGGAGGTGGTGGAAGCACCGGACCAGTAGTAGCAGAAGTTGTAGCAGACGCAGTGGAGGAGCTCATGTTTGATCTTGAGGCCATTGTAAACAATGTGGCAAAAAGTTTTGAAAACAGAAAACCGATTAACGATTTCACAAAGATTTTTAGTAAAGAGAGCACCACTTGCCCCACGGTGGGCGCCAAATTGTTTTGGTCAAAAATTACCGAAGCAATTAAGTGATCAAATTAGTTAAGTGAGGTAGTGTGCTAAAAAGTGTGTTGAAAATATGTTGGTTAAGTTGTTTGGAAATACAGTATTCAGGATACGGCTCAGGATATTGAGCTGTATCTACGATCAAACAATGAGCAAAAAGTAAAGGGGGTGACACGAGATATACGAGGAAAGCCCTTGATCAATCTAGATCGCCGGCATAAAACCTCGGGAGCTGACAATCGCAGCTGCCTTGTTCTTCTTATTGCTTTAAACTTCAGGATACAGTGCAGGATATGAACCAGATCGCTAAGTGTTACAATGCTTTTGTGCGAGAGTGAAAATTGCTAGAGAACAAGTGTTAGAGTGTAGTGAGTGTTGATGTGATGTCCTATTCGATCTGATATACCCACCTATTTATACTAACGGATTACAAACGAAAATTCCTATAAATATGGGATGCTCCGAATATTCCATTGTAAACGTTGTAGACCGAGTAATGCGGCTTCAACGTCTTTATTTGAACGACTTGGACCGAGTCTTCCGCGGAATGAGTCCTTGTGAACGTTGCTAGCTTCTAACCCGCTTACATGCACATAATCCGTTAGTGATCCTGAGGATACCATTCAGGATGTTACCAATATCCTGAATTAGCATCCCGGATGTGAACAAATATCATATAACCAAGATATAACCCAAGATATTTCTCAGGATATGAGCTCAGAATTTCACCCATAACACCATCCATCTTCGTTTTTGGTGGCTTTAAGAATAAGGGGTTTGCTTGTAACACCCTTGCTTGTTTAATACAATATTTTATATATAAGATTCGTAAAAATGCATGTTTATACGAATCCACGTAAGTATGTCAATACGAGTTTACTAAAACTTTTACAATTTAAAAGTTTAGAACAGCTTAATGTAATTGAATTCGTCGTTTAAAAGGTACGACGAAACGTTGCGCGGAAGCTTTTAACTTTATCGTGTTCGGTTCTTCTTCGAGTTTGATCTTCATCCGGGCACTCTTGGCAATCACCTATGATCAAAACCAACCTAAAAGTTAGTTTTGATAGTTAAATAACAAATTTAAACAAGTTATATGGGTCAAACAAACGAAATTAAACGTTTTTCAGGTTCAGGGGGGCTAGGCGTGACGCCTAGGGGCTAGACGCCCCACCTAGCCCCCTTTTTGGCAGAATGTTCATATTATGTTGCTGCAAATTCCCAGCATGACCCGATTTCACGGAAACGAGCATAACTCTCTCGTTTTTAATCCGTTTTACCCGATTCTTTTTCCTACGCGTCCGTAATTTAATTCTCCATCATATGGAGTTAAAATCCAACATCCAACATAATAAATTTTGAGACTTCTAATCCTTCGACTCGTTACCCTTTTATCGCATTTTAACCCGTTTATGCATTTTATCAAACAAACATATTTGTTTGATTCCTATATCACATACACTTCTTCAAATTAATATTATCTACCATTTTAGGTTCTAATCATAGGTTTATTATACAATTTAAACCCGTTTTCGCTCGTATGCTTATTTTGACCCGTTAAGGGTATTTAAGCACTTTCGAGCCTAAAATCGCTTTCGATTGCTTCTAGCATTCCATCACCACATTTCTTATCCTAAAATATCCTACCAAAACTGTATTTATGGTGGGTTTAATGTGATGATCTATATAAACCAAATTTTACCTCTCGAATCATTATTTTACGGCAAAAACTCAAATAGTGCCATTTGACTAATATAATACCTCTTTCAGCTTCTATACTTATTCTAAGTATTTACCTAATCATAAAACTCGTTTCCAAACAACCTTTAAGGGTTGTTTGTTCAATTTAGCCTACAAGGGCGTTTTGGTCGATTTTGGTCCTTCTTCTACGACGAAGGACTCTCACCAATTATTCGACCAAAATAGCACTTTTAACTACAACATAATTATGCGTACCTGGCTCGGATCAACATATTGACCCGTTTTAATACCTTGTCTTGACTTATTTGTTATTTCATAGCTTCGCTAATTCACGAGCCGTTCATCCTGCGAGCATGAGACTCGACATACACTTATTAGTTGTTATTTGTCAAATGGTATCCATATTACCATTTGATCCCTTTTTACTCTTTTTACTAGTTTTGGCTTACTTATAAAGTAGCCGTTCGAAAACTCATTTTATCTTATTCTTTTCTTGGCTAATTTACCGTTCCACCCCGTTTTACCATTTCTATGGTTTCTAACATTTGTTTCCGATTCCGACCCAAATCATTTCGTGTCGGAAACCATATTTCGAATATTAACTCCATTGTATTTATAACTTATAGAATAGATATGTATTCTACAAAAAGGTGTAAGTTTCACTTACCTCACATCCCGAATACGCTTTTCCTTTATGCTTGGCTCGTTTGACCCGCTTTCACACCTAGCTCTTCTTAGCTTGTTCAAGCGCCAACTATTATTCATCATTTCACAAGGTGGTTAGTTTTATCACAAGTTAATGTGATTTTTCCACCTTACGCAAATTTCTATTCAAAATTATCATTCACCGCATTATAGGTCGGTTTGACTTTTTAAAGTCAACGGCCTATCAACATAAGTAATTACACGATGTAGCTCGACTACTCGTTTAACTACTTGGTCAATTACCTGGTAGTATCATCCTTAGGCTACCGCTTATCCACTTTATTAACCATGTTTTATAGTCATAATTCATTGAATTATCACGACATTAATTTTTCTTAACACATGATGAAATCAAACATCATTTTTAGTATGAATTTATCATCATTTCATCTTATCATTCCAAAACCCATTTCATGGTAAATATGATTTAAATACTCAAACACCTAAATTGTTCAAGTACTTTGTCTTTACCAACTAATATGATGATTCTAATCACAAGTTTGACACTAACATCATCATATCATAAAGACCCATCTTAATCATGTATGAACAAGTATCTCAGTCATGTATGAACAAGTATTCCATCTTCTTCATCATCTTCTTATCATCAATTTAACATCAAAAATTCAGAATTTACCACATAAATTCATAATTCACTAGAATAAAAATCATAATCCTAGTGTTTATCTAGTTTCTACAAATCCATTAATCACCTACAATGGTGATTACAATTCCACAAGTATCATGCAAGGTTTTAACAAGAGATCATCTAGGGTTTATCCCTAGACGTCATATTACTTCTAATTTGATCTATCCAACACAGAATCAAACTAAATTTTCGTTTTTCACAACTAACCCAAAATTCAAGATGCATCAAAATACCAAAATTTTACATACCTTTTGATCCCCTAGCTTAGGTGATCACAAATATATGTTTATTTGCTGATTTCGGGTTCGAATCGATCTTCAATTTGATGATTCTTGAGTGAATTAGTGTTTACTCCCTTTTTCCCTTTCCTCTGGAAGATCCACGCAAACACACACACTAAGTGTGTGTGTTGTGTTTTATTTATTTATTTTTATTAAAACTAGTTTGCCCACTTGACAACCTTAGTCCCTTGTGTTTTATTTTTCTCAAAAGAAGCTATAACTTGCAATTTATTTCATATTTACATATTACTAACTAGGTTAATTATTCCTAGTTAACTTAATGAGTTCGGGAAACCATAGTCCGTTTTATTTCAAGTCCCGTTAACCCGGGCCTTTTATCTATTTTATTTTCGTGAAAGCTCTTATTCGCTTTTAATTAATATTATGTTTATTTATTTAAATCCTAATATTTTCCGGGTTACTTTCACCACTAACGGTATTTTACCTGTCTTTTTGTATTAACGTGGTTTGTTTACCAAACCCGTTTTAGGGGTGTTACAAGTCTACCCCCCTTAAAGAGGTTTCGTCCCTGAAACCTTTCTTACGTAGTTCTTTAGGTTTAACTCTACGGACTTAGTTTCGGCAACTACTTGAGCGTTGCTCGCAATTAACAACCTTACCAGAAAAGTAAGGTAGTGTGCTTTTGGTTTTAAGGCGTATGACGTATGCGCCTTTCACGTGTAAGGCCTCGTAGGCCATTACTTTCAGTGTGTATTTCTTATTTTAGTCACTTATTTGACCGAGTTGTCATCTGATCACTCGGTTGTATCTATTTTCAACATGTTTGCTTCAATCTAATCTTATTTCAACAGGCGCTTTGTATAAGGCATAACACTATTCCGATTTTAAAAGGTCTTACCAGCTAGACTGATTAGTCGTCGTCACCTTATTCCCCGTCTTTCGGGTATATCTTATTGCCAACCCGGCCTTTTACGTGTTTTCTGATTTTCATATCTCGTAACTCACGTTACGACTTGATTGTATTTTATATCACTTTTTGTGACCGTGATTACATCACGTTTCGTTTAAGTTTTTGTCGCCTTTTATTATCGAAAATCTTTACTTCGAATGTATGGCCTTGCACCTACCGGTGTTAAGATCCATATTCCTTGATATTAATCATTTTCCGAATTCGTATCATATTGTTCGTATTTATTAAAGCGTTGTTTCTCACTAATACTGAATTTTAGTTTAACGCTTTTCTCTTGAACTCGTGTCAATTTCATGGAATTACGTCCAAGGATTTATCCCCTTTCCGTTGTCATTTCAGTAATGACTTGCATCTGCTTTTGTGACGTAGCACAATTTAAATAATTGTGAACTCTTTTGTCATTTTTTTTTTTTGCCCGTTTAAATGTTTTAGTGAAATTTTTCACTTTTGTCAACCAGACCTTTCACAATCTCTTCGCTTTTAACCCATTTAATTAACTTAGCGAAAACTATCGGTTTTTATACTAACTTTATCTCCCGTTATTATTTTACGCGGGAAGTTGCAACCAGTTTCCTTGTTTCATTCTATTATTTAGCCTCGTAGGCTATTTTATTATATTATCACCTTTTTACCTTATTAAGGTGAGATCTCAACGATTTGTTTCTTTCTATTTGTGACCCGAAGGTCTTTTTGGTCCCGTAGACCTTAGCATCATTTATAATCTCGTAGGGTATGATAATCCCGTAGATCATCTTTTATTCAAGTCTTTATTCAAGTGTATATACATTTATATATGTATATGGCATTAAGGCACCCTTTTATGTTCAAAATCATTTATTTTCTCCTTGGTATTTCCTTTGACCTTGACCGTAGTCTAAGGCTACATTTGTTTTCTTTAGGACAATTTTTCCGACTTTATGACTTCTCACGTCATTTATGCGTCGGTTCATCTTATGCTCACCAGTATCCAGTTTACATATATTCGTATCTAATTATGTCTCATTATCGGGCTCATTATTCTTTTGCTTTTAATGCTACCGTCATCCCGCTTGCACTTACTCATGCCATCCGGCAATATATTATATTCGACCTGTTTGATTTATTCATGTGAAATTCTATCATTTATGGATGTCAACTTCATTCTTTGTTTGACCCGTTCAACTTTAAAATAGTTTAACATAATTTATCAAAATTTCTATTTACATCATCTTGTTGTCTTTTAGTCATGACTCAAAACCCGAGTCTTTTAACTTTCCATCCGAGTTCCCGTTTCTCGGTTTACGCATGTGTTTAAATCCTTACCCATCAACCGGGCGTTTTACCGAAGTTTTTATTATTTCAACCCTCCCGGTATGCATTAAGACTTCGCTTCACTTTTATATTCCTACTTTGTCCTCAAGTTTGACGTTTTACAAAAACGGCCCATTAAGAGACATATTTGCATTCTCCGGGTTCGAGTGTAAGTACACCCCCTCCTAATGCATATCATAATCATTTCACATGTTTGCATTCTCCGGGTTCGAGTGTAAGTACACCCCCTCCCAATGCATATCTTAATCATTTTACATGTTTGCATTCTCCGGGTTCGAGTGTAAGTACACCCCCTCCCAATGCATATCTTAATCATTTTACATGTTTGCATTCTCTGGGTTCGAGTGTAAGTACACCCCCTCCCAATGCATATGTTAATCATTTTACATTAATCTTTGTCCCTTCACTCGGGCTCATTATCCTAATGTAATACGCTTCCGTCACCCGACTGTGCGTTTACATTATTATCAAATATTTTGCTCATTTGATTCATTTGGGTACTTTTTAAATTGTCCCACTCACCCCGTCCTTACTACATCGGATGTAAGCATGTCCATCATATAAAGTTCATGGTACCACGTGCTCACCACTTACTTGGCCAGAGTAAGCGATCAATACCTGGTATACATGACCTTTTTATAATTTTCACATTACATCCCATGTAAATAATGCCTCTATTTGTTTCTCTTGGAAACAATATCCCGGATAGATTTTCTATTCGGGTTTTTCCAAGTTTTTAATCTACATATGCAACTTTCAATCTCTACGTATTTGTTGCATATTACTATTTGTGCAATTAAATTTAAAATGTGCACCTGGTAATGGTTGCCCTAACGGGCTTCTCTTGCCATTAGCCTTGTTCGCGATTGCTACGCGGTTTAGGTCCTTGATGAGCATACTCTTGGGACCGTTCCCTCTTCAAATCCGCCATTTGTTAAACTCTCGCTATCTTCGTATGCGAGTGTCCTTCAATTAAAACACTTGCAAGAATTTGTAACATCAACTTCAATAATCGCCCGTATTATAATACAAGGCTTTTCTACTATACGCATCAACGCGCGCAATTTCGTCAACTATATTCATCATTTAATTGAGGTAACGTGTATCACACGATAGCCTTATGTGTTGTTTACAACACTTTAGCATGCTAAACTATTAACATACATGTACTTACCGGATAGCCTCGAACCGAACACTTTATTCTTTTAACCGTGAGCTCTGATTACCAACTTGTAACACCCTTTCTTGTTTAATACAACATTTTATATATAAGATTCGTAAAAATGCATGTTTATACGAATCCACGTAAGTATGTCAATACGAGTTTACTAAAACTTTTACAATTTAAAAGTTTAGAACAACTTAATGTAATTGAATTCGTCGTTTAAAAGGTACGACGAAACATCGCGCGGAAGCTTTTAACTTTATCGTGTCTGGTTCTTCTTCGAGCTTGATCTTCATCTGGGCACTCTTGGCAATCACCTATGATCAAAACCAACTTAAAAGTTAGTTTTGATAGTTAAACAACAAGTTTAAACAAGTTATATGGGTCAAACAAACGAAATTAAACGTTTTTCAGGTTCAGGGGGGGCTAGGCGTCACGCCTAGGGGCTAGACGCCCCACCTAGCCCCCTTTTTGGCAGAATGTTCATATTATGTTGCTGCAAATTCCCAGCATGACCCGATTTCACGGAAACGAGCATAACTCTCTCGTTTTTAATCCGTTTTACCCGATTCTTTTCCTACGCGTCCGTAATTTAATTCTCCATCATATGGAGTTAAAATCTAACATCCAACATAATAAATTTTGAGACTTCTAAGCCTTCGACTCGTTACCCTTTTATCGCATTTTAACCCGTTTATGCATTTTATCAAACAAACATATTTGTTTGATTCCTATATCACATACACTTCTTCAAATTAATGTTATCTACCATTTTAGGTTCTAATCACAGGTTTATTATACAATTTAAACCCGTTTTCGCTCGTATGCTTATTTTGACCCGTTAAGGGTATTTAAGCACTTTCGAGCCTAAAATCGCTTTCGATTGCTTCTAGCATTCCATCACCACATTTCTTATCCTAAAATCTCCCACCACAACTGTATTTATGGTGGGTTTAATGTGATGATCTATATAAACCAAATTTTACCTCTCGAATCATTATTTTACGGCAAAAACTCAAATAGTGCCATTTGACTAATATAATACCTCTTTCAGCTTCTATACTTATTCTAAGTATTTACCTAATCATAAAACTCGTTTCCAAACAACCTTTAAGGGTTGTTTGTTCAATTTAGCCTACAAGGGCGTTTTGGTCGATTTTGGTCCTTCTTCTACGACGAAGGACTCTCACCAATTATTCGACCAAAATAGCACTTTTAACTACAACATAATTATGCGTACCTGGCTCGGATCAACATATTGACCCGTTTTAATACCTTGTCTTGACTTATTTGTTATTTCATAGCTTCGCTAATTCACGAGTCGTTCATCCTGCGAGCATGAGACTCGACATACACTTATTAGTCACAAAATTTGACGTGATGTCGTGGTCACAATCAAATTTAATCCCAATAACAACTATATAGATAGTGGCAAGTGGGTATCGAACACAGGGAGTTTGTGGAATGTGTGTTATTTGAAGATTTATCTAAGTTACCTAAAATTAAACTAATTGCAAGAAAATAAATTTCAAGAGTTGGTTTGATTGGATTGGTTTTAAAAACTAAGAATACTAATTAATTTGCGAAATGAAAGTTGAGTTTGTAAACAATTTGGAGACAAATGACCATCCTAAGTTTTCGGTTTGCTTCAACAATTGTGCTATCATCCACTAGAAAGAACTACATAGACATAGTTCGCGTGTAATTACTTATTGTGATAAAAGGGAACTAAGTACTCAGATTCCTAGAACGTGAGGTTGTTACCCGATGACCAATCAACCCTTACCCAATCCTACTTCTACCCATGATATCTCGATTGCCAACGGCACCAAGAACGTATGGTTTCAAACTAGAATGTCATAAGAATCAACAATTTACAAATAAGCAATCACACACCATGATAAACAAAAGATAGATAAAGTTTACCATTCTAGAAATACGGAATCAAAACACAATTTTCTCATACAAACCTTCAACCTAGAATGACCATAAAGAACTTAGCCACTCATGGCTTGGACAAACATCTTGATAATAGTTTCAATGTTCCAGAGAATCAAAAACATAAAACCAGAAATTAACAAGTGTTCTCCCCCCTCCAAAAACTCTCCAAGTTGCTTTGTATTTTGTACCGTAGTCTACGCGTTCCAATTTAACCGAATTAAGCGATTTACCTGTAAAACACACGAACACTCGTAGTTATCACATTCACAATACATAACCGTGTAAAATATGGAATACGCACGTATTTAGCTCATTTAAGGGTTGTCCTACGGACCACCCGTCAGACTCTCACCAATTATTCGACCAAAATAGCACTTTTAACTACAACATAATTATGCGTACCTGGCTCGGATCAACATATTGACCCGTTTTAATACCTTGTCTTGACTTATTTGTTATTTCATAGCTTCGCTAATTCACGAGCCGTTCATCCTGCGAGCATGAGACTCGACATACACTTATTAGTTGTTATTTGTCAAATGGTATCCATATTACCATTTGATCCCTTTTTACTCTTTTTACTAGTTTTGGCTTACTTATAAAGTAGCCGTTCGAAAACTCATTTTATCTTATTCTTTTCTTGGCTAATTTACCGTTCCACCCCGTTTTACCATTTCTATGGTTTCTAACATTTGTTTCCGATTCCGACCCAAATCATTTCGTGTCGGAAACCATATTTCGAATATTAACTCCATTGTATTTATAACTTATAGAATAGATATGTATTCTACAAAAAGGTGTAAGTTTCACTTACCTCACATCCCGAATACGCTTTTCCTTTATGCTTGGCTCGTTTGACCCGCTTTCACACCTAGCTCTTCTTAGCTTGTTCAAGCGCCAACTATTATTCATCATTTCACAAGGTGGTTAGTTTTATCACAAGTTAATGTGATTTTTCCACCTTACGCAAATTTCTATTCAAAATTATCATTCACCGCATTATAGGTCGGTTTGACTTTTTAAAGTCAACGGCCTATCAACATAAGTAATTACACGATGTAGCTCGACTACTCGTTTAACTACTTGGTCAATTACCTGGTAGTATCATCCTTAGGCTACCGCTTATCCACTTTATTAACCATGTTTTATAGTCATAATTCATTGAATTATCACGACATTAATTTTTCTTAACACATGATGAAATCAAACATCATTTTTAGTATGAATTTATCATCATTTCATCTTATCATTCCAAAACCCATTTCATGGTAAATATGATTTAAATACTCAAACACCTAAATTGTTCAAGTACTTTGTCTTTACCAACTAATATGATGATTCTAATCACAAGTTTGACACTAACATCATCATATCATAAAGACCCATCTTAATCATGTATGAACAAGTATCTCAGTCATGTATGAACAAGTATTCCATCTTCTTCATCATCTTCTTATCATCAATTTAACATCAAAAATTCAGAATTTACCACATAAATTCATAATTCACTAGAATAAAAATCATAATCCTAGTGTTTATCTAGTTTCTACAAATCCATTAATCACCTACAATGGTGATTACAATTCCACAAGTATCATGCAAGGTTTTAACAAGAGATCATCTAGGGTTTATCCCTAGACGTCATATTACTTCTAATTTGATCTATCCAACACAGAATCAAACTAAATTTTCGTTTTTCACAACTAACCCAAAATTCAAGATGCATCAAAATACCAAAATTTTACATACCTTTTGATCCCCTAGCTTAGGTGATCACAAATATATGTTTATTTGCTTATTTCGGGTTCGAATCGATCTTCAATTTGATGATTCTTGAGTGAATTAGCGTTTACTCCCTTTTTCCCTTTCCTCTGGAAGATCCACGCACACACACACACACTAAGTGTGTGTGTTGTGTTTTATTTATTTATTTTTATTAAAACTAGTTTGCCCACTTGACAACCTTAGTCCCTTGTGTTTTATTTTTCTCAAAAGAAGCTATAACTTGCAATTTATTTCATATTTACATATTACTAACTAGGTTAATTATTCCTAGTTAACTTAATGAGTTCGGGAAACCATAGTCCGTTTTATTTCAAGTCTCGTTAACCCGGGCCTTTTATCTATTTTATTTTCGTGAAAGCTCTTATTCGCTTTTAATTAATATTAGGTTTATTTATTTAAATCCTAATATTTACCGGGTTACTTTCACCACTAACGGTATTTTACCTGTCTTTTTGTATTAACGTGGTTTGTTTACCAAACCCGTTTTAGGGGTGTTACATTGCTGGAAGTTGAAAAAAGCAGAAACCGACTGGAACCGTGGGATTGGAGGCGGTAAGCGATTGGCATATCTTCGATGCAAAGGTCGGGACAGTGAAGGTTTTTAATTTGGTTGAGTACGATTAATACCCTCCAGACCATGGGCATGGTTTGGGCAAAGGAAATACCGGTAGTCCGGAAGAATTGCATTATAAATTCAGGAAATGGGTACCGAAGACCTAGCGAGAAAGGGTATGCCGGGAAGCAGACCCAATCAGCAGAAGAAACGTCCGATCGAATTGATCGATCAAACGGTCTGAAGACCGTGCCATCGGGGAAAGCACCGGAAGCTCTCAATGTTGCAATGTCTGCGTTATCAAAAGCACAGATCTCCTTCTCGGGATTTTTAAGAAGATTTTGCTGGATGAAGGTCTCAGATGATTCGCCGGTTTGAGAAAATGTTCTAGTAGCCATTGCAAGTAAAGGAAAAGAGATTGACAGGAAATGAATAAGAAGTAAGGAATTACCTGGAGACTCCGTTGATGATATCTGATTTTCAAACAAGAAGAGAGAAGATATAGGAGCGTTGTAGATGTCCATCGAGTTAAAAGCGCGTTGGAAGTTGTATGGTGTAATCTTGACCCTCATCTCGATTTAATTGCCTTGATTCGCGAGACAGGGTTTTTGAAATATATCCGTTGGATTGGTATACCAACAGATATATTTGGGGACAATTGTTATGGGTCATTTTCTGAGCATATATATATTCTGACTAATATTCTGCTTTTGATTGTTTACCTGTGATCAGGATACCGGATCAGGATATTGGTAACATCCTGGTGCGATATCCTGGTATTAACTAAATTAACCACGTGCAGGTTAGAAGTTGTGGGTCACTAACGGTCGAATGGACCTCTTCTCCTTAAGACTCGGGCAAACCAGTTACATGAGAGATGTTGAACCCGAAGGACCAGGTCTACAACGTTCAAGTAGGGAATATCCGCCGAATCCCGGTTTAATAGGGTAGTTTGTTGAATTTCTTTTACTATAAATAGATGGGGCGGATCAGATTAAGGCACGCAATTTTTTCACGCACTCTCTTTCGCACACTTTGCTCTCTAGCTTCTAGCAAACACTACACACAAACACTTGTACTCGAATTACCTTGTAACACCTAGTTGATCCGCATCACATCCTGCACTGTATCCTGATATTCGAAGTAATAGAAGAACAAGGCAGCTGCGATTGTCAGCTCCCGAGGTTTTGTGCCGGCGATCTAGATTGATCAAGGGCTTTCCTCGTACATCTCGTGTCACCCTTTACATTTTTGCTCATTGTTTGATCATAGATACAGCTCTATATTCTGAGCCGTATCCTGAAACTGTTTTTGCAAATAATTTGATTAACATATTTTCGACACTCATTTCTAGCACACTACCTCACTTAACTAATTTGATCACTTAATTGCTTCGGTAATTTTTGACCAAAACAACAGCGTTCGCCGGAAAGCAATGACGAATCCTGTCGATCTTAGGATCAGTGAAGCAGCAACGTTCCTTCGGAGAATCTTTGATAATCCCTTGGCTTTTCAAAGGACTATCTTTCTGGTGATCCTTGGCAGGGGATGATCTTAACTTCATCGTGATTCAAAGGTTTTAAAGAAGAACAGAGTAAGAATGAGAAGAGAGAAAGGGGAGAGAAGTACCTGCTTGATCTTCGAATGATGATTTAAAGGGTGTAACGCACGAATTTAAATGCTTCCTAACCCTTATCTCTAACTTGAATTTATAATGATGATTCTGCAGGGATGTCGCTTCAATGACGTATGATCGATAACGGCTAGTTCGATCCTAACGGCTATATATCCGTTAGTTAGTTGCAGATAAGATCTAGAAAATATAACTCGCTAATTTACATTTTACTCCTTATATTTTGGGGGCAATTGTTAGGGGAGGATTTTCCATTCCTAAGGATCATGGATCCTCATATACTACCAGGATCATGAATTCTGTTTGAATTAAGGATCCTCAGTAGATGTTGCAGGATCAGGATTCAGGATCCTTATTGTTATCCTTATGCTAACGATTGTCTTCATTATGCGTAAGCTTATTTTGCAGGAGTATGTGCATGGACTTGGTCTTGCCGATATTCGTGGAGCATATTCCCTCAGTATTCCACACGTGCTTGTCCCTTGTGAACGTTATGGAGGTCGTGGGAAGCTAGCATGATTATCGGATAGTTAGTTAGTATAGTTATTTCTAATTTTAAATAGGGGATAACAAGCTTGAGTTAGAACACTTGGCTAATTTTAGCAAAACACACATTCTCGAACAGCTCTCGACAGTTTACTTGGCGATTCCATACACTTTAACACTTTTGCACACTAGTGATCCTTGTAACAAGCTTGTTATCATCCAGACTTGTAACCTTTTTTCTGATTAATCTTAGTTGGTGATCGGTAGTTTCCATCACCCGAGGTTTTTTATGCCGGAGATCAACTCTTGATCAAGGGCTTTTTCCTCGTATAAATCCTTGTGTCGCCTCTTTATTTGATTTGCAAGTTGTTCATACAATTGTTCATAGAATCAAGCATCACCCCTCACAACAAAAGATTTGGTTGCATTATCCTTGCTTGATTTTTGACCAAAACAAGGGATAGATTTTCTATTGCCTGATTCTTTTAAATTTGTATAGTTCTTGGTGTGGTTGAATGTGCATCAATAGCGTATTCAACCATGGAAATTATATTGCTTGATTTCTTCTAATATTTTTTTGATCATGATCACTTATTATATTTAACATTTGTATCACATGTTAAGATTTTGTTATTAAAAGGGTTATTGGATTTTAATAATCCGAAGTTTCACCCGTTGGCCACTAATAATCCTAACTTCAAAAATTCCCTGTAACAATCCCAACTTGTAAGATTTTGGCCAACAATGATCCTTTGCTAACTGGGTTATAACCCGGTTAGTTTTTTGCTGACGTGGCTGATGACGTAGACACAACTTTGTTATTTGTTGACTTGGCTGCTTATGTGGCACCATGACCACCTCCACTTCCTCCTCCTCCACTGCCACCACCATCTCCTCCAGCCACCACCATCATCCACCACCATCACCTCTGACCACCTCCACCTCCACCCACCACCATCACCACCTCCACCACCACTGCCATCTCCACCAACACCGCCGTCATCTCCACCCACCACCACTGCCATTTCCGCCACCACCTACCATCGCCATCTCAGATTCATCCCCACTTTCGTCACCTGACCGACAACCACCCCCGTATCGGCGGTTCTCAAACTTGACCTAACCGTCACCGATGAAGGATACAGAACCGTGGGAATATGGTTAATTCCATTGTTGTTGTTGCAGAGGTTCTGATTTCGTTGGAGATTGAAGGATTGTGGGAATGGATGGTAGGTGGTGGTCGGAGGGGATTGAAGATGGTGGTTGTGCGGTGGGAGCTGAGTGGTCGGAGGGGGTTGAAGGTGGTGGTTGTGCGGTGGGAGTTGGGTGGTTATGGTGGTAGTGAGGTAGTGGAGTGGTGGTTGTGAAGATGGTGAGTGTCTGTGTATGTATATATATAATTAAAAAATATATTTTTTCATATCAATATCCACATCATCATCCACATAACTTATTTTTTTACACATCAGCATCCACGTCATCAAAAACTAACCCAGTTAACAAAGGATCAGTGGGGGCCAAAATCTTACAAGTTGGGATTGTTACAGGGAATTTTTGAAGTTGGAATTATTAGTGGCCAACGGGTGAAACTTCGGATTATTAAAATCCAATAACCCTTATTAAAATAAAGATTGTGTTTCACGAATCATGTATGTACCAACTAACCCACATTATTATGAAGGTTTTAAAGTATTAAAAAACATAAAATATCTGTTAGATTGCATACTCTATCACAATCACAATACGAGCTCACCAGGCTCGAGCTCGTTTAATATATTAAATAAAAATAATATAAATAATAAACTATTTTACGCTCGCGAGCTCGATAAGCGAAGCTTGGGCTCGGGATCATTTACCAAACAAGCTTATTTTTAGGTTCGAACTTGACTCGTAAACAAGTTTAAATAAGCTCGGCTCGTTTACACTTAGCCTCGATAAGGCTCGACGAGCCTGACGAGCTTCACATGTCAGGCTTGAGCTCAGGATCGATAAATAAACGAGCTTTATTTTAGGCTCAAGCTCGGCTCAGGCTCGATAAGGCTTGGCTCGTTTCGAGCTTTTTCTTGAGCCACTCGGCTCGTGTGCACCCCTACTTAAGACCATGATTTATGACATTTGTATCTTAGGTTGTTAAAGGCTCAAGGCCAAAGGGTGAGCCTGTCGCCTAGACCCTAGGCGCAAGGCACTTAAAAAGCGCATGCCCCGAGACTAGCAAACCGCCGTGTATTCCATGCTGAATGTTGGTGATCTATCGGCGATATTAACTGCTTAGGTTAAACAAGGCATGGCTACATTACAGTAAATGTAATACAGTTATTGATGTCAGTGTGCTTCAATCCTTGAAAATTGCCCAGTCTGTGAATCTTGTGCGTATTTACTGCTCCTGTATGCTCTGCTTTCGCTGCATGGGCAACATATATCTTGATTAAGGTTTGTTTTATCTCATATGAATATCAGTGTGTTCTTCTGCTTAAGTAGCTGGTTCTAGATTCATTGTTGCTGTAAATAAATAATTAATACCAAGTTTCCTCAATCTTTCCACTTGCTTTTATACATTAATCACTGACATAAGACACATGTCAATTACACATTAATCAGCATTCAGGAGTGCAGTGGCGAAGCTTGACGTTTTCGACTGAGGGGGTGGGGGGTCGAAAACGTATATACCCAACAAATTTTATAGAACCGGGGGTCGAAAACATATATACCCGAAAATTTCTATACGAAAACTACATACATAACACTACTATGATGTATATCAAGTGTACATGAAACTCGATGCCATTATTCAATATGACAAACCATGCTGTTATACCATTTTGTAATGCGATGGTCATCGGTTCGATTCCGATAGTCGAAATCTGGTCCAAGACAAAGTATGCTAATTCCTCATCAGCAAATCAGCACTTCCCTATTGGGATCTAGAAATATTTTGTGATATTTTAGCAACAAATCTAATAAATCTAAGTGTAGTACCTGGTGTCGACATCCCCTCTCTCCCACTTCACACCTCGGAACGTGCGGTTTATAGAGAGAAAGTAGAGTATTGAAAAACTAAACATGAAATTAGGGGATTTAACTAGACTACTATAGACAATCTGGTTCGGTTTGGTTACTAACGGTTTTAGCTCAAATCGGCTAGCGGTTTCATGGTCTTTGTCCTAAAAATCGTCAAAACCAGACATAAACACCCCTAATTAGAAGCATAAATAACTTATTAATACTTCTAAAATGAAAGAATGATCAAAACATAAAATCCAACACATTTGACCAAAAGACATACATGATATAATATAATATATATATTCAACGTTGAATCAAAGAACCAACAACATAAACTGTATAACTAAACACAATCCTCCCACAAAATGTACCTTTCTTTACTTGGAAAATAAGAGATTTTGTCAACCACCAATGTGTGACATCCCATCACCAAAAAAATTACGACTTTGTGTTACATTACAACAAAAAAATAATAAAAAAAAAATTATTACTTTATGTTCTAATTTTTTCAAGACTTTCCAACACTGTTTTCATTCGAGGTCGAATATCCGGGTCTCGTTCAGTACACGCGAGAGCTAAGTGAAACACTGATAGCACTTCCTTTTTCGCGTGCACTTCTTGAAGCAACATTGGGTCCACCATATCAGAAAGAGGAGTTTCATCCTCGAACCCCTTCCGGACCCACTTCACAAGATCCGGGATCTCAATCGACGTTGAGGTTGTCGGAGGTGAAAACTCCGGTGACCTTCCGGTTAGCAGTTCAAGCAAAACTACACCGAAAGAGTAGACATCCCATTTTTGTGTATGTCGGTTGGATGACACTCGGGCTTCGGGTGCTTGGTAGTTGTTGACTTTTTCGGTTTGTGTTAAGTACGGGAGGGCCCCACCCATGAAACCACCCGATGAGGATGGGTTGTTTCCCGTTATGGTAATTAGACGGTTCAAACCGAAATCAGATATGTAGGGTTGATATTCGTTGTCTAGGAGAATATTCGAGGGTTTGATGTCTCCATGAACATATTTTCTCGGGCTACATTCGTGTATATACGCTAACCCTCTTGCAGTGGCTTTCGCGATCCTTAGCCTCGTTGACCATGAAAGAATCGTAGATGTTTGACCTGTTATTAAAAATTAATAAATTATATGTTTATCCAAAATAAATTTAGAAATTAAAAAAGAAAAAAAGAGAATTACTTGAATACCTTTTAACGCGGAAGCCAAGTTGCCATTCGAAATGAAATCACTAATCAGTAGTTTCTCATCAGGAGCCCAGTAATAAGCTCTCATTTTCACCACATTCGGATGCTTCACCCTCCCGATCGCCTGAACCTCCGCCACAAACTCCTTATACCGCTGCTCCCCGCCTTCGCCCAACCGCCTAACCGCCACCGGAATCCCATTCCCGAGCACCACCTTATACACAATCCCCAACCCGCTCTTCCCCAACACATAAGCCGAAGCCCTCAACAACTCATCCAACTCGAAACTAAACCCTTTATCAATAGCAATAAGCTTCCCCCCTTCACCACCACTACCGCCGCCACCGCCACCACCATCCCCTTTTTCCGACTCCACCTCGGAATCCGTGTTCGGAAACCCACTTACACAAGGAAACCAACAGAATTTCGACTTGCTATTCCCGCCAAATCTTCTACTACAACTACAACTACAACCATTTGAATCTTTTCTTCTCCAATACAAATAAACAATAACCAACCCAATCAATGCAACACCAACCGCATCCGCAACCGAAATCAATATGATCAACCCCGGTTTCAACCCTTTTTTCGACTCATCACCGTTAACTCTTGGCGTTAAACTCTGAGTTCCCGGTGTAACCGCCGACGAACTGTTGTTTTCGCAAGTTTTCTGCAATGGAAAACCGCACAACAACGGATTGTTTGAAAACGCCGTTGGGCCTTGGTTCGAAAACGAACCGGTTTGCGGTATTTCTCCCGTGAAATTGTTATGCCGGAGGTCAAAACTAACGGTCAACGGTAACTCACCTAACGACGCCGGTAACTTTCCGGTGAAGTGATTGAACGAGAGATTTAACGTTCCGGATAACGATTTTAACTGACCAATATCGTACGGTAACGATCCGTTGAATGCATTTGACGAGAGATCGAGTTGGATTAAGTTCGCTAACGCAGGGAAAATACCTGCCGGAACTTCGCCGGAAAAGTTGTTTCCCGCTAGAATTAACCGTTGTAACTGCCGGCAGTTACCTAGATACTTCTGTAAGGTTCCGGAGAGTGAGTTGTGAGATAAGTCAACGTTTTGGAGACGGTTAGGGTTACAAATTGACAACGGAAGGTCGCCGGAGAGATTGTTTGCGTACAGGAACAGGCTGTGAAGCGACGTCGCATTGAAGATTTGGTCAGGAACTGAGCCGTGGAAGTTGTTGTCGTGTAGGTTAAGCCGCCGGAGATAGACTAGGTTTCCGAGCTCCGACGGGATGTAACCGGTTAAGTTTTTTCCGGCGAGGGAGATTCCGACAACACGTGGATCGGAAATGCCGGAAATGTTGGCGCACGAGACTCCGGTCCAGTTGCACGGGGTGTCGTCGTTGTCGTTCCAGTCGGAAAACACCGTGTCGCCGCCGTCTACGGCGGATTTGATGGAAAGGAGAGAGAGGCCGTCGGAGGTGAGGGCGAAAGCGTAATTAAGAAGAAATGTAAGGGTAAAAAGGGAATTGATAGGACGGTTTAACATCGTTAGAGATGTTTAGAACTAGCTATTTTAGCTCGCGCGATGTGTCGGGTGCGATTTGTTGTGCATCTTCGAGTTTTTTTTAACATTTATTGGTATTCACCTGTTTAAGAAAGAAATAGCTTTGTTACCGCGGTTTAACAGTAATTTTTTTTTTAAATTTACTCATATTAGAATAACCCAATAGGACTTACCGTTGACCTCATGTGCTTTTCTTTGTGTTGACTTGCCGGATGGTGTCGTCGGAGGTAGTGTCGTTGTGGTTGATATGGAGGTAGCGGCGAGGGCGGCTGGTGGAGTGAAAACCGTGTTCACCGTGTGGGTAGTAGCATCTATGTAGATGTCTCTATGCGACCGGATCTAGAAGATCTTTATTTACTCTACAAAATGTGCATCATATATCAGATATAAGCTTATGAATCAAATCATTAGTTATTTGGTATAAAAAAATTTTAACAACAATTTAACCCTACGAACACGCTATTCTCGACCATGTTTAGTTATAAGGTGCCTCGTAATGTTTAAATAATTTAATTTGAATGATAAAGGTAGGGATCAGCATTTGGTACTAGGTGCAGATACTAGATACTGAACTGGTACCGTACCAACCATGTTCCCACTAAATGGGTGTTTTACTACATAGAAATAAAATTCATTGAGACAAAACTTTGAAATTAAACTCATTGAGACAAAATGTCAAACAAAACATAGGCTTTTGACACAAAGAAAATATCAAAATAATAGTCTAACCAACTAAACAAAAAGGACTGACCACAAAATCTTTATAGATCCTCTAAATGGGTATTTTATAAATAAAATTTAAAAATAAAGTGTCTTGGTACTAAAAGTCTGTTAAATTAACATATTGGAAACTAAAATTAAATAAAACCCTTGGGTACTAAAAGTCATAATGTTTCTACCGAATTGTTATCAAGAAAACATATAATAATCCTTTGAGTAAATTAAGGTTTAGTCAAAATTGCTATTTTAGTCCAAATAGTTTTTTTTTTTCTTTTCTGGGTCTTGACTTTTCCATTTTTTGTCATTTTGATCATATTGCCTAACTCAGTCTAAATATCTGGTTATAACCAGGGGTATTTTTGGCATAACTGTTGTATAGTGATAATCAGCGTAGTTTACAACAAAATTTATAAACCTCATAATAATTTAATGCAAAAAATACCTCTGATTATAACTAAGGTAGGCAATGTGATCAAAATGACAAGAAAAAGGAAAAGTAAACCCAGAAGAGGAAAAAAAACTATTTGGATTAAAATGACAATTTAGACAAAAATGAGACTAAAATGACAATTTACTCTAATCCTTTAAACAAAATCCCAATTGGGGTTGCTCAAATATGTTGAGATCTTGAAGCTAAATGCATCACAAGAACACCAGCAGATTCAATTTTTTTTTTTATAATAAAAAGCATGATTAGTCAATAATTAAGCACAAAATGGAGGGCAATTTCGTCAACCCAAATCTCATATCAAACACAATTTAACCATGAAGAGAAAAAAACAGCATACCCAATTACACATAATCCTTTTTTTCATGATTTCAACTTTTTTTATTTTGAAAATACTCATTCAGGACTTTCATCGAACACCTTACGTGCACAACCCACAAAAACGAATCAACCCGTTTCCCACAACAAAATTCAACAAATTACAACTGTTACCTGCACACGTTGTGAAATTGGAGCTCCAAAATCTTTACCCACAAAACTTTATTGTATATAAGAATTGGTAGAAGATGATTTAGGGGTGTTTGGGAATGAAGATTAGTTGAATTGTGACATTGGGTTATTTGATATTTGTGTGTGTGGGGATGGTGGTGGTGGTGGTGGTGGTGGGTGGTGGTATTTATGAATGAGAAATGGACAGTGAGAAGAGGATGGGATGGGGGCCCACACATATTTGTTCCTAGAAGTAGAAGGAAAGCAAATGAGCTTTTAATGTGTTTTTGTTTTCCAACAACTTGTTGATTGTTATATTGCAAATCAATAGTCTAGTGGCATTTTAAGTGTGAGATAAGATTTTGAGACTAATAGGTCTGGTTCAATTCTTACAATGAGAGTTTTTCCTATATTTATTGGGTTTCCTGCTGAATTGGTGTATAGGAATTATGTCTAGTGGAAATGGATATGATCGGGTAGTTTCACTGGTGACACCGTCAGTGATCCAAATTTGCCGTTAAAAAAAACTATGTGATATGTGATCACTTTTAGTTTAAGTTACAGGATATATGTATAATTAATTATGTGCTTATAGTGGTGTATTTAAGGTTTGTTTTCTTTAATTAGGTTACTTGGATATTAGTATCTTTATTATTATTTATTTTATGGTTATATTTTACTATATATGTTTGCATTTAATTTTATTCTTGTTTAACTTTATTTTTTCGATACGCAATTCCAAGATTTTTTAGAAAATACACCATAACATGTATTCTACAGGCTTTAAACCACTAACCTTTTGGTTATTAGATACGCATCTTAATCACCAGGATATCTCTTCGAGGACTCTTGCTTAACTTTATTACTACTAAGAATTGATTATCTTAGTCTTGATTTACCTTTTGCGTTAATTAGTATAGCGTGATCCGGTTGAGTTCATCTGAAATCAGCTTTTTTAAAGTGAAAAATCAGGTATTTGTGTATCGATATAGTTGTCTGATTTATATAAATATATTTATGAGTAAATTGCCAAAATCGTCCCTAAGGTTTGGGCATGTTTATCAATTTCATCAAAAACAATTTTTTTTGTACCATGTTGCCTTTCGCTTTTGGGATTTTTTGTCATTTTCATCCACACGTCCAATTTGCTTTATTTTTTCTGTCAGACATTTGAATGAAAATGACAAAAAAAACACAAATCTCAAGGATGATTTTGGGAAGAAGAAAAAAGTTAGACGTTTGGATGAAAATGACAAAAAATCCCAAAAATAAAAGACAATATGGTAAAAAAAATTGTTTTGGGTTACGCTAACAAAAATGCTCAAACCTCAAGGAAACCTCAAGGAGACTTTAACAATTTACTCTATATTTATAGAAGTGAAGTATTTGTTAATTTATATTTTGTGTTGTTATTGCGAAAGAAAGCATGGTAAAAAAATTCAAACCAAACATTTTCAAGTTTTAGTCACTTTAGACTTACGAAATGTGTATGCATTTCTATTATACTAGTTTAATTATATCACTAGTGCTAAAAAGTCACTCTTGTGAATTAAGTTATATACCATATAAATATACCACTAGTGCTAAAAAGTCACTCGTGTGAATTAAGTTAAATACCATATAAATATTAATGATTTGGGTTGGGTGTTGTCGCATAAATAGTTGGTTGAGTGTTATCAATTCGTAATTTTGACTACACTTCGTATAGTGGCTACATTGATTTTGTTATGTTTCATGATGTCACATCCTAGTTTTATGAGGTGTGACCTACATTGCTTTTTTACATTTATTTCACATATTTAATAGAGTAAAATGCACGGATAGTCCTTGTGGTTTGGTGAAATTTCAGCTTTAGTCATCAACTTTTCAGAATTACACTCTTAGTTCCTATGGTTTGACAAATTGTTACTCGGATAGTCCCTGAAGCGGATGAAGGTTACTCGGATAGTCCCTGTGGTTTGACAAGTTGTTACTCGGATAGTCCCTGTGGTTTGACAAGTTGTTACTCGGATAGTCCTTGTCATTTCACACCCACTTAACCAGAAAAACTAACCTCCATCCGCTTTGGGAACTATCCGAGTAACAACTTGTCAAACCACAGGAACTAAGAGTGTACTTTTGAAAAGTTGGGGACTAACGGTGAAATTTCACCAAACTACAGGGACTATCCGTGCATTTTACTCTATTTAATACCTTGATTGTAATTCTTACCAGTGAAATTTTACATGTATTCAAAACATAACTAAAAAAAAGTTAGAATTTGAATAAAAATAATTTTCAAAATAGCTCAATAGTATCAAAGTGTTAAAATAAGTGTTTATCTGTAAAAGTTGTGAGAATTCAAGTCTTATTATGAACGACGAAATATGTAATTTACTGATTGAGGAGTAGTTGTAGACTTGTAGTGGTGTGTGTTTACCGTCAAAAAAAAAAAGTTAAAAAAAAATAATAATTATTATGTGTTTTGATTCTTTCCGATCATGGTTGTTTGTATTTCATAACAAAGATGAAAGATGTCCCCTAAAAAACCCTTGATTTATAGGTTCTTTTGTATTATCATTATTATATTAATTAATGTTAACTTGTGTTAAAAATAAATATGTCTAGAAATATCACTTTTTATCATAAATCTGAAATCAATATTAAATACTGCTCTAAACATAAGATATAAAAACTAGGGGTGTGCATAGTTTGGTTCGGATTGGTTATTAGCATTAACCATATATGTAACCAAAATCATCGGTTAATCGGTTCAGTTAATTCGGTTAATTCTTCGGTTTCGGTTCGGTTAATAACCAAATCAAATAAGGACTCGGTTTTTTGCTTAGAAATACATGTAATGGAGGTATAAATACATGAAATGGATGTATAAATAAATGAAATAGAGGAATAAATACATGAAATAGAGGTATAAATACATGAATTAAGGTACAAATACATGAAATGAAATTATAAAACATGAAATGGAGGTATAAAAACTAGAAATATATGAAAATATAAATGGTTTGGTTCGGTTAATTTCGGTTAACCGACAGTAAAAAAATAACCAATAACCAACTTCCGGTTATTTCGGTTCGGTTTCGTCGGTTTTTATTCGGTTTCGATTAATGATTCGGTTATTGCACACCCCTAATAAAAACCAAATAAATAGTTTCAATATAATTAAAATACATTATCTGTCTTAATAAAAGAAAAACAAATATCACTACATAGTCAAACATTGGTTTGATTCGAGTGTAATAAGTTCATGACCTTGATTTTGAATTTTAAGTAAAGCTCCGTTTGAAATTTTGGAGAATAAAACCAAATCTGCCAAACCAAGATAACGGACAACAACTGAATTCATATATTAATATCTTCGTATGAAAAAAGTACATATGGATTTTATTATTATTCTCGAGCCACGTTTTATGTTGTCTAAGAAATAAGTGAATTAAAATCATTTAGTAATCCATAAAGATATATTGATCACCCGTTGTTCTAATATTTATATAATCTTAAAGACAAATGTCGGTGCCCCAACAAATGACATACATGCCCCTCATTTGTCTTATTTACCTTTACCTTTACCAAAATATGGGACACGAAATTGGAAATTTCTTCCATTTTCTTCCTGATTCCACACTTCAGATCCATCATCCTTCACATCCAGTTTGCAAAATCAAGTAAACAAACGATCAATTTGCAGCGTAGAAGACACGCAGATGAAGCCGATTAGGCTTCCGAAACCGCCCGGTAGTCCACCGAGAGGCGTACCGGACATCTTCGAAGGCGGTGTTGTGAAGCGTGCTGTTATCATCGGTAACGGTTTTCCGGCGTCGGAGAATCAGAGCGCTGGTTTAGTTCGAGCGCTTGGATTGTCGGAGAAGCAAACTCTATATGTAAGTTATGATGTTTTGTGTTGTAGTTTTTGTTTTTGATTGAATTGTTTTTGTGAGTTTATGGATGTATATATAGGTGAAATAGATGTGTTATGGACTTTGAAAGTTAGTTCCGTTAGGTTTTGGATTGGTTTGAGTAGAGGAATTTAGGTTAACGAAGAATTGTTTGTGAATTTCTGGATGTATGTGAAGGTCTAAGTGTAGTTGTTAGGTGTATAGGTTAGTAGATGTGTTATGGAGTTTGAAAGTTAGTTTTGTTAGGTTTTGGATTGGTTGAGTAGAGAATTTCAGGTTATGGAAGGATAGTGTTTGGATTTTTATACTTTGAAAAGGCATGAGTCTCTTTGTAAATTTCTGAATATATGAACTTATAAGTGTAATTTTTCGGTATATAGCTTAAACAGATGTGTTCTGCACTTTAAAAGTTAATTTTATTAGATTTAGGATTATTTGACTACAGAAATTTAAGCTATGGAAGGACAACAGCATGAATCTTTGTAAAAGGTATAGTTTTTGGAATATTGATGGTGTTAGATTTGGTATATTGTTTGTTGACAAGTGTATAAGATGTATCTAGGGTTCATGTGGGGTCTTAAAGTGGGTGAATTCTTAACTGATTTCAATTTTGTATATGGACCGAATTCATCATCATCATCATCATCATCATCATCATCATCATCATCTTCATCCCAATTCACATACTCCAACAGCAACGGCTCCTATTTCCCCATGCCCTTTATATCTCGGTCCACGCAGCAAACGGGTAACAACTTTCACCCATATTAATTAGAAAATTTTACAACCCTCTGTTCAATTTTGGTATCTCTCTTGATGCTTTTGGTACTACCCTTCAACCTCTATTGCAGTCATGACTGTCTAACGGACAGTCTGAGCCAAACAGGTCGGTCCACTCTGGAGTAAAAATGACAATCTTTTATACGGGTAAAAGTTACCCATAAACACATTTTGCCCAAAATCGTTTCATACTTATGTCACACCCCGATTTCCACGTGTCACCGGTGGGCCCGGTGGGGAGTATCGTGACGTGGTTGGCAACATAATAGTCAAACAACACAATATATAATATGCACATCGGAAGCAAAAGATAAATATATTACAATCCGAATATAAAGTAATATCCAGTATTACAACGGAAAGTAACGGATCCACAGGCGGATCTTAAAATATAAATATTGTTCAACAGACTTTAGACGCCTAGAACTTGCAAGATTCCTTATTAACGTCCTGAGCAGCTTCTAGCCTATTACGTACTTGTACCTGTCACTTAGACTTTTGAAAATACGTCAGTTTTCACTGGTAAATACACTCAACTGACTCATTTGAAAAGAGTTTAAGAAAATTGATTTAGATGCACCAGGCACAAAATATTTTGACACTTTGATTAAAATGCACAGAGGCAAAATTAATCTTTTATAATTTGATTAAAATGCACAAAGGCAAAATTAATCTTTTATACTTGATTAAAATGCACAGAGGCAAAATTAATCTTTTATACATGATTAAAATTCACAGAGGCAAAATTAATCATTTATACTTGGGGCAAACTATATCTCATGTTATCAGTTTTACATAACTTGCTCTACATACGGGGCCCGGTTCTATGCCGGTTCATGATTAACCGACACACCACTATTCCCTTATTGGGAATCCCTTATTGGGTATAATTAATTAATAAACATATGGCATCTGTCAGGTGTATGCCTACACCCTGTGCTTAGGTCGTGGCCATTGCATTTAATGAGTCAAGGATATCCAGGACACGGTCGCATTAATCCCCAATGTTTCAGTCAAGCAATACGAATTAAAAACAGGTTATTTGGATTTCCCGACTTATTGGTCTTTGAATCCCATACCTGACCATGCGGTATTTATATTACCGTATCCCAAGCCCGTAATAGGGAAAATAAGTTAAGAGTATTTACCTGAGCTAGCTCCTGTCTTAAATAGAAAGAATTATAATAACTCAGCCGTATTCACTTAAGGAAGCATAGGTACAATTTACCGGAAGGCTCTAGTCTGGAATGATGGTATAAATAACCAATTAGAATGCTAACGGGTCTTTAATTAAGCCTAAGCTTAGACCGGTTAGTCTTACCGAATGATACGGTTCAAACGCATGATTAAGCGAAGACCGGATGGAATGTGATTTAGACCCGACAAGTTCGGAGACTTGCTTAATATGGGTATTTCACACACATTCTGGATTTTGAGATAAAACCGATAAGGTTTGACCCGTTTAGGCTAATTTATGTAAACTTGTTACATAAACCGAACTGAACGCGTAATAAGCGTAACGGGTATCCGTAAGAGCCATATACAGGTTTCCTAGGTTAATATGCTTCAAATATGTTGTGACATCAGTAGGATGTCTTTTATTATGCCCGAAACGAATTTAAACACAAACTATGCCCCGTAGGGGTAGTTTGGTCATTTTCAAGGTTATAAAAGAGTCTAAGTATTAACCTGAGTTACAGGTCTGATATAATCAGCAAAAATACTTAGTTTACTAAGTTATAACAGTAGGGTAAAGTATATATGTGAAATTTATCAATTATAACCAAACTATGCACCGTAGGGGCATTTTGGTAATTTCACATAAGCCGTAAAGCTCAAAACCGAAATCTGAGTTAAACAACTTTTGCTTACTGTTAAAATATTATAATTTGCCTCAAATATCAGTAGATATAAACCCATGTATGTTTAAAATAGTCTTAGTACATACTATGCGTTAAAAACGCTTAAAAAGGCGATTAGAAGCCATTTCCGGGTTCTATACATAAAGCTGATATTTTTATTATTCCAGAGGGCTTAAAATAATTTATTTATCATTTAAAATCAGTAGCAAAAGGTTTGGAGTCAATTGGATATGTAAAACTCATTTTATAGCCCGTAAGGGCAAAACTGACAATTACCGGATTAAGCCTACGACTATAAGTTATGCTGAGCCTAAAATTAATTAGAAATCTTAAAAAATCCCAAAATAATATATTACATCAGTGGGTAAAGAGTTTGATATCAAAAAGTAGGCTTAACTAGGCTATACGCTAATTATGTCGTTTAATTAACATAAAGCTTTCATTTTACGCTAACGAGCATAACTCTTAGTCTACACCTCAAACCGATGTCAAATTTTGGATGCAAGTTTAAATATCAGTAATTAAAGTTTCAAATCTTTTACATTTCCAAAAATCACATTTTAAGGTGAAAAGGGCATAATGGTCAACATATGAGCAATTAACGGAATCATGCGTATTAATTGGTTAACTAATGAACCATGGTGTATAATCACAGAGGGTTATACTAGCATGTAACCTGGTCCAAATGAAGCTCTAAGGTATTTTTAAAACATACCAAAATGGGTCAGAACTGAAGTCAAAGCAAAAGTCAAAGCTTTGCGACTTTCGGTTCCGAACCGGGTCTAAACAGTAAATTGTCGGGTTGAACATGTTTAGACATGTTCTTACACTAATTACCAAGTTATATTAATGATCAAACAGGTTGTATGTGTTCTACATTGCTAATCATGCATAAATTGTAAACTAAACATCCTGTTGACTTTTTAATGGCAAGTTTTACCCGACATTTGACCTAGTTAGAGTGGGAATCAGGGGTAACCCTTTTAAGGGTTTATTACCCACATAATTACCAACTTATAACTACTTTCAATTCGACCAATCACTGGACCAACAATGATTAATCGTTAAGTCAACCGTTAATTACGACGGTTTGACTTTTAGGCTAATAACTAAGCAAAACATAATCAAGGAAGGATTAGTAAACTTACTGAAGTCCTATGCTTAATTAGGAAGGTCTTGTGTCTGCTCTTAAGCTCCCAAAGGCTCCAGAATTGCACAAGAAGTGAATGATCAAATGGTTGCAACTTCATGGCCTTATATAGTGAATTTTGATCCACAAAATGTTGACATGTAAGTCTACCAATGACCACAACTCTTCAACAAGTGTCCCTAAGGGCTAAAAATCAGTTTAGGCGGCCTTTGGTGATGTTAAGGGGCAAGATAAGTCGTTTGCAAGGCTGTACAACCATTTTAAACGAGTTTCTGCATCTGGGAACTAGCTTACGGACCGTAAGGTCAATAATGTTGAGGTCCGTAAGGACCTGGTCAGCCAAACAAAGTTTCATTTGTTGACAGTTTTAGTCCCTGCACTTCCAAATGCCATTTCTGACTCATCTAAGGCCCGTTAAACCATTTTTAAGGCTCTACAATGATGCCTAAGTATGGGGAACATGAAACATGCTAAAAAAATATGTCGGATGTCGGTTCGTTTGATCGTACGGTCACGTTGTTCGGTTAATTACGACGAAACACGGACGGACGCGAAAAACGAACCAATTGACGCGACGAATGGAATTTTATCAAGCCAAACACTAAAATAAAATATTTTAGTGCTTACATAAATTTTTGGGTGTCCGGGAATATTCAGAATGTAAGATATGCGTGTAAACGCAAACTTGTGCGCTTTTTGACACTTTTAGTCCCTGCATGACTTAAAAGTTTATTTTTGCGCACCAAACACCTCAAGGCCTATATCTAAGCTATGAGAAGGATAATTAAGGTATGTATAACTCATGGTCATATTCCGAAAGGTCCGATAACATACGAATCGGCATACTTTAGCAGTTTGACGCTTTAGGTCCCCCTAATGCGCAAACTTGCGTAAATCATCATTTAATAGCATTGAAGTCTCATCTAATTCATATTAGGCATTCTTGAAAGTATTATTAAACATTATAATTCTTCGGGCTCGATAAAAGGTCATTCAGAGGTATAATTAAACATATTGACACTTCTAGTCCCTTATACTTGTAAAGTTGTGCGTAACTTCACTTTTAGGCATAAAAGCCTTGGTTTGCCAATGATTGGCATTCCCGAGAGTATAATAAAATATCATGAGGCTCTCGGTTTGTTAAAAGGTCACTCAGAGGTAAGAATTAACATGTTGACACTTTTAACCCTTTATTGCGCAAACTTTCAATTAATCACATAAACGGCTACACTTGATTAACAAGTGGCTCAATTGTGAATATAAAACCGTAAAAGGTTAATTAGAAACTTATTTTTGGTATGATAATACTTCCAGTTCTTTCATAATCAAAGTTTTTTATTTTTCAAAAAATTAGTCCCTTGAATTCAAGGTTTGACTTCATTAGGGTTTATTACACGTGTCAATACTTCATTGGACGTGATTTTTTTTACGAGGTGTTACATCCTCACCCCCTTAAAAGAAATCTCGACCTCGAGATTTGCTAGAATGATGGGAGTATTTTCTGAAGTAGCATGGACTTACTTCCATAGTATATTTGGGCCTCTAAGGGTATCCCAGTTGACCTATACAATAGGTACATACTCTCCTTCGGAGCTTCTTAACCTGTCGATTCTTAGTTTATACAGGTTTATTGTCTAATTATAAAGTTTCATTAGTCTGCCTATCATTACGTGATAATGTTTTGCGGTTATTGACGAAACACATCCTTTGGTTACTAGTGTGTAATGTATTGCGAGCTCCGCCAAGCTCCTTAAATAGGTTTTAGCTTATAAGCTACTTGATCTTGATACATTCGATTTCCTTCGAATGATTCTATATATTCAGAGCTTAACTAGCCTGATAATTTAACAAATTTGGCACACAGAGGTGTCATAGATGTCCGTACACTTAGGCTTTGGTTCATCTATCGATGTCGGTGTCAGATAAATGACACCTTCTCTTTATAAATTGTAAGTATGTCCTAAGTATAGATACTTATAAGGACATTTTATATTGGATATCTTCTTTGAATACTATTAGTCGACTTTAGCACAATATGACCATTGGGATATCTCAGGGGTTCCATGCATTAAACCTCCATACTGATCAGGCATGGAAGCAATCTATGGGACACACTAGGATACTCAAATCCTCATATGGCACCCTTATCATACATAGTTTGGCATTCGCAGGCGATATAAAAATAACGAGGAAATAATAAAATAAAATAATATATATTGTCGTACTCTTTCTGGGGAAGAGTACTCCAGATTCTTACGAAAGGATTATCTCCGAGGATGGGAGAGAGGGTCATTATTGGTAAATTATACCTTATTTTTAATATCTGAATTCTTATGAATGTAATCAAGAGTTTACTAGGCTTATGGTGTATTTAAAGGTTTATTATCCCTTGCATTAACGTAAGATACTTAGCAGAAACTATCAATGCTAAATGGTACGGGACGTACCTGATGCTATTATTGATATGTACTGTCTCTGTCATTCAATCGGTAGTTCAGGCGTTTCCTTTCTTATCCTTCCCAGAATTAGCTGCTCCTTCCTTGGCAGCCTCAGGGCAATTAGTACTGATGTGCCCCTTTTCGCCACAGCTGAAACAGTTTGCATTCTTTATGTCCCTACATTCGTGGGACTGGTGACCAGTTCTTTTGCAGATGCCACATTGTTTTATCTGTTGGTTTGATCGACACTGTCCCCAGTGCCTTCTGTTGCAAGTTTTGCACGTAGGCTTCTTGTTGGAATCATGTTGGTTATTGTTGAGCTCGGATTTGCTCTTCTTAGGATTCTGGGAGTTATCCTCCTCCCTTTTACGCTTCCCATCTTCAGAAGCCTTGGCAGCCTTGTTTCTAATCACATCGAGTGTGAGAGATAGCGACAGATCTGCCGCTGACCTGAATGTAGTAGGTCTCGATGCTTTCACACTTGCCTTTATTTCTGGGGCTAGACCCCCAATAAAGAGAGCTATTCGCTTTGGTTCCGGTGTGATCAAATAAGGAACCAATCGAGACTTGATATTGAAACTTGTAAGGTATGCTTGACAATCTAAGTTCTCCATGACTAACGTCAAGAACTCAGTCTCAATCTTCTCAACTTCATGTTGAGGACAGTAATTTTCTTTGATGAAAGCAACAAACTGATCCCAAGTCATGTTGTACAAAGGGATCTTCCCGGTGGCTTGAATCAACGATCTCCACCAGGCTAAAGCCTCACCCTTAAATGATTGCGACACAAACTTGACCACATCCCTCTCAGCGCATCCGCTGATATCCACAACTGTATCCATCTCATCTAACCATGTCATACAATCTACAGCTCCTTCCTCCCCAGTGAAATCCTGGGGTTTACATGAAACAATGTACTTGTAGGAGCAACCCTTATCACGGGGTCCTTGATTCAGTATGATCTGTTGAGACGGATCACTGTGATGATTAGAAGAGTGACGCTCGTCATCTTCCTTCTTGGGTTCATCCTTCTTGGGAGGTGGCTTTGCATGCGGTGTTGATAGGGTCCTACTTCGAGTCCCACTATACTCTTCATATTGCCGCTCTAAGGCTTTTGTAACGGCGTCGTCTACTAACGCCTTTAACTCAGCATCCGTTAGATTGATTCGGGCGTTGTCAATATTCTCCTTTGGGTGACTGTTAATTTCATCTGAGCCAGCCATTTGATTGAACTGTTACATAGAACAAGGACAATAGTTTACTTGGGAGTTTATTGTGGAATTGTCTTTTATGGCAATTCATTAACCATGGTAACGGAGACCATATTTGGTTAATTTATTAATCACATTTATTTAGGATTTGTATTATAGCTTATCCTAATTATAAAAACAATAATAGTTTTACTAGTGGCACGAAAGGCCTAGTCATATGGACATTTATAAATTATAAGCTATGATTTCAGAGAGTCAAAGCATTGAGGTTTGAATCGTAGTTCATTACCTATTTCGGTCAGGGAGTCATCGCTACCCCTGTCTTTTGGCTCATGTAGAAATGAGTAAGGCCCGTAGGCACTATATTACCAATGCATGGTCAAAATATGATCATCTTAATTGATGATTTAAACCCATGATGCAGAGATCATTAAGTTGGGTTAGGAATCTTTTGAAGAATCCTTATATAAGAATGACGTGTGTGATTTTAATGAATCACGTCTGCCGGGAGTGTTAACATATTTTCAGATGTTAACGGGGATACGAATCTTTTAAACAGGTCTTACCATCTTGGCCAGGTCTTTATAATGACACTCAGGATAGGTTTCACTCTTAAGATTCTTATTCATATGTATACTGGCAGAGAAAGAAGGATATTTATTTTATTCAGGATTTTTATTATAAATCCTAATTTATAAGTTAATAATAGCACAAATGGCCTAGTCGCGTAGACAAGTTTAATTTACAAGCCATGATTTCAGAGAATCGAGGCATTAAGGTTCGAATCAAAGTTCATTACCCTTTTCTGGACAGAGAGGCAAAGGCTACTACTGTCTTTAGTCCTTTAGGACAATAAGTATGGCCCGTAGGCATTTCATCACTAATGGATGATTATTTCAAATGAGGGAATTTAGATTAACCCCCTTTTTAAAAGATGGCTTGTGTGACTTTAACGATTCACAATTTACCAAAAATGTTAACGTACTTACAGATGTTAACAGGGATTGGAATCCTTTGGATAGGTTTTACCGTCTTGGCCATGTCTGCAATGACATTTAGGCTAGGTTTTACCATCTTGGCTATGTCTGCATTGACATTTAGGCTAGGTTTTACCATCTTGGCCATGTCTGCATTGACATTTAGGCTAGGTTTTACCTTGAAGATTCCTTTAATATTTAACACAGAACAATCCTAAATTGAAATGTTAACAAGGGTCTGAATCTAATTGTGGAACTACCGTCTTGGCCCTGTCTTAAAATGACACATGAGCTAGGTCTTGTCCTTTTTAGATATTGCCATTTTATTATAATGGTAGATTTTATAATATAGGAATGATATTTTGAATAAAATCGTTCCTTTAAAATTTAAACAAGTACATGGTTGCCCTAAACGGGACTTCTACAAAAATGACTTGCCCATGCAAGAGCTAATCAGAAAATAATAAAGGAACCAAATAAGGACAAATAAAACAATTTAGGATTCGTCCTATATTCTTGTCTAGACTCAAGAATGTGCAACTGTGTAACTGAGATTAAACACAAAAGGCTAGTGTTTAATTCGCTCAGTGTTGGCTCTGATACCAACCTGTCACACCCCGATTTCCACGTGTCACCGGTGGGCCCGGTGGGGAGTATCGTGACGTGGTTGGCAACATAATAGTCAAACAACACAATATATAATATGCACATCGGAAGCAAAAGATAAATATATTACAATCCGAATATAAAGTAATATCCAGTATTACAACGGAAAGTAACGGATCCACAGGCGGATCTTAAAATATAAATATTGTTCAACAGACTTTAGACGCCTAGAACTTGCAAGATTCCTTATTAACGTCCTGAGCAGCTTCCAGCCTATTACGTACTTGTACCTGTCACTTAGACTTTTGAAAATACGTCAGTTTTCACTGGTAAATACACTCAACTGACTCATTTGAAAAGAGTTTAAGAAAATTGATTTAGATGCACCAGGCACAAAATATTTTGACACTTTGATTAAAATGCACAGAGGCAAAATTAATCTTTTATAATTTGATTAAAATGCACAGAGGCAAAATTAATCTTTTATACTTGATTAAAATGCACAGAGGCAAAATTAATCTTTTATACTTGATTAAAATGCACAGAGGCAAAATTAATCATTTATACTTGGGGCAAACTATATCTCATGTTATCAGTTTTACATAACTTGCTCTACATACGGGGCCCGGTTCTATGCCGGTTCATGATTAACCGACACACCACTATTCCCTTATTGGGAATCCCTTATTGGGTATAATTAATTAATAAACATATGGCATCTGTCAGGTGTATGCCTACACCCTGTGCTTAGGTCGTGGCCATTGCATTTAATGAGTCAAGGATATCCAGGACACGGTCGCATTAATCCCCAATGTTTCAGTCAAGCAATACGAATTAAAAACAGGTTATTTGGATTTCCCGACTTATTGGTCTTTGAATCCCATACCTGACCATGCGGTATTTATATTACCGTATCCCAAGCCCGTAATAGGGAAAATAAGTTAAGAGTATTTACCTGAGCTAGCTCCTGTCTTAAATAGAAAGAATTATAATAACTCAGTCGTATTCACTTAAGGAAGCGTAGGTACAATTTACCGGAAGGCTCTAGTCTGGAATGATGGTATAAATAACCAATTAGAATGCTAACGGGTCTTTAATTAAGCCTAAGCTTAGACCGGTTAGTCTTACCGAATGATACGGTTCAAACGCATGATTAAGCGAAGACCGGATGGAATGTGATTTAGAACCGACAAGTTCGGAGACTTTCTTAATATGGGTATTTCACACACATTCTGGATTTTGAGATAAAACCGATAAGGTTTGACCCGTTTAGGCTAATTTATGTAAACTTGTTACATAAACCGAACCGAACGCGTAATAAGCGTAACGGGTATCCGTAAGAGCCATATACAGGTTTCCTAGGTTAATATGCTTCAAATATGTTGTGACATCAGTAGGATGTCTTTTATTATGCCCGAAACGAATTTAAACACAAACTATGCCCCGTAGGGGTAGTTTGGTCATTTTCAAGGTTATAAAAGAGTCTAAGTATTAAACTGAGTTACAGGTCTGATATAATCAGCAAAAATACTTAGTTTACTAAGTTATAACAGTAGGGTAAAGTATATATGTGAAATTTATCAATTATAACCAAACTATGCACCGTAGGGGCATTTTGGTAATTTCACATAAGCCGTAAAGCTCAAAACCGAAATCTGAGTTAAACAACTTTTGCTTACTATTAAAATATTATAATTTGCCTCAAATATCAGTAGATATAAACCCTTGTATGTTTAAAATAGTCTTAGTACATACTATGCGTTAAAAACGCTTAAAAAGGCGATTAGAAGCCATTTCCGGGTTCTATACATAAAGCTGATATTTTTATTATTCCAGAGGGCTTAAAATAATTTATTTATCATTTAAAATCAGTAGCAAAAGGTTTGGAGTCAATTGGATATGTAAAACTCATTTTATAGCCCGTAAGGGCAAAACCGACAATTACCGGATTAAGCCTACGACTATAAGTTATGCTGAGCCTAAAATTAATTAGAAATCTTAAAAAATCCCAAAATAATATATTAGATCAGTGGGTAAAGAGTTTGATATCAAAAAGTAGGCTTAACTAGGCTATACGCTAATTATGTCGTTTAATTAACATAAAGCTTTCATTTTACGCTAACGAGCATAACTCTTAGTCTACACCTCAAACCGATGTCAAATTTTGGATGCAAGTTTAAATATCAGTAATTAAAGTTTCAAATCTTTTACATTACCAAAAATCACATTTTAAGGTGAAAAGGGCATAATGGTCAACATATGAGCAATTAACGGAATCATGCGTATTAATTGGTTAACTAATGAACCATGGTGTATAATCACAGAGGGTTATACTAGCATGTAACCTGGTCCAAATGAAGCTCTAAGGTATTTTTAAAACATACCAAAATGGGTCAGAACTGAAGTCAAAGCAAAAGTCAAAGCTTTGCGACTTTCGGTTCTGAACCGGGTCTAAACAGTAAATTGTCGGGTTGAACATGTTTAGACATGTTCTTACACTAATTACCAAGTTATATTAATGATCAAACAGGTTGTATGTGTTCTACATTGCTAATTATGCATAAATTGTAAACTAAACATCCTGTTGACTTTTTAATGGCAAGTTTGACCCGACATTTGACCTAGTTAGAGTGGGAATCAGGGGTAACCCTTTTAAGGGTTTATTACCCACATAATTACCAACTTATAACTACTTTCAATTCGACCAATCACTGGACCAACAATGATTAATCATTAAGTCAACCGTTAATTACGACGGTTTGACTTTTCGGCTAATAACTAAGCAAAACTTAATCAAGGAAGGATTACTAAACTTACTGAAGTCCTATGCTTAATTAGGAAGGTCTTGTGTCTGCTCTTAAGCTCCCAAAGGCTCCAGAATTGCACAAGAAGTGAATGACCAAATGGTTGCAACTTCATGGCCTTATATAGTGATTTTTGATCCACAAAATGTTGACATGTAAGTCTACCAATGACCACAACTCTTCAACAAGTGTCCCTAAGGGCTAAAAATCAGTTTAGGCGGCCTTTGGTGATGTTAAGGGGCAAGATAAGTCGTTTGCAAGGCTGAACAACCATTTTAAACGAGTTTCTGCATCTGGGAACTAGCTTACGGACCGTAAGGTCAATAATGTTGAGGTCCGTAAGGACCTGGTCAGTCAAACAAAGTTTCATTTGTTGACAGTTTTAGTCCCTGCACTTCCAAATGCCATTTCCGACTCATCTAAGGCCCGTTAAACCATTTTTAAGGCTCAACAATGATGCCTAAGTATGGGGAACATGAAACATGCTAAAAAAATATGTCGGATGTCGGTTCGTTTGATCGTACGGTCTCGTTGTTCGGTTAATTACGACGAAACACGGACGGACGCGAAAAACGAACCAATTGACGCGATGAATGGAATTTTATCAAGCCAAACACTAAAATAAAATATTTTAGTGCTTACATAAATTTTTGGGTGTCCGGGAATATTCAGAATGTAAGATATGCGTGTAAACGCAAACTTGTGCGCTTTTTGACACTTTTAGTCCCTGCATGACTTAAAAGTTTATTTTTGCGCACCAAACACCTCAAGGCCTATATCTAAGCTATGAGAAGGATAATTAAGGTATGTATAACTCATGGTCATATTCCAGAAGGTCCGATAACATACGAATCGGCATACTTTAGCAGTTTGACGCTTTAGGTCCCCCTAATGCGCAAACTTGCGTAAATCATCATTTAATAGCATTGAAGTCTCATCTAATTCATATTAGGCATTCTTGAAAGTATTATTAAACATTATAATGCTTCGGGCTCGATAAAAGGTCATTCAGAGGTATAATTAAACATATTGACACTTCTAGTCCCTTATACTTGTAAAGTTGTGCGTAACTTCACTTTTAGGCATAAAAGCCTTGGTTTGCCAATGATTGGCATTCCCGAGAGTATAATCAAATATCATGAGGCTCTCGGTTTGTTAAAAGGTCACTCAGAGGTAAGAATTAACATGTTGACACTTTTAACCCTTTATTGCGCAAACTTTCAATTAATCACATAAACGGCTACACTTGATTAACAAGTGGCTCAATTGTGAATATAAAACCGTAAAAGGTTAATTAGAAACTTATTTTTGGTATGATAATACTTCCAGTTCTTTCATAATCAAAGTTTTCGATTTTTTGAAAAATTAGTCCCTTGAATTCAAGGTTTGACTTCATTAGGGTTTATTACACGTGTCAATACTTCATTGGATGTGATTTTTTTACGAGGTGTTACAACTTAACTGTAACACCTCAAAAATTCACGTCCTATAATGTGTTGACACGTGTCATAGGTTTGAACGTGTGAAAGTGTCAACAATGAATAAATATACTTTACAATAACCCTACATGATGTTTATAACCTAAAACGAATGGATCATGGATCATACGAAGCGAATTGTGAAAGAAAGTGAGAGATTACAAACTACAGGGGTTAAATGTGTCAACATGTTTAAGATATACCTCTGAGTGACCTTTTAGCAAACCCGAAGCCTTGTAACGATTAAATATGCTCACTAGAATGTACCATAAAAATTTCACCAAGTTTCGTTACTGTATGAGAAAGTTG
Organism: Helianthus tuberosus; assembly: GCA_030545235.1. Classification (NCBI taxonomy): domain Eukaryota; kingdom Viridiplantae; phylum Streptophyta; class Magnoliopsida; order Asterales; family Asteraceae; genus Helianthus; species Helianthus tuberosus. The sequence goes on along the minus strand of CM060397.1, from coordinate 5,905,217 downwards.
TGATAAAATTCGTGTGTGAGGGTTAAAATCGTCAACATTGAAATTTAGGGCTTTTCGGGTGATCACAAAGTTACCCGAGGACTTTACAAAGTGGGTATAAGTCTTAAAGCCCCCATATGTTAATATTATAGGATAAGAACTCTGGAAAACAAGTGAAAACGACCTTTCGGGGGACCAAGGACCAAAATGCAATAACGAAAATCATGTGTGACCTGACCAGAAGGGCCACGCGGCCCGCCTCACAGATAACAAAAGGCCACGCGGGCCGCCTGCGACTGCCAGAAGCAGAAAAGAATGGCAGGTGGCTGTTTTCAGCTTCTAACCGACTTACATGCAAGTTTTTCAATACCTTGGGCTGCCTAAGGTGGTTTTTAGCTTGTAGGACACATGTTGGTCATTTGGTAACACTCCTAGACTTATGTGTTGATGATCCAAGATGTTTGAATTCACATAAAAGACCACATTCTTTGCATTCATCTTGCATTCACTTCCTGATCATTTCCAGAGCATTCAAGCAGATCCCAAGCATTCCAAATCATCCATTAGACAAGTGTAAGTACCCTTGATCTTCTCTAATTCAGTTATGCTTAGTTTTTAGCCTAGAAATCAAACCGTCGTAACTACGGTTTGACTTCACGATAAAACAAAAATGGTCCAGAGTTTTGTCGAATCGAAAGTTGTTATAAGTTGGTAATCATGTGGGCTTTAAACCCTTAAAAGGGCACCCACTGATTTCAATCCTAACTATGTCGTTTGTCGAGTCAAACTTCTTCCGAAAAAGTCAACAGAATTGTTATGTTTGATTTAATGCATGATTAACGATATAAAGGGCGTATAACCTATTTTATCATTCTTATAAACTGATAATAAGTATAAAAACTTGTCTACGCTTGTTTGATTCGACAACTTTCTGTTTTGAACCGATTCGGAGCCGAAAGACGCAAAAGTTTGACTTTTGCTTTGACCTCAGTTCTGACCCGGTTTAGATAGTTTTAGACATGCCTTAAAGTTCCATTAGGACCTAGTTACATGTTGGTATAACCCTCTGCGTTTATACCACATGAATCCTTAATTGTCCGATGTTTCCGTTAATCGCCTAAATATTGACCGTAATGCCCTTATGATCATAAAACGAGATTTTTGGAGATATGAAAGTAAAATAATCTTAGTTACTGATTATTAGACATGTCTGTAAATTTTCACATCAAGCGGAGGTCCAGATTAGAAGTTATGCTTAATGACGTAATTATAGCGATTCTTAGTAATTAAATGACGTCATTAGCGTAACGCCTATCTAAAACCCATTTTTGACACCAAACCTTTTACCCACTGATGTAATATAATATTTTGGGATTTTTGAAGATTTTTAATTATTTTTAAACTGATCATAAGCTAGGATTAGTGCCTTAATTCGGTTAATACCGAATATACCCTTTTCGGCCATAAAATGAGTTTTACAAATCCTTTTGACACCAATCCAATTGCTACTGATTTTAAATATTAAATAGAGTGTTTTGAACCTGTTTAAATGATCAGGAAACTCAAAATCCTATTTTAACCCGTATGTCGCTTAAAACGGCTTTATACGCGTATTATACGCATAGTTAGGGTTTAAAACTATTTTGACATATAAGACTTATAACCAAATGTTATAACCTGTTAAAATAAACTAATTTACTGATGTAATCAGACCCGGTTCACAGAAATGTAATTAATCCCTTTTATAATCTTTAAAATGACCAAAATACCCCTACGGGGCTTAATATGCGATTAAACTCGTTTTGGGCATGACGGAAGGTATCCTACTGATATCATGACATATTTAAGGCATGTTAACTTAGGAAACCTGTTTAGGACTCTTATGGTTACCCGTTACGCTTCATACGCGTTCGGTTCGGTTTATGTAACTAGTTTACATAAATTAGCCGAAACGGGTCAAACCTTATCGGTTTTATCTCAAAATCCAGAATGTGTATCATATGCCCATATTAAGCAAGTCTTCAAACTTGTCGGGTCTAAATCACATTCTATCCGGTCTTCGCTTAATCGTGCGTACGAACCGTATCTTTAAAACTAACCGGTCTAAGCGTAAGCTTAACTAAAGACCCGTTAGGATTCTAATAGGTTATTATAAACCTTCGTTCTAGATTAGGAGAACCAGTAAAAGATACTTGCACTCGCTGATTTTTGATCTATACTTACTCAGGTAAATACTTTTAACTTATTTCCCTATACGGGCTTGGGTAAGGTATATAAAATACCGCTTGGTCGGACATTGAATCTTTAATTGTATATGGTTAAAGTATTGAGATGTTTCGTTTAAATTGTTTTGTTTGCTTAAAGCCTTTGGGGGGTTAATGACCGTGTCCCGGATATCCCTGGCATCATTTTACGAAATGGCCACGACCTTAGCACTCAGGTGTAGGCGTACACCTGTCAGTGTCTCATAAATAAAGTGGTGTGTTTATTGATCTTTAACCCGGCTCGATCCGGGCTACTGAACGCATAAGGAACATGTAAATCCTTTACAAGTTTATATATTTAAATAATTATCCCAAGTTATAAAATATTATTTGTGCCTTGTGCCTTAAATGCTTTTTCTTAAACTCTTTTAAAAATGAGTCGGTTGATTGTATTTACCAGTGTAAACTGACGTATTTTCTCAAAAAAGGTTAAGTGCAGGTACTACGCGAAATAGGCTGGCTTGTCTCCTAGCATCCACAATAAGTCTCGCCAGCTTGGATGTCATAAACTGTTGAACAATTGTTTCCTTTTTATTTTGATCTACCTGTGGATTTATATTCGACTATTTGTGATACTTAATATTACAATATCTTTTGGTTGAAATGAATCTATAATTTGCTTCCGTTGTGCTTTTAAATATTGTGTTGTTTGACTATTATGTTGCCAACCACGTCACGATACTCCCCTACCGGGCCCACCGGTAACACGTGGAAATTCGGGGTGTGACAGGTTGATGTCAGAGCCAACACTGAGTGAATTAAACACTAGCCTTTTGTGTTTAATCTCAGTTACACAATTGCACATTCCTAAATCTTCGAGTCTAGACAAAGAACTTAGGAATAATCCAAAAATTTTATTTTAATTTAAATTTTGTCCTTTATATTTTTCTTGTCATTACCTTTGTTATATTAACAGGTTAAGCAATGCCGCCAAGATTTAGACGAGGAGATCGAGGAAAGGCGCCGATCAGCGCCCCTAACGACCATGAGGCCGGGCCTTCAGGCCGGCGAACTCCTTCTGTTACAAGGAGTATAGATCCGTGAGAACCTTGGAGGGTCTATGAGGAGCCTTCCAGACAATCCACGTCACATAGCTCCACGCCTCCATATTTTCACTCTTTTGGGCCTCAGTCTGAGAATGAGCCCAACAACCCGCAACCATCATACATACCGTTACCGCGATCCTCATCGCAAGATTCCTTCCGCGACCCTACTCCTTTTTTTCGGGGTCAGTTTAACCCAGCGGAGTACCTACCAGAACAAGTGGGCTTTAACCCACTAGGACCGGAGGATCACTTTTCTGGTGATCAAGATATGGACGAGGACACAGATCCCGTCGAGGCTTCAACCGGATCCTTGAACCATCCTTTCGTGATCTCAGACGGTTCGTCTTTTCACGGAACACCATACCAGGGTCCGGATAGTCACATGGCACTGTTCGAACGGTGTGAGTGGTACTATACACCATCTGAACACTCATCACCTCAACAGCAGCCGCCCCAGCAGCAGCAAGATCCCTCTGGGGATCCACGTTTCTAGCAGCAGCAAGATCCCTCTGGGGATCCACGTTTCATGCAGCAAAATCCCTCTGGGGATCCACGTTATGAGGCAGTCACGCCACCGCCTCCACCGCCGCCAGTTCATCTAGAGCCTCCAGAACCACCAAGACGTAGGAGGACTGGCGCACGGATCTCAGCACGAGAAGTTGATTTTCGTCTCAACACCCCTCAACACTCTAGCGGCATCCATTACCCGCCTATATATGAAGGCCCACAGATGGGTGGACCTTCAGTTCCAGTTTCGGAGGTGAATTCGGCACCTATTGCACCGCCATCACCGGGTTTTGGCCACCCAATCCCTGCTTATACTGCTCCGGCAGCTTACAACCCTTACGGGCCGCCATCATACCATAACTATAATTATGCCGAGGCCGACCCATACCTAGTGGCAGCAAACTACCTTGCCCAAAACCCTGAGGGTCCATATGGAACCCCTTGGGGAATGGGACATCCAGCTCGAGGGTATCAAGTACCTGCTCAGCCGCCGCCACAGTACCAGCCACCACGGTTTTCTCCACCAGAGCAGGAGGATCTCCGTCAAAGACCTCCAGAAAGAGCGTAAGAAGAATGAGGGATTTATGAGTGGCCTGGCAAATTTGCTGAAGGGAAAGAAGAAACGAGATCGTTAAATCCCAATATATATTGTTGTATTTCCTTGTTTAAATCAAGTCCCTACGTGGACATTTATTTTTGTGTGTATGTAGTCCCTGCGTGGACATCTACCTTTGTACTTAGTCCCTATGTGGACTTGTCTCTAGTAGTCCCTGCGTGGACATTTACTTTTGTAGACGGTCCCTGTGAGGACATGTATTATCTGTATAGCTCCTGCGTGAGCATGTGTATATGTGAAAAGTCCCGTTTAGGGCAAAATGTACTACTTTTAGTTTTAATGGAATGTAAGTTTATAAACTTCATCTTTGCTATGTTATGCATAATTAAATTATATATGAAATAAATAAATCAGAATCATTCCTTTTAAAATCTATCTGCCTATGCTATTTTAATTAAGGATCTTAAAAGTATAACCTAGCCTGCATGTCATTTTAAGACCTGGCCCAGATGGTAAAACTCGTTAAAAAGATTCAAATCCCTGTTAACATCTGAAAACATGTTAACACTCCTGGCAGACATGATTCGTTAAAAACACACGTGTTATTATTATATATGGATCTTTTCAAAGATTCTAAACCCAAAGAAATGATCTCTGAATCATGGGTTAAATCATTAATAAATATGATCAGTTCTTTTTACCATCCATTGGTAATGGAATGCCTACGGGCCCTTCTCATTTTCATATGAGACAAAAGACAGTATTAGTCTGTGACCCTGTCTGATAAAGGTAATGAACTTTGTTCAAACCTTCATGCTTTGATTCTCTGAAATCATAGCTTATAATCTAAATTATCCCTATGACTAGGCCTTATGTGCTAATAAAACTGTTATTGTTTTAATAATTAGGATAAATTATATTAGAAATCCTAAATAAATGTGAGTAATAAATTAACCAGATATGGTCTATGTTTACCACGGTTAATAAAATTGCCATAAAAGACAATTCTATAATAAACTCACCAATAAATTATTGTCAATATGTTACAGTTCAAGATACATGGCAGACTCAAACGAGGTCAACAGTCACCCAGGGATAGTGAATGATAATGCCCGAGTAAACGTAGCGGGTGCAGAATAACAAGCAATGATAGATAATGCGGTTAATAGAGCTATGGATAGACAGCTCCATGAATCAGGTAGTACCCATGCAAGGACCCAATCTGCACCACACTCTAGAACACCCTCCAGGACCCACACTGCCCACAACAGTAATTCTCACCACTCGTCAAACCGAAGGAGTGTTCCATCCCAAAGAGTCATACAGGATCAAGAACCCCGTAATAGGGGTTGCACCTATAAGTACTTTGTTTCGTGCAAACCCAGGGACTTCACTGGGGAAAAAGGAGCTGTTGATTGCATGACTTGGATGGACGAAATGGATACTGTGGTGGATATCAGTGGTTGCCATAATAGGGATATTGTGAAGTTTGTCTCACAGTCTTTCAAAGGAGAAGCATTAGCTTGGTGGAGATCTTTGATCCAAGCCACAGGGAAAGTCCCGTTATACAACATGACCTGGGAACAGTTCATGGCACTAATCAAGGAAAATTTCAGCCCTCAACATGAGGTTGAGAGAATTGAATCTGACTTCCTGGCGCTGGTCATGAAAAACCTAGACTGTCAGGCCTACCTTACCACTTTCAATACTTTGTCAAGGTTGGTCCCATATTTGGTAACTCCGGAGCCTAAACGTATAGCTCGTTTTATCGGAGGTTTGGAACCGGAGATCAAAGCAAATGTGAAGGCCTCCAGACCAACTACTTTTCGGTCAGTAGCGGACATATCATTGTCCCTTACCTTGGATGCTGTCAGGCTGAGGTCACAGAGGAAAAATGATACCGAAAAGAGGAAGCGTGAGGATGACAACTCACGACGTTCAGACAAGAAGCAGAAGGGAAACAATGACCAAAAGAAAGGGTCAGGATTCAAGAAGGATGGTCAGCAGTCGGGTGAAAAACCCAGATGTAAAATATGCAAGAGGCAGCACTTTGGGAAGTGCAGGTATGAATCGAATTCGAATTCACAATCGAAAGCTTTTGCATGTGGGTTGTGCAAGTCCAAGGAACACAAAACCTTGGATTGCAAAAAGATAAAGGATGCGACCTGCTACGGTTGCAATGAAAAGGGGCACATCAAGAGCAATTGCCCAAAATACGCCAAGAAGCCCGAAGAGACTAGGAAGACCAATGCTAGGGTCTTCAGGATGGATGCTAAGGAAGCCGTCAAGGACGACAACGTGATAACAGGTACCTTCCTCGTAAATGATGTTTATGCGAGAGTGTTATTTGATTCAGGCGCTGATAAGTCGTTTGTAGATAATAAGTTTTGTGAATTGTTGAAACTACCTGTTAAAACTTTAAGTGTGAAGTATGAGGTGGAACTAGCAGATGGCACTTTAGAAACCGCTTCAACCTTATTAGATGGATGTTTCATATCCATTAAGAATCACTCTTTTCCTTTGTCCCTACTTCCTTTAAAACTAGCCGGTTTCGACATTGTTTTGGGTATGGACTGGTTATCTCATAACCAGGCCCAGATTATTTGCAATAAGAAGCAAGTGATGATCAAGACTCCGTCTGTTGAATCACTTACTATCCAGGGAGATACCCAGTATGGGCTGCCCGAGAAAATGTCTATACTCAAAGACTCTAAGTGTTTGAAGAAGGGCTGTGTCATCTACATGGCACAGGTGATTATTGATGAGACGAAACCTAAGATTGGAGATATCCCAGTCATTTCTGAATACCCCGAAGTATTTCCTGAAGAACTACCTGGTTTGCCACCAGATAGGCAAGTAGAATTCAGAATTGACATTATTCCTGGATCAGCACCAGTTGCAAGGGCGCCTTATAGGTTGGCACCAACAGAGATGAAGGAATTGAGGACGCAGCTAGATGATTTGCTAGCCAAAGGTTTCATCAAACCTAGTTCGTCTCCTTGGGGAGCACCAGTTTTATTTGTCAAGAAGAAGGATGGATCGATGCGACTGTGCATCGACTACCGTGAGCTTAATAAGGTTACTATCAAGAATAGGTATCCTTTGCCTAGAATCGACGATCTGTTCGATCAACTTCAAGGGGCAAGTTTCTTCTCGAAGATTGACTTGAGGTCAGGCTACCATCAATTGAAGGTTAGAGATGAAGACGTGCACAAAACAGCATTTAGGACTCGTTATGGTCATTACGAGTTCCTAGTGATGCCTTTTGGGCTCACTAATGCACCGGCCGCGTTCATGGATCTCATGAATCGCGTTTGCAAGCCGCATTTAGATAAATTCGTCATCGTCTTCATCGACGACATTCTCATCTACTCAAAGAACCAAGCTGACCATGAAAAGCATCTTCACTGCATTCTGGAACAACTTCATAAAGAAAAGCTCTATGCCAAGTTCTCGAAGTGTGAATTCTGGCTTCGGGAAGTCCAGTTTCTTGGACATGTTGTTAGTGAGCGTGGTATCCAAGTAGATCCCGCTAAAGTTGAAGCTGTCATGAATTAGCATGAGCCAAAGACGCCTACAGAAATACGTAGCTTCCTAGGTTTGGTAGGATACTATAGGCGATTCATTGAAAACTTCTCAAGGATTGCTGCACCCCTGACTTCGCTGACACGTAAGAAGATTAAGTTTGACTGGGGTCCTAAGCAGCAGGAATCCTTCGATATTCTGAAACAAAAGTTGAGCAATGCTCCAGTACTGACATTGCCTGATGGAATAGAGGAGTTTGTAGTTTATTGTGATGCATCACACACCGGGATGGGATGTGTGCTTATGCAGAAAGGCAAAGTCATTGCCTATGCTTCACATCAGTTAAAGGTGCACGAAAATAATTACACCACCCATGATTTGGAGTTGGGTGCCGTTGTATTCGCACTAAAACTGTGGAGGCACTACTTATATGGAATCAAATGTGTGATCTATTCTGATCACAAGAGCCTTCAACATCTGTTCAATCAGAAGGACTTGAACATGAGGCAACGCCGTTGGATGGAAACTCTGAATGATTACGATCGTGAAATAAGATACCATCCCGGCAAGGCAAATGTAGTCGCCGATGCCTTGAGTCGGAAGGAGAAGGTGAAACCCATCCGAATCAATGCCAAGCGCATGGAAATAAAGAACAATTTGATAGAAAGGTTGTTAGCGGCACAGAAGGAAGCTGTGTTGGAAGCTAACTATCCTAACGAAAAGCTAGGAGTAACTGAGGAACAGTTATCTCTTAGTAAGGATGGAATTCTTAGATTGAATGGACGGATATGGGTTCCAATTTATGGAGGACTCCGAGATGTTATCCTCCAGGAAGCCCACAGCTCTAAATATTCTGTTCATCCTGGAGCTGATAAAATGTACCAGGATCTAAGGGCAAACTATTGGTGGATAGGCTTGAAGAAGTCTGTAGCTACCTATGTAGCTAAATGCTTGACGTGTGCGCAAGTCAAGGCAGAACATCAAAAACCGTCAGGTTTGCTACAACAGCCTGAACTTCCTACTTGGAAGTGGGAAATGGTAACTATGGATTTTATCACCAAGTTACCCAAGACAAGGAAAGGAAATGACACCATCTGGGTGATAGTTGACCGACTGACTAAGTCAGCACATTTCCTACCCATCAAGGAGACTTACAGCTTCGATATGTTAGCCCAACTGTACGTGGATAAGATTGTAGCTTTACATGGCATACATGTGTCTATTATCTCTGACCGAGATACTAGATACACATCACATTTTTGGAAAAGCTTCCAACAATCTTTGGGCACACGTTTGAACTTTAGTACGGCTTACCATCCACAGACAGACGGTCAGAGTGAGCGTACTATTCAAACGTTGGAAGACATGCTTCGTGCATGTGCAATTGACTTGGGTGGTAGCTGGGATAAGCACCTACCATTAGTTGAATTCTCCTACAACAATAGCTACCATACCAGCATCAAGGCTGCGCCTTTTGAGGCATTATACGGTAGAAAGTGTAGATCACCCGTTTGTTGGGCAGAAGTTGGAGATGTCCAATTTTCTGGACCGGAGATAGTGTTCGAGACGACGGACAAGATTGCCCAGATTCGTGACCGTCTCAAAGCTGCCCGGGATAGGCAGAAGAGTTACGCTGATCCAAGTCGTAAGGATTTTCACTTCGAAGTAGGTGACAAAGTCCTACTTAAAGTGTCACCCTGGAAGGGAGTGATACGATTTGGTAAGAAAGGCAAGCTAAGCCCGAGATACATAGGACCTTTCGAGGTTATCGAACGTGTCGGGTCAGTTGCCTATAAGTTAAACTTACCTGAAGAGCTCAGTAGTATACACAATGTGTTCCACTTCTGCAATCTGAAGAAGTGTTTCGCTGAAGAATCACTGGTTATACCCCATACAGATGTGCATATAGATGAGAGCTTGAAATTTGTGGAAAAACCTTTGTCGATCGAAGATCGACAGGTAAGGAAGCTTCGAAGGAAGCATATACCTTTTGTAAAGGTCAAATGGGATGCCCGTAGAGGTCCCGAGTATACGTGGGAGGTTGAGTCCACGATGAAAGAAAAGTACCCTTATCTGTTTCAGTAAATCTCAGGTCGAGATTTCTTTTAAGGGGGTGAGGATGTAACACCTCGAAAATTTACGTCCTATAATGTGTTGACACGTGTCATAGGTTTGAACGTGTGAAAGAATGTTCTTGAAGGACTAAAGTTGACAAACAGTGAAACTGTGTAAATATAAGGGTTCAAAGTGTCAACAATGAATAAATATACTTTACAATAACCCTACCTGATGTTTATAACCTTAAACGAATGGATCATGGATCATACGAAGCGAATTGTGAAAGAAAGTGAGAGATTACAAACTACAGGGGTTAAATGTGTCAACATGTTTAAGATATACCTCTGAGTGACCTTTTAGCAAACCCGAAGCCTTGTAACGATTAAATATGCTCACTAGAATGTACCATAAAAATTTCACCAAGTTTCGTTACTGTATGAGAAAGTTGTGATAAAATTCGTGTGTGAGGGTTAAAATCGTCAACATTGAAATTTAGGGCTTTTCGGGTGATCACAAAGTTACCCGAGGACTTTACAAAGTGGGTATAAGTCTTAAAGCCCCCATATGTTAATATTATAGGATAAGAACTCTGGAAAACAAGTGAAAACGACCTTTCGGGGGACCAAGGACCAAAATGCAATAACGAAAATCATGTGTGACCTGACCAGAAGGGCCACGCGGCCCGCCTCACAGATAACAAAAGGCCACGCGGGCCGCCTGCGACTGCCAGAAGCAGAAAAGAATGGCAGGTGGCTGTTTTCAGCTTCTAACCGACTTACATGCAAGTTTTTCGATACCTTGGGCTGCCTAAGGTGGTTTTTAGCTTGTAGGACACATGTTGGTCATTTGGTAACACTCCTAGACTTATGTGTTGATGATCCAAGATGTTTGAATTCACATAAAAGACCACATTCTTTGCATTCATCTTGCATTCACTTCCTGATCATTTCCAGAGCATTCAAGCAGATCCCAAGCATTCCAAATCATCCATTAGACAAGTGTAAGTACCCTTGATCTTCTCTAATTCAGTTATGCTTAGTTTTTAGCCTAGAAATCAAACCGTCGTAACTACGGTTTGACTTCACGATAAAACACAAATGGTCCAGAGTTTTGTCGACTCGAAAGTTGTTATAAGTTGGTAATCATGTGGGCTTTAAACCCTTAAAAGGGCACCCACTGATTTCAATCCTAACTATGTCGTTTGTCGAGTCAAACTTCTTCCGAAAAAGTCAACAGAATTGTTATGTTTGATTTAATGCATGATTAACGATGTAAAGGGCGTATAACCTATTTTATCATTCTTATAAACTGATAATAAGTATAAAAACTTGTCTACGCTTGTTTGATTCGACAACTTTCTGTTTTGAACCGATTCGGAGCCGAAAGACGCAAAAGTTTGACTTTTGCTTTGACCTCAGTTCTGACCCGGTTTAGATAGTTTTAGACATGCCTTAAAGTTCCATTAGGACCTAGTTACATGTTGGTATAACCCTCTGCGTTTATACCACATGAATCCTTAATTGTCCGATGTTTCCGTTAATCGCCTAAATATTGACCGTAATGCCCTTATGATCATAAAACGAGATTTTTGGAGATATGAAAGTAAAATAATCTTAGTTACTGATTATTAGACATGTCTGTAAATTTTCACATCAAGCGGAGGTCCAGATTAGAAGTTATGCTTAATGACGTAATTATAGCGATTCTTAGTAATTAAATGACGTCATTAGCGTAACGCCTATCTAAAACCCATTTTTGACACCAAACCTTTTACCCACTGATGTAATATAATATTTTGGGATTTTTGAAGATTTTTAATTATTTTTAAACTGATCATAAGCTAGGATTAGTGCCTTAATTCGGTTAATACCGAATATACCCTTTTCGGCCATAAAATGAGTTTTACAAATCCTTTTGACACCAATCCAATTGCTACTGATTTTAAATATTAAATAGAGTGTTTTGAACCTGTTTAACTGATCAGGAAACTCAAAATCCTATTTTAACCCGTATGTCGCTTAAAACGGCTTTATACGCGTATTATACGCATAGTTAGGGTTTAAAACTATTTTGACATATAAGACTTATAACCAAATGTTATAACCTGTTAAAATAAACTAATTTACTAATGTAATCAGACCCGGTTCACAGAAATGTAATTAATCCCTTTTATAATCTTTAAAATGACCAAAATACCCCTACGGGGCTTAATATGCGATTAAACTCGTTTTGGGCATGACGGAAGGTATCCTACTGATATCATGACATATTTAAGGCATGTTAACTTAGGAAACCTGTTTAGGACTCTTATGGTTACCCGTTACGCTTCATACGCGTTCGGTTCGGTTTATGTAACTAGTTTACATAAATTAGCCGAAACGGGTCAAACCTTATCGGTTTTATCTCAAAATCCAGAATGTGTATCATATACCCATATTAAGCAAGTCTTCAAACTTGTCGGGTCTAAATCACATTCTATCCGGTCTTCGCTTAATCGTGCGTACGAACCGTATCTTTAAAACTAACCGGTCTAAGCGTAAGCTTAACTAAAGACCCGTTAGGATTCTAATAGGTTATTATAAACCTTCGTTCCAGATTAGGAGAACCAGTAAAAGATACTTGCACTCGCTGATTTTTGATCTATACTTACTCAGGTAAATACTTTTAACTTATTTCCCTATACGGGCTTGGGTAAGGTATATAAAATACCGCTTGGTCGGACATTGAATCTTTAATTGTATATGGTTAAAGTATTGAGATGTTTCGTTTAAATTGTTTTGTTTGCTTAAAGCCTTTGGGGGGTTAATGACCGTGTCCCGGATATCCCTGGCATCATTTTACGAAATGGCCACGACCTTAGCACTCAGGTGTAGGCGTACACCTGTCAGTGTCTCATAGATAAAGTGGTGTGTTTATTGATCTTTAACCCGGCTCGATCCGGGATACTGAACGCATAAGGAACATGTAAATCCTTTACAAGTTTATATATTTAAATAATTATCCCAAGTTATAAAATATTATTTGTGCCTTGTGCCTTAAATGCTTTTTCTTAAACTCTTTTAAAAATGAGTCGGTTGATTGTATTTACCAGTGTAAACTGACGTATTTTCTCAAAAAGGTTAAGTGCAGGTACTACGCGAAATAGGCTGGCTTGTCTCCTAGCATCCACAATAAGTCTCGCCAGCTTGGATGTCATAAACTGTTGAACAATTGTTTCCTTTTTATTTTGATCTACCTGTGGATTTATATTCGACTATTTGTGATACTTAATATTACAATATCTTTTGGTTGAAATGAATCTATAATTTGCTTCCGTTGTGCTTTTAAATATTGTGTTGTTTGACTATTATGTTGCCAACCACGTCACGATACTCCCCTACCGGGCCCACCGGTAACACGTGGAAATTCGGGGTGTGACACCTTTTAACAAACCCGAAGCTTTATAACTGTTAATTATGCTCACTAGAATGCACGATATAAATTTCATAAAGTTTCGTTATCGTATGAGAAAGTTATGATCAATTTCGTGTACGAGGGGTTAAAGCGTCAACGTTGAAAGTTATGACTTTTCGGGTAATAATAAAGTTAACCGGGGACTTAACAAAATGGGTATAAGTCCTAAAGCCCTTGTAGGTAAATATGGAGGGCTCAAAGTGCAAAATATAAGTTAGTTGACCTTTCGGAAGGGCCAAGAGACATATATGCAAAAACTAGAAGTTGTGAAGGCTGATCAGAAGCCTTGCGCACCGCAAGACATATGCTTATGGTGTGCAAGGGATGCCCAGCTCCAACAGAATCGCCTGTTTGCTGTTTAAACGTAATTCTGACCTTTAAAACGATTTTCCTCATCTTGCTTGACCCCTAAACAACCCCTAGACACTTAGGGACACTTGTGGGAGAGTTGTGGTCAGTAGTAGACTTGTGTGTCAGCATTTTGTGGTGAAAAATTCACTATAAAAGGGCCATGAGTTGCAACCATTTGATCATTCACTTCTTGTGCAATTCTGGAGCTTTTGGGAGCTCAAGAGCAGACACCAAGCATCCCTAATCGTGATTAGGACTTTGGTAAGCACCCCTGACCTTCCTTGATTAAGTTTTTGCTTAGTTATAGCTTAAAAGTCAACCCGTCGTAATTAACGGTTGACTTTAAGATTTATCACTAATGGTCCAGTTATTAGTCGATTCAAAAGTAGTTATAAGTTGGTGATTATGTGGGTAATAAACCATTAAAAGGGTTCCCCCTAATTCCCACTCTAACTAGGTCTAATGTCGGGTCAAACTTGTAATTAAAAAGTCAACAGGATACTTAAATTCTAATTTATGCATGATTAGCAATGTAGAACACATACAACCTGTTTGATCATTAATATAACTTGGTAATTAGTGTAAGAACATGTCTAAACATGTTCAACCCGACAATTTCCTGTTTAGACCCGGTTTGGAACCGAAAGTCGCATAGTTTGACTTATACTTTGACTTTCAGTTCTGACCCGTTATGGCATGTTTTAGAAATGCCTTAGAGCTTTATTTGGACCAGGTTACATGCTAGTATAACCCTCTGAGATTATACACCTCGGATCATTAGATATCCAATTAATATGCATGATTCCGTTAATTGCTCATATGTTGACCATTATGCCCTTTTCACCTTAAATTGTGATTTTTGAAAATGTAAGAGAGTAAAAACTGTAATTACTGATATATAAACTTGTATGCAAAGTTTGACATCAGTTTGAGGTGTAGATTGAGAGTTATGCTTATTAGTGTAATTAAGAAGCTTTATGTTAATAAAACGGCGTAATTAGCGTATAGCCTAGTTAAGCCTACTTTTTAATATCAAACTTAATACCCACTGATGTAATATATTATTTTGGGATTTTTGAAGATTTTTAATTAATTTTAGGCTGAGCATAACTTATAGTCGTAGGCTTAATCCGGTAATTGTCGGTTTTGCCCTTACGGGCTATAAAATGAGTTTTACACATCTAAACGATTCCAAACCTTTTGCTACTGATCACATATGATAAATAAATTTTTTTAAGCCTTCTGGAATAATAAAAATATCAGATTTATGTATAGAACCCGGAAATGGCTTCTAATCGCCTTTTTAGCGTTTTTAACGCATAGTATGTACTAAAACTATTTTAAACATACCAAGGGTGATACTTACTGATATTTGAGGCAAATTATAATATTTTAACAGTAAGCAAAGGTTGTTAAACTCATACTTCAGTTTTGAGCTTTTCGGCTTATGTGAAATTACCAAAATGCCCCTACGGTGCATAGTTTGGTGAAAATTGATAAGTTTCACATATATACAATAACCTACTATTATAACTTATTAAATTGAGTATGTTTGCTGATTACATCAGACCTGTAACTCAGGTAAACACATAAACTCTTTTATAACCTTAAAAATGACCAAACTAACCCTACGAGGCATAGTTTGTGTTTAAATTCATTACGGGCATAATAAAAGACATCCTACTGATGTCACAACATATTTGAGGCATATTAACTTAGGAAACCTGTAAATGGTTCTCATTATTACCCGTTACGCTTATTACGCGCTCGGTTCGGTTTATGTAACTAGTTTACATAAATTAGCCGAAGCGGGTCAAACCTTATTGGTTTTATCTCAAAATCCAGAATGTGTATGAAATACCCATATTAAGAAAGTCTCCGAACTTGTCGGGTCTAAATCACATTCTATCCGGTCTTCGCTTAATAGTGCGTACGAACCGTAACTTTGAAACTAACCGGTCTAAGCTTAAGCTTAACTAAAGACCCGTTAGGATTCTAATAGGTTATTATAAACCTTCGTTCCAGATTAGGAGGACTAGTAAAAGCTACTTGCATTTGCTTATTGTGATTATTACATTGCTCAGGTAAATACTTTTAACTTATTTTCCCTATACGGGCTTGGGTTACGGTATATAGAATACCGCTTGATCGGGCATCAAATCTTCCATCGTTGGGTGGTTAATTGAATAATTTGATCGGCTCGTTTAAACAGTCTTGTTACTTAAAGCCTTTGGGGGGTTAATGACCATGTCCCGGATATCCCTGGCATCATTTTACGAAATGGCCACGACTTAAGCGCGGGGTGTAGGCGTACACCCGTCAGTGCACAAAAGAATATTGTGGTGTGTCTATTGATCTTTAACCCGGACATGATCCGGGCTACTGAACGCACAAGGAACATGTAATTCGTTCACAAGATTATATATATTTAAATAATTCTCCCAAGTTATAAAAGGTTAATTTTGCCTCTGTGCATTTTAATCAAATTATAAAAGATATTTTGTGCCACGTGCATCCAAATCAATTTTCTTAAACCATTTTCAAAATGAGTCAGTTAATTGTATTTATGTAACGCCCCAAAATCTGAATGTTAATATTTGGCGTATGTTCTTAGGTGACATGTCATGAAATAAATAACTAGGCTATTTAACCTAGTTAAGGGTATGGTCAAAAGTATTAAATGAGGTGGGTAGTGTCAGTTATGTTTTAAAGGTAAACCCGAGGGGCTAAAGTGGAACAAATGAAAGTTGAGTTATTAAAAGAAAAAGATCACACACACACACACACACACACACACACCTTCGTGTGTGTTCTGGATGGATCGATCAGGGGCTCTCAAGAGCCCCAAACCCTAGTTCATCAAAAGCTTCAAATTGAAGAATGAATCAAGGCCCAAATTCACATCCGAGTATGAATTAGTGATCACCTTCACAAGAGGATCGTAAGGTATGTCTTAAATCAAAGATTGGTGATCATGTGTGAAGTGGGTTATGTTCTAATCCGTAAGTTAAGGTGAAATTGATCTTGTATAAGTGTTAGAATCATCATATAGAATATAGGTTATGTACGGTTTGTGTTAATTTGATGTTTAGAGGTGAAACCCACTTGTTTTGGTAAGGATGATGACTTTAATGATCATCCATGTTCAATTCTTGTTGATTGTTGATGAATTATGATGGATATGATGAATTCTTGTGAGTTGAATTGAGAGAAAGGTGGTGGTGATATGTTTGATGTTTATGTGTGAATGTTATATGTTGATTAGTAGTAGGATTTGATGAATTATATATGAGCTTAGAAGATTCATGCATAAATCAGTTGTACGTTATGCTTAGAAGGTGGTAAGCACACCAAGCGTATGATAATAGTATCGTCCGTATAGTCGATTATGATGTTACAAGTATATGGTGATAAGTCGATAGTTAAGTATGGTTAATAGTTGACTCTCAAAAGTCAACTAAGTATAAGTTACATGATTTGACTCGTTGTCGTAAAGGTAGGATTGTAGGAAGTCGTATGGTACATGTTATGTTAATATGCGTTATCCATGATTATATGATGAATTTCATGAATTGGAAAGGATATGAATTTGATTATATGTTTTATGCTTGTTAGTTGTGACTAAAGAAAGTCAAATGTGAAATATGTGGTTAATATGATCGTTAACGCGTACAATTATGTATACTAACGAGAATGTGATGGGTGACATGAAAGTATAGGAATCATGTCCGGACGGACTCAAGCGAGAAAGGATAACGGGTCAAGAAGAGGCAATGAATCGGATACGAGCGCGGACGTGTAAGGTAAGTGATTTCTGTAATCACTTCTTATGTTCGATTAAGTTATTTGGTGTTTTAATTAACTAAACATGATGGTTGAGGTCAAATATGTGTCGTAGTCTTATGTCGTAAAGGATGGGATTTAAAGTTGACCAAAATGCCCTTGATGGGTATTTTGGGCAAACGATCTTAATAAGTGGTTTATAAACAAGTTATACGATTAGTGTAATGTTTTGGACAAGTATGGAAGTAGGAAGTATGGTTTTGTTAGTCTTAGATCAATTAATGCGCAAATACCCATAACAGGTCAAATAATTAGGAAATGACAATAAGTTGATAGAGCGTAAGATAAGAATTTCCTTAATCCGGATGTGGGATTTTAAGTTTATATGATAGAATGTGAATTTACAAGCATGTAGGAAGAAACGGGAGGTTAAACGGGTAAGCGGTTCGAAAGTTATGCGCGTTTTAGTGCGTTCGGACGTCGAAATGGAACTGCAGAAAAATGCATTTTAGAGAGGCCGTCACCGACGGGCAAGGGGGCCGTCGCCGACGGGCATGGGAAAGTCAGTTTTTCTCAGACGCCTTATTTACCTGTCTACGGGGTTTTGGCTACGGGAAAAACTACGGGCCGTCGCCGACGACCTCCCCAAGTCCAAAAGTCTGAAATTTGTTAGTTAAGTTGATTTATGTATCGTAGGCTTCGGTTTGTTGTCCGTGGACTACGGCGGACTTTCTAAACATGATTTTGATTGATCCTTAGATGAATATGGGCTATAAATCAAAGTTTAAGTCTCATGTAATTAACGTATTAGTATGTAAGAGGTATGCAAGATGTTGTACGTGTACGTAGATATGTATTTATGTATATATGAAGATACGTGTGATAGTATGTATATATGTGAAGGTGTAGGAATGTATGTATGTATGTATGCGGATGTGTATTTATGTATGTATAAAGATACGTACGAGTGTATGCATGTATGTAAAGATGTAAGAAAGGTATATACGTATGTATGTCTTATGCGTTTAAATGTATGTATGTAGGTGTGTAGGTAGGTAGAACGTATGTACGCAAGTGAGTATGTACGAAAGTATGCACGTATGTAGGTTTGTGTGAAGGCATGTAATAAGTATGTATGTATGTATGTATGTATGAATGTAGGTATGTATGTATGTAGGTAGGTAGGAATGGATGTATTTAGGTATGCACGTACGTAGGTACGTATGTAGGAAACTTGCTATTTGTGACCGTAAACGTATGTATCAGTTTGTATGAAAGTATGTACGCATGCATCTAATGAAATTGAGCACTAAAGGTAATAATTGCGTGCTTGGTGAATGAAGTGTAACGCAGGAATACCAAAGAAGTCTCACTACGGATCATATGATCAGGATGGGAAAGCTGGGATGTAAAGAGTTAACGAAACGAGAAGTAAACGTGAACAAACCTTGTATGTTTATAATGAGTACTAATGTTGTGAATTTTATGTGGTGAGCGCAGGTAGTACCAGTCATGAGGATATCCCAGGATTGGAGATCGAAGATCGAGTCACTAGAGAGATTGTACGGAAACGTTGATGTACATAATGTAGTAAACATAAGCTATGTTTTTAACTAGTAAATAAGAGGATGACGGATTTATGAGAAAGAGCTGTGTTAAAGTTAAATTTTAAATAAGTTGAGGTATTTATAATGAAAGAAATTTTATGGTACGTGTTTCCGCTGCGACTTTTGTCATGTACGATTTAGGGTCTTACAATTTACCAGTGTAAACTGACGTATTTTCCAAAAAGGCTAAATGCACGTACTATACGTAATTGGCTGGATATTTCTCCTTAGCATCAATAGAAGTCTCGCAAGCTTAAGATGCCTAAAAGTCTGTTGAACTATTGTTTCCATTTTATTTTCGATCCGTCTGTGGATAAACAATCGACAGTTGTGATATTTGATATTACAATATTATATTCGGTTGAATTATATCTTTCATTTGCTTCCGCTGTGCATATTAAATATTGTGTTGTTTGACTATTATGTTGCCAACCACGTCACGATACTCCCCCACCGGGCCCACCGGTGACACGTGGAAATTCGGGGTGTGACATTAACCCGTTATATATGCTTTATAGACGAATGGCTCAATCAGTTAATGTAATTATGCAGGAAAAGTTTGATGATCACCCGCTAGAAAGGTCGCTTCCTTTTTTTTTACGATTTGGGTCACCAGGTGGGCAAAAAGACGATCTGCAGTGCATTTTCATACTACAGGACCAGAGAGATTTGGGACAACGTCGACACCAACGGTAAACTCAACGTCTCTCTAATGAGAATTGGTAGTATTTATATGTGTATGTAGTGATATATGTATGTCAACAAAACAAATTAAGATAGAGAGTAAGTGAACATTGTATACATAGATTAGTTTCAAGAAAGGGAAAATTAAAGGAGAAGCAGAAGATAGATTTTTTTATCTGAACCCAAATAAAGATAAAGTGAAGTGGAAGAACTGAATCGACGATGCAGAGATATGCAGGTAACGCATTCTGAACTATTTTCGTAGTTTTTTTTGGGGTCTTAACCCTTCGCTTAGGGTTTTTTTCTTGCATCTTTGGATGATTAAATTTGTTTTGGACGAGTTATTTTAACTTTCGACGCCGCCGCAACGCGCGGCGGGTCACAATCCTAGTATAAGATGAAAAGTAAAACTATATTATTCTCATTACATTATTCTTAGGTTGTAGAGTGTGGTATAAAGCCCCTATAGGCTTTATCATGCCACATCAGTGTCATCTACGTGCCACCTCATATGGGAGGCTTTAAAGTCCTTTCCTTTAACATCCTTGTAATGGTTTAAAGCCCATTTTAAACAATATAAAAAATGAAATAAATAAAGGAAATCTGATTGGTGATGTGTTGGCGGAGACTCAACGCCCCCCCCCCCTCCCCCCTTTTGGTGCCCACGGGGTGGCTAAGGGGCGCTATAGGGCGCTAATTTTGCTGATTTGGCTAGGGGCGGTATACCACACCCCGTAGCCTTACTATTAAGTAATTCTTCTCTAAATATAATATAGGTTATATATAATTTCAGCTACAAAGTTCAAATTTTCTAAAAAGCGTATAAAGTTATAAAACATTATAATTTCAGCCATAAAATGCATCTAAAACTCACAAATAACAGAGTAAAGAATACTAAAACACCATATTCAAACTATAATAGTTCATAAAAACTTCAAACACACACAATTATAGAAGTATGAATATAAAACACAACATGCCAATCAAAATAAAACACAATGATATTTATCATTCGATAATTAAAGTCTTATCATCCAAACCACAAAACACAACCCACATACATGATGTTTTAGTATATATATTCTAGAAACAACCTAAAAAGAGTGTGAGATAGCTTTGAATAATGCATAAATAACTTGAAATGTTAGCAAAACCTACTTTAAAGGTAAAAATGTAAACAAAGTGACAAAATAAATACTATTTTGTAAAAAAGGCTAAAGTTTTTTTTTTTTTTTTTTTTTTTATGATTTTGTTCAAAACTACATATTCGGCAAATAACACTTATTAGAAAGCTCGATGTGTTACGACTTACGATCCATTACCTTTCTTGGCTATTTTTCAGTTTTATCATATAAAATATTATAAGTATTATCATATAAAATATTTTAAATATTTAGTGGAGATGAATATAATTAGGTGGTTTCGCTGATGACACGATAATACTCTAGTGGACCGTCAGTAATACAAATTTGTCATTCAAAAAAAATTTAATATTTAGTTATTCATTATTTGATTGAACTACACTCATTGCTATATTTTCTAAAAATGAATATAAGTATTTTGATTGAACTACACTCATTGTTATATTTTCTAAAAATGAATATAAGTAGATTTCTTTAACGAAAAAATATAAGTAGATATTTTATGAGTCATATGTTTTTTTTTTAAATTAAACTTTATTAAAACAAACCTCCAACTCAAACAAGCAAAAGGTCAATAGAAAACAGAACCTTTGACCCAACCGGGCAAAGGGCCAAATTCCAAAATATTATGAGTCATATGTAGTATGTTTGACTTTTTTTCCTTCGTTATGTTTGTCTATTGTAAATTAATAATCTCCGTTTTGAATCACGTTAATTAATTATGCCCTCGCTTGTTATTATATATAATACTTTTTTTAAACTTCACGAATCCTGTTCACGACAAACTTTCCCTATCAAATATTTTAATAATTAATGCTGTCTTAAAATTATGAGTTAATTACTGTTTTCGTCCATTTAGTTTGTCAAAAATCACTATTTCAGTCAATTAGTTTAAAAATTGCGATTTCAGTCCCTGTGGTTTCACTTTCGTAACCATTTCAGTCCTTGTGATTTCACTTCCGTAACTATTTCAATCCATTTATTCTGTAAGTACAGAGACTGAAATGGTTAGTAGGTGGACTGAAATGGTTACGAAAGTGAAACCACAGGGACTGAAATCGCAAGTTTTAAACTAATGGACTGAAATAGTGATTTTTGACAAATCACAGGGACGAAAACAGTAATTAACTCTAAAATTATAGAAGTATTATTAATCAATGATTATTATATTAATAGTTGGTTAGGTATTTCGTCTTTTATATATTGTCCTAGAAAAATATACACATCCCTCTTTGTATTAGAAATCATGTTAAAAAAAGAGTGAAAATAAGATAAAAGATTTAAAGAATAATCAAATTCGTAAAATATGATATATTGTTCAACGATAGTAGTGTGTAATGGTAGATTAAGAAGATATACGAATATAATTTCTTATTCTTATTGAATACTAACACAAATCCGACATAAACAATTCAAATTCACACATATACTTCTTCCTCCAGAATGTTTAAAGAAAAATTAATAATAATCATATCACATGAAAATTAATAATAATCATATGACATGAAGTTTTAAAGACCAAACACATGGTGATTACTATTTAATATTTGTTTAATAAAATCGCCTTTCAAAAAATAATTATTTAATAAAATCACAGGTCTATTACTTTAACATTATGTAATACCAATATATTATGTATGAAAATAGTCATGAAAATAGTAACAAAAAGTTACTATTTTTTATTGTGATATATACAAGCTAAGGGTGTGAAAAAAACCGAATTAACTGAACCATAACCGAATTAACCGACAAAACCGAAGCGAAAAAACCGAACTAAATAAAAAACTGGTGGGTCGGTTAATGGTTTTTTTGAAAACTGAATGTAGCGGGTCGGTTATGGTTATCATTTTTTCCATACCCACCATAACCAAACCGAACCGACGTGTAATAAATCTTTGTAGGATTTAGCACTTTTCACCATATTTTTATATTTGATGTTTTTGACTGAAGATTTTTAGTACTTAGACCATGCGTAGTCGTTTGTCGAATAATGCCCCCACCCTGGGGCGTTTTCTGTCATGTGGCAGTCCAGTTAGCATGGGGGCATTATTGGGCGTTTTTGCAAAAGTGGCGTAGTGGGAATAATGACCAATAACGCCCCTTCCATTAATTACACAATTATTTTTTTTTAATTAAATAATGCCACAATGCCCCATTGGTCAGTCAACCGTTGCCACAAGCCCTTTCAGCGTGTTTCAAAAAACGCCTTGGGCCTTTTTTTGTCGAATATCGCCCCAAAACGCCGGGGTGTAGTGGCATGTGGGCGTGATTCGGCGTTTTGTTCGAAATTTTTTTATAAAACACGCCCCATTACGGGCGGTCTTATTGGTTTTTCATATCATTTAGTGGTTTCGGTTAAATGTTTATTTGAATTTATGGAATGTATCATATCACTTTATTTGAATATTCGATAATAATTGGTATTAATATTATAGATTATATGTATTTTTAATACTTTTTAATATACTAATATATATAAATATGCAATAACAATTTATTCTATATTAAAAAAAATTAAGGTATTTTTAACTATAAGCTAAATACACGGTTAACCACCCATAACCGACTCGCTATAACTTTCAAAACCGAATAACCATAACCACCATAACCGATCGGTTATGGTTATCCAATAACCGACATCGCGGTTATGATTATGGTTTTTGGTCAAAACCGTCCCAAACCGACCCATACACACCTCTAATACAAGCTTATATGGATGCTAAAGCTTGCCATTTTTTAGTAAACCACACTGGCGTAAATATTTTGATAATGTATTGGTATTTATCTTGAAGTGTATAGAGTTCTCAAAAAGTTGAATCATAAAAACCAACTACAAAACAAGTTGTCATCTTGTATGAAAAAATAACTGTTCACGTGATTACAAACACAAACGTGAAAAACATAGGTTGTGCGTTGTGCTTTATTATATATGCAGTGGCGGAGCTTGACTAACAGTTTTTGAGGGGGCGGAAAGTCAGGGACCTAATTTACATATTGTATAAATATTTAGGCAAAATAATTGGAGGAGTGATCCTAAATAATTTTAAAATTTTCGAACGAAAAATCAGAAATTTTAAACTTCTAACCGAAATATTGGGAGGGGGGCGCATGCACCCCCGGTTCCCACTAAGTTGCCCACTATGGTTTTTAAACTTTGAATTTCGAATAAATAAATCACAAAGAAAAGGTAAATCATGAATTATGTCACCATTGATATCACGAAAAAAAACAATACTCATGTAATAATTAGACAAAGATAAAATAGGTAAGGTTTTTAATTGTTTGCCCCCAAAATTTTGCACAATAAAGTTCAATTATAATTTACAAGTGTATTTGTGTCCATTTCTTCAAAGTACTTGAATATACACACCAAATTGTTTTTATTTGTTAGGCTTATTTGGGTTGGCTATTTGTATACCCATCACTTTCATCCAACTAACACCAATACACCATCCATACTCACTTTCTTTATGATGGATTTATTGGTTCCAAATAATTTGAAAACCATATCTTCAAAATAATATTTCTATATAGTACTAGTATTTAAGTGAAGAGTGTTCTTGTAGTTTGATATATCAAATTATCACAATTTCACAAACACTATACAACCTTTTAATTTCGTCACTATCACGTATTATCATACAATATATACTAGGTTATAACCCCGTGTATTACACGGGTTGAATAAATAAATTTTACATACTAAATAATAAAATAATATATCTTTAAAAACCTCATTTATTGCACGGGTTAAATAAATATATTTTTATATATTAAATAATAAAAATTTATATCCATAAGAATCATATTGTACGAATTGAATAAATGTAATTTATATATCAAATAAAAAAGTTGTATCTTTAAAACTACGTGTATTACACGGGTTGAATAAATGTGATATTGTTTACCAAATAATAAGATAATACATCTTCAAAAAACCTCATTTATTACACGGGTTGAATAAATGTAATTTTATATACCAAATAATAAAAAAGTACATCTTTAAAAATATGCGCATTACACGGTTTGAATAAATGTAATTATCTGTACTAAATAATAAAAAAATATATATCCTTAAAAAACCCCGTGTATTGTACGAATTGAATAAATCTAATTTTATATATCAAATAATAAAAAGTTAAGTCCTAAAAACCTTATGTATTACATGGATCGAGTAAATGTAATGTTGTATAGTGAAAATAAAAATATTTAATATATTAACACAAAGTTGGTTTCTGTGATAAAAATAGATTATTCTGTTGTTACAAAATTTATTAACGAAGTCTCACTAAATTTAACCCTTTATTTAAAACTCCGTAAATGTATAAATGATAAATAATATTAGTTAATTTTGTTTTAAGTTTCATAAAATCTATTTGATACCAAACTAAACAAAACGTTCAAATAGAGTAAATTGCCATTTTAGTCCCTAAGTTTTTGTCCAAATTGTCATTTTAGTTCAAATAGTTTTTTTTTCTCCTCTGGGTTCCTGACTTTTCCTTTTTCTTGTCATTTTGATCACATTGCCTAACTTAGTCTAAAAACCAGGTTATAATCAGGGGTATATTTGGCATTAAATTATTATGAGGTTTATAAATTATGTTGTAAACTACCCATGGTTATCACTACATAACGGTTATACAAAAAATACCTCTGGTTATAACCAGGATTTTAGACTGAGTTAGGCAATGTGATCAAAATGACAAGAAAATGGAAAAGTCAGGGACCCAGATGAGAGAAAAAAACTATTTGAACTAAAATGACAATTTGGACCAAACATCAGGGACTAAAATGGCAATTTACTCCGTTCAAATATAATTAATTCAAATAAATAATATTATAAATGTGAAGGGGATTAAACTAAATAATAATTATCCATAACATATTAAACTAATAATATTTAGTAGGAGGGATATCTATAATTAATTAGAAGAGATTAAACTAAAACAATAATTATCTATAAGAGATGGCCTAATATGATGACAAGTGTCCCCAAAATGGTTTCTTTTATTATATAGTATAGATAATATTTAAAACCGATATACAATTAAGAAAAAATACTTAACTATCAGAAATAAAATTTATACCTTTTAAATTAAATGCGAAAAGGTATCTAATCTAACTTATAATAAAAGAGTACATGTCATTCTCTTCTTCAACCTTATAAAGTTTATTTATATTTGTTTAATATATTTCTTTTAATATTAATAACTAATATATAGATATCACTTATCTTTATCTTTATGTGAGATTAATGAATAACTTCAATTAATGACATATGACATTTTCTTCTTTAATCTTTTAAATTAATAATATCTAAATCTAATATCTAATAAATTTATTAATATCTCTTGAACTAATATGAAAAGAATTATTCACAAATATTAAACTAATCAAAGAATAATAAACAAATCGAAACCATATTTATGATAGGGCATGTCTTATGAAATTATTTCTCTTGTCTACAACCAATGCAAAATTTGCTCAGAGTGTTACAGTCACAACTAGATCTAAAATATTAAATAAAGCTTAGGTAGTGTTATGAGTTATGGTATGGTGTGTATATTTGCTACTAAAAAAAATACATAGGCAAAACTACAAAAATAACCATTGACCAAAAGTATTTTTAAATTTGGCAACCTCACGCGTTCTTAGAGCAGTGCATCATGCGCGTGATGCGTCTTTCAAGCACGGGATGCGTCTTTAGAGCGACACCCAATAAAAAAGGGACACGCGGCCACATGATGCGTCCTTGGAGCGAAGCATCATGCACGCGATGTGTCCGGCGAGTTACAGGTTTCCGGTGAGGTATCATTGCCATTAGATTGTTATCGTACTAATACATGTATGTATATGTATATTAATATGATACACGCATATGACAAAACTTGAATTGAGTTATATCGAAGTCGTATAGCTAAAAGAATTGAAAATGCATACCCATTGTTCATGAAGCATCGCTACCGCCATAGAAAGTGGCGTGACCACGGGTCCATCCGGAAGCAGTAAACGCATAGACGTGAGGAAGAAGAAGAATGTATTATTTATAAAACATTCATAAAAATTGGATAACCTTTGTCTTCTGCAACTCGCCGAACGCTTTAGAAACTCGCCGGATGCATCCCGTGCATGATGCCTCGCTCCAAGGACGCATCCCCTGGCCACATGTCCATTTTTATTGGGTTTCGCTCAAAAAACGCATCTCGTGCTTGAAATACGCATTCCGCACATGATGCGCTGCTCCAACGACGCGTGAGGTTGCCAAATTTGAAAATACTTTTGATCAATGGTTATTTTTGTAATTTTTTCAAATAAATATGTTGTATTTAATACAAAATAGTAAAAAAGGTACTCCGATCTATTCTAATCCAATCCAATCCAATCCAACTAAAATGGTTATATATGTAAATTTCCCAACCACTTAACCATGCCGATAAACCATGCCAACCAAAATGGTTAGTGATCTATTCTAATCCGATCTAGTTTTAACAACATTGCTAAAAGGGTGTTTATAAACTATATACTCTACTTTTGTCTACAACAAAAACATTTAAAACACATCTGTGAAAGTTGAAATCAAACCTTCATTTTTTACTCATCGGTCGGTGTAAAGCTTCCACATAGGTATAATGAGATGCTTAAAATAAGTTTTTTTGTAATTATACGATATATAAAATAAATTTATATAAACTGAGGTTTTAAGAACGTAAAGTTTTAAGTTCTCGTCCTTTTTTATGTTTTAAAATTATGAAACGAAAATATGAATTAAGAAAATTTTTGAGTGGGGAAGTAGATGATTGATAAAACATAAGGCATCAATGATGAAAACATGCTTAGAAGCAAAACGTACTCTATGTCCTAATAATGACATTGATTTCATGAATGCTTGGAAAAGTATTTCTTATAATAATAATAATATTTTAAGAAATACTGTAATACCGACCGAAATATCACAACCCCTTGAATCATCACCTTTTAACAAAAATTCTCTCTCGACTAAACCCTAATATTCCGGTCGCCGGAGGCTCGACGGAGTAAAGTTCGTCGGCTTAGCGTGCAAGGTCGCCTATACTCCGGCTGACCTTTCACCCTAATCTGATTCACTGTCACTCCCATTCGCTGAAGGGACTCGGACTATAGTTATTCGATTCTTTTTCTTGGCTAGAAACGAAACGTCGGAAGCTCGACGAAGAGTGGAAGTCGGGATATCGTGCTGAGGTGTGGTGTATCGCATACTGGTTGTGATTTCTATCCCTTTCCATTATATCCTGATTTCTATCGATTCCATTCGCTTGCCGGGTTTCGTTTTTCCATTTGGCGTGGGATGGGGAGTTTCCATAACCAGGGAAACCAAAAGTTTTATGAAGGAGGAAAACCGGTAACAACGTTCTATGTCACGAACCTTCCGGGGGGAGTGTCTAGAATGATTCTATGGAGGGCATTCCAACAGTATGGAACCATCAAGGATGCGTATGTGGCACGTAAAAAAGACTCTAGAGGAAACCATTTTGGATTCGTCCGATTTGAAGGTGTGCAAGACGTGCTGGCGACTCTAAGAGGAATGAACCAGGTCAATATTTTCGAAGCAAGGGTAAGTGTATCGGTGGCGAAGTTCGACAAGAATAACAGGCTGTTTCAGAAGCAGGGGTATGATACTGGAAATGGTCAACAACAACGTGCAACGATGCCAAAAGGTGACCCGGTACCACAACGGAGGCCGGTATTCCAGTATAGACCTGTCAATAATGGGAGGTCTTACTCGGAGGTGGTCAAGGGTAAAGAGGCGACACAAAGGAAGGAAAGTAAAGTAGTCGTGGCAGAGGATAAACTGGCGGTCTATACGGATCACTGTATGATGAGGGCGGTTATAATAGAAGTTAAAGATGTCATTGTTTTAAAAGATTTGAGGAGGATGATGAGTATTGAGGGTTATGGGGAATATCCAGTATCTTATCTAGGAAGGATGAAATGTATGGTGGTTTTTAAAGAAAAGGGGCAGGCGATTGAATTCACGAGATCCATAGAAGAAAAGTGGAACCGGCAAATCTTGTCGGCAACGTTGTGGAAGGGGCAGGACTTGGAGTATGATCGATTGGTATGGGTAAAAATATTTGGGTTACCGATTCACCTCAGGGATAGTGTATTGTATAATCGGGTGGGGGAAGTCTTCGGAAGACTGGTAGGGCCGTCGGAGTTTTCGTGGACGGAGACGGATAACTCGGATAGTGGGTGTTGGATTGTGACTGAAATCGGTAACCGCATTGAGGAGGAGGTTAACATAGAATGGCGTGGAAGGACATATAGTGTTTAGGTGAGATAAGAATCTAACACATGGCTGGAGGAAGTGATTGCAGACATGACGGAGGTTCAGAACGGGTCGCCGTTAAAGTCATCGGAATCAGCAGCGATGTCGGAGGATGACGAGGAGGAAGGTGAAATACGAACGGTCGGGAACGATGAGAAGTTGGAAGGGTGTGATGGGGAATCAGAACCGGTTACTCCCATGCAAAATGTGCATGGAAACAAGGAGGGAGAATCATTAAACATGTCGGCTGGGGGCATGGGGAAAAGACTAAATTCAAAAATTGGTGGGACCCCCATTGGTATTAACTTGCAAGAAAATCATGGGGTGCCTAAATTTGGTTTGGGCCAGGATGAAGTTACTAAGTCCAGAAAGAGGCCTAGGAGTACAAGAAGCCCACATTGTCTGGATATGGATGAAGGTTATATGGGTAACCCGATAAGAAATTTAGAAAGATCCTTTGACCTAAATAACTCTACACATGTGGGAGATGAATTGGTGGGTGAATCAGCAGAGTCATCTAGGAATTTTCAGTCTGGAGCCAATAAAGGGGTTCCCGAAAAAGCCCAGGCGGCTGAGGAGAAAAATTCATCTGGGGGTAATTCGGAACAGCCTTCTGAGGAGATTCGTGATCCAGGCGACCCGGAAATGGGGGTCCAGAAGGAGGTGACCGATACGGTGACTGTTGGCTCGTTGGTCGGTTTTCAGCTCGATGGGTTTCATGACCAGGTTAGTGGGATTATTATTGGTGAAAATAATATTTTACAATGAATTTTATGTCAGTAAACTTAAGGGGGGTCAAGGACCAGAGAAAAATGGATTGGATTAGAGGTTTGAAAACATCCCATGGGGTACACTTTCTAGCAATACAGGAAACAAAATTGGGGGGTATTTCACAATTTGAAGTAGGTAAACTTTGGGGGAGGTCACGGTTCGAAATGGCAGCCGTAGATGCAGTTGGGAGGTCTGGGGGATTGTTATGCTTGTGGGACCCGTATGTATTTGAATTTAATGACATTATTAGAGAACAGAGATTCATAGTGGTGCAAGGGAACATAAAACATTCTGGTGAATTTTTAAACATAGTGAACGTTTATGCTTATAATGATCCAGTTGAAAGGAGGGCTTTATGGGAAGAGTTGGTTATACTTAAACAGTCCTTACAAGGGATGTGGGTTTTTGGTGGAGATTTTAATGACGTTAGGGAGCCGGGTGAATGTTTTAACTCAGAATTTGTGGCCTTGAACGCTGAATGGTTCAACCGGTTCATTGAAAGGTCAGATTTGGTAGAATATAATATGGGAGGGCGAAAATTTACGTACCATTCAGATAATGGGATGCATAAGAGTAAACTTGATAGGTTTCTCGTATGCAGAGATTTTCATGCTAAATGGCCAGCTGCATCGGTAGTTGCCTTGTCTAATGTTGTATCGGATCATTGTCCCATATTGTTGTCGGTTTTAGCACAAAATTTTGGATCTATCCCAACCAGGATTTTCAATTCTTGGTTAGTTATGCCGGGTATTATGGAGTTTATTCAGCAGTCCTTGGAGAGTTTTACGTTCCAAGGGGCGGCGGATATGGGGCTAGCAGTTAAACTCAGGTGGATTAAATTCAAGTTAAAGGACCGGGTGAATAGTATGAAAGCAGAAAAGGAATTGGTTTATAAAGAAAAAATGGCTAGGTTGGAAGACCTAGAGTTATAAGCGGAAGAACGGGTTCTTTCTCCTATTGAGTTGGAAGCTAGGGCGAATTGTAAGAAGTTTATTATGGAGGCAGATTTGGTTAAAGTAATGGATCTGAAGCAGAGGTCGAGGGTTAAATGGGCTGTGGAGGGTGATGAAAACACGAACTATTTTCATAATATTGTGAATGCTAATCAAAGTTCCAACAGAATCAATGGACTCATGATTAATGGTGTATGGGAGACGGATCCGCCGGTTATCAAAGACACGATATGTTCATTCTATGCCTAGAAATTTCAAGAGCCACTAGAGGTTAGGCCTGGGCTGACCTGTCCCTACCTTGCTCAGGTGACTACAGCTGACGGGGTGATCTTGGCTGCTCCTTTTACGCTATCAGAGATCAAAAATGCTGTTTGGGATTGTGGGGGGGGGGGATAAGGCTCCGGGCCCAGACGGTATTAATTTCAAGTTTATCAAGAGATGCTGGGGATCTTTGCAGGTGGATTTTGTAAAAGTGTTTGAGGAATTCTCACGGAATGCTTCTATGTCTCCTGGCTGTACTTCCTCGTTCATTGCGCTTATCCCAAAGTGCAATGATCCAGATGGTATGGGGGACTATAGACCCATTAGCCTTATTGGGTGCATTAATAAGGTGATCTCGATAGTGCTTGCAAACAGAATGAAATTAGTTATTAACAAACTAATTTCGGAGGAACAAACTGCCTTTTTAGCCGACAGAAGCATTTTGGATGGTCCGCTGATACTAAACGAGTTAATTCCTTGGTGGAGATCTAATAAAAAGGAGGGGTTTATCTTCAAAGCAGATATTGAAAAGGCATATGACTCACTAAAATGGGGATTTTTAGAAAACATTATGGTACAAATGAATTTTCCTATGATTTATATTAAATGGGTTATGGCAACGGTGGTCAACGCTCGAGCTTCCGTTTTGGTAAACGGGTCACCCACACAGGAGTTCGCGTGCTACAGGGGTCTGAGGCAAGGAGACCCTTTATCCCCGTTTTTATTTATCATTGCAATGGAAGCTTTAACTGGAGTAATGAAGAAGGCAGGCTCTCTTGGTCTCTATGAAGGGGTACGGTTTGTAAATCAAGGTTCGATGCTCTCTCACTTCTTATACGCTGACGATGTCATTTTTGTTGGGAGATGGTGCCGGAACAGTGTGCAAAACTTAAGGAGAATAGTACGATGCTTCTACCTAGCGCCGGGGCTTCGTGTAAATCTTGGGAAAAGTTGGGTGTTTGGGGTGAATGTGGGTGATGATAGTATAAATAGTATGGCCGGCGTGATGGGGTGTAGAGCAGGGTCCTTCCCGTTTAAACATCTGGGACTATATGTAGGGGCGAATATGAACTTGGTCAGGAATTGGCAGCCGGTAGTAGAGGTGTTCAGAAAAAGGTTGGCAATTTGGAAAGCAAAAATCCTATCTTTTGGAGGCAGGTTGACGCTAATAAAGTCAGTACTTAATGCACTCTCCACGTACTTTTTTTCTTTGTATAGGGCCCCCGCACAGGTTATCGATCACCTTGAAAGGTTACGTCGGGAATTTCTTTGGGGTATTACACTGGAGAAAAGGAAACTAAGTATGGTAGCTTGGGAAAATGTTATGACCCCAAAAGATTTAGGGGGGGTCGGGGTTGGGTCTTTAAAAGATGCGAACTTAGCTATGCTCGCCAAGTGGTGGTGGAGATTCAAAACGGATCCGGAAAGTCTATGGCGAAAGGTAATCTGGAGTATACACCACAGTGAAAGGAAATGGAATCCGATTCCGGGCAGATTGACAATTGCAGGACCATGGAAGAATGTTTGTAAAGTGTCAAAAGATATGGAAAAATATGGTCTGAATTTGTCGGAGTGTTTTCGGGCTGTTCCGGGCGTCGGAGATTCGATAGCATTCTGGAAAGAAAGGTGGCTGGAAGGTGGAACATTACAAAGTAGGTATCCGGTACTGTTCAAGCTGGAAAAGTGTAAAAACGCGACTGTTTCGGACCGGGTTAAAGTTTCAAACGAAGTGACGACTATTTGCTTTTCGTGGGTACGGCAGCCTACATCTCTGGTGGAATTGGCAGAAGTGCAAAAGTTGACCGATGAGCTGTGTGCGGTTCTATGGGGCGGCGGTAATGACCATTGGGTTTGGGAATCGGATGGTTCAGGTATGTTCTCGGTTAAAAGTTTGAATTATACACTACAAAACGCGAGGTTTTCGAACCTGGGGAACGATTTTGTGTGGAATAACTGGAACCCATTAAAAGTAAACTTTTTAGCTTGGAGAATTTCTTTAAATCGGCTGCCAACTCTTGTCGCTCTAGCACAAAGAAATGTGATTTTTGGCCAGATCATGTGTATTTTGTGTAATCAACATGAAGAAGATGGGGATCATTTGTTTGTAAGCTGTGAAAAGGCACAACTTGTCTGGAGTTTTGTTTCTCAATGGTGTAGGATAGCTAGCATTTTTGCTTTCAGAGTGGAGGATTTGCTGAATTGGCATAAAAATGTGCAAGGTACGGAAAAATGGAGAAAGCTCATATATGCAATTATACAAGTGTCGATGTGGGTGATTTGGAGAAGTAGAAATGATATGGTATTTAGAGGAAAGCAGGCGTATTTGGATCGTATGACGACTGAAATAAAGCACTTAACTTTCATATGGGTTGGGAACCGTTCATCATTGAAAGGAATAACTTGGGAAGAGTGGTGTAATTTCGATGTCGCGAGGAGGTGTTTGTAGCATATATTTTGACGATTGGTTTATGTATGGGTGTGGGCTAACACGTTGTTAGCCCTTTGATTAATAAAATAATTCTTTGTTGGCCGTTCAAAAAAAAAAAAAAAAACTAGGTGATTTTATGTATTACACAACTTGAATTAGTAAAACTTAATTTTATTTCTGTATTTTTTAGTATGTGGGATCATAAAAGACAAAAGAGGATAATAAAAATCACAACTCTTAAATTTAAAAAATAGAAACAAAATAACGGTGAATTAAAATCATATTATAAAAAAAGGTTAATTTTAAATAATGAAAAATGTAAGACGTTAATTGAAACGATATAAGAAATGTAATATTGAAAATGAAATTAGGTAAATCTAAAACGGGCAAGGATCAGTGTGTAAGTTAAATGGGTATACGTTTTAGGGGAAAAATAAAAACTAAGATTGCTTGTATCATATGTCCTTTAAGTTTTTTATTTATCAGGTTTAAGTATAAAAAATAAATAAATAATATGTACGACGTTGATAGAGATACAAATTATATTAGGTAGAGGATCCCGTACATTAATCCCGAAGTGTGAGAAGTGTATTACAACACTATATATAACACTATATAACACCATATAACACTATATAACAAATATAACACTATATTTTGTCTGATAGCATGTCTATGATAGATGTATAGTGTTATATATTGTTATATGGTGTTATATGGTGTAGGGATGAGCAAATACCGATACTGTCCCGATCCCGACCAATACCGATCCCGAATTTTGTGTAAACTTGGTACCGATACCGGTACCGAAATACGTCGGTTCGGGACGGTATCGGTATTTTAAGGGTAAAAGTCGGTATTTTACCGATACCGTACCGATACCGAAAAATCAAAAAAGTGGATACCGTTTCCGGTACCGAAAACAGATCAGGATGGGATCGGGATCGGGACCGGGACGGTATTTTATACCCTTTGCTCATCCCTAATATGGTGTTACATAGTGTTATACGGTGTTTATATGGTGTTATATAGTGTTATATATAGTGTTATAATACACTTCTCACACTTCTGGATTAATGTACACTATCTCTACCCATTTAACATATATATTTCTATATTATAGAAATTAAAAATTAATATTTAAATTAAAACACTCAAATCTCACAAATAACAAAGTGTAGATTACTAAAATGTCATGTTTGTGGGTTTTGTGTTGTGTTTTGGATGATATGGCTTTGATTATCGAATGACTAACAACAATGTGTTTTATGTTGATTATCATTTTGTGTTTTATATTCATAATTCTACGACGTTGTGTTTGAGGTTTTTATGGACCGATAGGGTTTGAATATTGTGTTTTAGTGATCTTCACTCTGTTATTGGTAGGTTTTAAGTGTGTTTTATGGCTGAAATTGTGGTTTTTATGACTTTGTACACTTTGTAAGAAAAATGGACTTTGTAGCTGAACCTCACCCTTGAAATCTATTATAATATGGATTATTACAACTCAAATGGTGGATGTGAGTTCTTCAATTTTAATGAGTTCCTCAATTTTAATTGTATTCAATTCTTTTTAATTTTATCTTCGTATTTTATATTTATAGATCTAAAGATGTCAATTATTGTGTATATTTATTTTCCCTACGCATATATAAAGGAGAATTTTTTCTCATTCATGTGAAAAAAATAATTTGAAGATTTTAGATTCATTTTTAGTCAACCCCAACAACTTGCATAGATGATAAACCTCATAAACCATTTTAATATATGAATGTGCTTGTATAAGTTATAACGATGTGGATCTGTAGATGCTTCTCTTAAGATTATCACGGAGTAAGGAAATGTTGGATTCAGGGGCAGACGTCTGCGAGGATGGGCACATTCCTTGAAAAAAAAAGTATTTTATAAGGCAAAATCCCGATTAAATCTTTTTGAAAATTTGGTTAAACCACTCGTTCGCTCCTCTTGAAATATTTCATGGGTCTGCCACTTGGATTGTTTCTAATGAGTTAGGGGATACGGTGTGGGTGGCAAAAGGAGTTTGCCGCTCGTGAACACCACCGCCAACCATCTTTGTCGCGCGGTGAGGGGATGGGATCGGTGTTTGGTTAGATCGGGGAGAGAGAGGGGGTGTGTGTGGTGGGGTCCATGCCATCTCAAACAATCACACCCTTTTCCTTTTTTTAAATAGTTTACCAATTCAAGAAGTGTCTAACCATTGTCAACACTTTTCATTGAATGACATGACATACTCTCATTGGTTGATTTTGAAGTTTACAACTTTCAAGTGTCTAACCACTCGCTACACCCTTATAAGGAAAACAACCATATAAGCATATATCATGAGATGATGACGAATTGATTTGGGAACTATAAAAGAAGTTTATAAAAAATGAATACAAGTATACAACAAAGTCTTGATTTTATCTATTCGTCATTTCTCAAGTTTAGGCAAACTTTTGTTTTGATTCATATTAATTGTTTGCATAATAACACAATAAAATATAACTTGTAAGTATAAGAACTTGTTTTAAATGACCCTCAAACTATAAGTACCATTTGTGTATAACATACAAAGTTTAAAAAGAGAAGAAAAAAGTTGTTCTAGTGACCGGGGAAGAGGGATGTCACTTGGCCAAGGGATTGAAATTGTCGATAATGATTCAAATGTTATTAATAAAAAACTTATCACTTATGAATGTAATTCATACTTTGGCCAAGTTTAGAACTTAAATGTGTGTTTGTTGTATATAAATTGAATTCGAATTGAATTGAAAATCATAAATTCGTATTCGATTCATATTCGATTACTGGACTATAATACGAATCAACTCGAATTCGAACCTTGATAATCGAATTTAAATCAAGTCGAATTTCAAATTTCTTGAATCCGAATTGAATTCGTAACACTCCTGGTTTAAATCACAGCCAGTGGAGGATAATGTTTTTTAAGAAATGGTTATGTCACAAACTCTAACATGTGAAGACTTTTCAAGTACTGGATTTCAGTTTCAAAATAACAACAAAAAGAAGAATTGAAAGTATATCATAAAGCTGCAATAATAATAATAATAATAATAATAATAATAATAATAATAATAATAATAATAATAATAATAATAATAATAATAATAATAATAATAATTCAAAAAGTGCATCCCTCCCGGTTACTCTCTTTACTTTTAAGTAAATTTATACTGTCCAAAACTGAGAGACTAAAATGACAAAACTGTCAAAACTTTAGGGACCAAAATAAAAGTTTACTCTAAAATATAAAAATAAGTATTAGTGAATACACTTTGTCCATTCTATATAATAAAGTAAATCAATGTATAACACGTGTCATTCATTAGAAGCATCTAATTTTTTGTTTTCCCGTTTTTTTCATACTTATCTTATACTAAATAAATAGTCTTTAGTTTTTTTTTTAATCTTGTCCTTATCTTAACAGTTGATCTTAACTTCAAGTTGACGTTCCACTATACGAAAACAATATTGTAAAGGTTTCGTTTACATGCTTTACAATTTACAGATATAAATGCGAATGCCAAAATATAATAATCGTATTCTGCGTTGACTAATACTATAATCAAACCATATAATCCCAATTACCATTTTCCTAATCATATATAAGAATTACTAGGTTAAAACCCCGTATAATTAAAATATGAATACGGTGCTAAAATATAACGATATAACTATTTATTATTTAATATGTAAAATTACACTTATTCAACCTATGTAATACATGAGATTTTTTAAAATACAACTTTTTTATTATTTAGCATACAAAATTAGATTTATCGTAATACACGGGGTTTTTAAAGATATATTTTTTTAATTATTTGGTATATAGAATTACATTTATTCAACCCTTACAATACATGATGTTCTTAAAGATTTTATTATTTAATATGTAAAATTGCATTTATTCAACTCGTGTAATAAACAAAACTTTAAAGATACATTGTTTTATTATTTAGTATATAAAAATACATTTGTTTAACCCGTGTAATGCACGTGGTTCTAACCTAGAATATTAATATTCAATAAGATGTATAATGTATAAATGTATAAACCTAATCCAATTAATATATAAAAGAAAAGCAATTGTATTTGCAAAAGATGGGAGAATGTTCACTTTACATGTATAGATTTTTTATACTTTTGCAACTACAATGGTCATAGTTTTAAATAGGAATCAATGAACGTTAAGTAAATCAAATAAAATTAATAAATATTTAATTGTTGTGTTTTTATATAAACAAAATAATTTTTAAAATATTTTGTCTTGGAGATGGGGGAGTGGCCGTGGGGGTACTGAGGTTGGAACAGTGACATGAGTAAGAATAGCATACTAACTAACATGGCTCATGATAGAAATTGGATACGTAATAGTATATTGTAATAGTGTAAGGGGGTTAGTGTAATTGCTACTTCTATAAATAAGGCATTTAGTCATTATAGAAAGATAGGAAAGATATTGGTATATTGTTAGGCTCATTGCATTAGCATGAGAAGGGCATAGCCCTAGCCACTTCGGTGGTTAGTTATTTTGTATTGTCTTCTTCATTCAATCAATATAGTTACAGATTTGCTTTCATCATCTCTATTAAATTCAGTCTCTATCATTGGTCCGACCTGCCTACTCTGCTCAATTCCAAATTCAATAAGATCTATCTTCATCTTTTCGGCTCTGTATCACCTTTGGATCTCAGATCCAATTCGTCTCAGATCTGCTTGACCTTCCTCACCTCTTCTGCTTCAATTTCATTAAATTCCGGTTACCTTTTCACCTGCTATTTCAAATTCTGTTTCCACTTCTTCCGATTTCTGAATCAAATTCCAGATTCATTCTCGGATTTCATTTCCGATTTCCTTTTACTCGCTGGTTTTCAATATATGTTCCTGTTTGAGTTCCGATTCTCTGATTTCTCCAGTTCACTTCACTTTCCAATTCAATTATGGTGAATCATAATGCTCGTCTGGATGCTCATGATCAACAAATTCAGCAGTTACAAGCCGACGTTGCCGAAATTAAGGCTTCCTTGCAGATTTTGGAAGAGGATCGTCTGGAATCCTCTGAGTTTCGTAAGGCTGTGTTAACGTGGATGAAATCGCAGGAGAAGAAGCATGTGGATGATTCAGCGGGTCCTGGATCTTCAGGAATAGTGTTCTCGCCGCTCGGTCCCAAATCTGACTCTTCTGATCCGCCGTCTGGCTTACCATGGGCTGTGAAGAAGGTGCACTTGCCTTAATTCTCTGGTTTTGATCCACAAGGCTGGATTCAGAAGGCGAACTTGTTTTTCGATCTCAATCAGACTCCTGAGGCTTCTCGCTTACAGCTGGCTCAACTAAGCATGATTGGTGTTGCTCAACATTGGTTCACAATCATCAATCAGGTTCATCCGTCCTTGACTTGGCTCCAATTTCAGTCCGAATTGTTGCAACGTTTCACTGTTCTCTCAACTCAGAATCCGTGTGAACAGTTAGCTACTATTAAGCAACCAGATTCCATCTTTGATTATATTGATGATTTTGAGTATGTGTTATCCTTGGTCCCTCGTTTGCCGGAGTCTCAAACTCTTGGCTATTTCATTGCGGGTTTGAAAGAGGATGTCAAGCAACAAGTCCGTTTACATCGCCCCATTACTTGTATGGATGCTATGTACTTGGCTAAAGATGTGGAGTTGATGCTTCGGCCATCCAAATCTGGTTCGTTGATATCTCGTTTTCGGTATTTGTCACATACCGGGCTGCCTTCTATGGATTCGGGGATCAACCATCGTGTATGGGGTACCACGGGATCTAAAATTGTTGGCAATGATGGGGCTGCGAATGTGCAAGCGGGTGTCCATGATCGAGGCATTCGTTCCTTATCTTGTGTCGAGTGGGAGGATCAGAAGAAGAAGGGATTGTGTTTTAAATGTGAACAGGTTTACAGTCCTAGCCACAAGTGTCCGGCGGGAAGTCTTCGTGTCTTATTACTTGGGGATGATGAATGGGATGAAAGGGACGAGCTGATTTTGCATTCGGATGAGGGTGTTCTTAAAGTTGGGGGCTCTACTCACAAGCCTTGAGGACAAGTCTTGACTTATGGAAGGAGTATTGATAGAAATTGCATACGTAATAGTATATTGTAATAGTGTAAGGGGGGTTAGTGTAATTGCTACTTCTATAAATAAGGCATTTAATCATTATAGAAAGATAGGAAAGATATTGGTATATTGTTAGGCTCATTGCATTAGCATGAGAAGGGCATAGCCCTAGCCACTTCGGTGGTTAGTTATTTTGTATTGTCTTCTTCATTCAATCAATATAGTTACAGATTTGCTTTCATCATCTCTATTAAATTCATTCTCTATCAGCTCATGGGCCAATTGCTGTCACTTACAAACACTAATTGTCAAATAATCAAGAATCTTTTATTTATTTTTGTTTTATAAATAAACAAATAATGACTTTTGCTTTAAAATCAAGTTAATATTCGTAGAAAATATATCAAACTAATTTTTAGCATAGTAAATAAAAATTTAAAACACATCTTCCTGGTCAGTGAACCCTCCCGGCCATAACCACGAGTGGTCATGGCAGTGGCTGTTGGAGGTTGGTAATCTCCGGTGTGTCGGATCGCAACACCACGTCATATGTACAACATCACTTTTTTATTTCTATTTGTTATATTTTATTTCGTTATTGGTTGTTTTACACATTTACATTTTGCGGCTTTGGACTTTACGGTTTGGTTTGTACGCGGATTCCCCGCCGCAACGTGCGATGAGGAAATTCTAGTTATAATATATGATAAAGAAAATATACGCATTAATATTATTACACATTTAGAACGTGGTCTAATCAGATTTTAACCGACACTAGCTTGTCGTAAAATAAGCAAGATGTACACAAAAGTTGTCAAGTACGGTTGTTTTTCTACATGCATTCCATAGTTGTATCAATCTAAGAAACTACATAGATTCTCGGTTTGATCGTTCATTCTAAAAAGAAAATTTGTGACTTAATTACGTTTTTCGTCATTATGTTTTGTCAAAAATCACTATTTCAAAAAAATCACTATTTTAGTCCATTAGTTTAAAA
Source organism: Helianthus tuberosus (assembly GCA_030545235.1). Classification (NCBI taxonomy): domain Eukaryota; kingdom Viridiplantae; phylum Streptophyta; class Magnoliopsida; order Asterales; family Asteraceae; genus Helianthus; species Helianthus tuberosus. The sequence goes on along the minus strand of CM060397.1, from coordinate 5,864,449 downwards.
TTTGTCAAAACAGTTCATGTGGTTTCATTTTCGTAACTATTACAGTCCACCCTCACTAACGCCATCCATTTATTTTGTTAGTTTATCTTAAATGACCATAATGCCCCCTTTTATTAAAATTAAAATAAATTAAGAGTTAGTTACGTTTTCGTCCCCGTAGTTTGTTAAAAATAACCATTACAGTCCATTAGTTCTAAAAATTGCCAAAAAACAGTATTAATACTTTCACAACTTTCACCTTCAACTCACCAACAACGGCAGTTAACAGTTTCATTTATCTACTATCCTTTACTCTACTCTTCACTCTCTATTTCCTCAAATCTAGGCGGAAGATCACCGGCTCCGGTTCCACACCCTCTCCACTTCATCCATCTTCAACATCTCCCACCACACACACATACCTGAACGATGATCACCTTCACCACCCATTATGCCCACCACCGTCATCAAACTACTATCCACCCTACCCCATCCCACAGGGCCATTCTCTTTAAACAAATCATCGGCCAACTCCTTTTCTACTGATGAATTCTACCGATTCCGACCAGTACACAGGGCATCGACCATACTTCATCTCCGCCCCTCAAGTTTTTTATGTAGGCCTCAAGTTTTCCTACCGACTTCGATTGTTATGGGGAAAATTAGGTGGCCGGATCTAAAAAATCAGAGAGAGTGAAAAGTAAAGTGAAGGATATTGGTATTGTTTTGGCAATTGTTAGAACTAATGGATTGTAATGAAACCACAAGGACGAAAAACGTAACTAACTCTTTATTTATTTTAATTTTAATTTCAATAACAGGGGCATTATGGTCATTTAAAAAAACTAACAGAATAACTGGATGACGTTAGTGTGCGTGGACTATAATAGTTACGAAAGTGAAATCATATGGACTGTTTTGGCAAATTTTTTAAACTAATGGACTAAAATAGTGATTTTTGACAAATCATAAGGACGAAAAACATAATTAACTCAAAAATTGTTAAATAGGCTATATTTTTACTGCCGTAATTCAAAGCCATAACTCCATGATGAGGGCATACATGGCTTTGTTTTAAAGAAAATTACTAAAAAAAACTCAATTTTCAAAAAACTACCACTATATGGTCCCAGTAAGTATGCTTTGTTCCGGTTTTGATGGTAATTGTAAGTTAAACCGTCCGTGATGTAATCTAGTAACTTTGCGTTTTCAGTCGCTGGCTGACCCGTTTTCTATATTCTATATAGAAGTTTGACGATCGGAAAAAAAAAACTATGGCTTCAGAAATGATAAACCAAACTAACCGGGTTTAACATTTGATTTAGTTTAGACAACCAGTTTCAAACCGAACAAAACCTTTTAAGTTACCAAACCACGAAAACAAAATAGTGAACCAAACTGCTTGGATCTCAAACCGACCAACTTGCTTTAGTCTGGACACTTCGATCAGTTACCAAAGCTTTTTAACATCCCCAGTCCCAAATCATGTTAAGCTAGATATTTGATGATGTACAGCTTTAACCAACATCGGGTCGTAATATGTCTCCGACAAAGACAGTAACAACTATCAAAATACTTGGATTGGTGGCGTTGTGTATCGATAGATCTACACGTCTTTTTCCTATTATCTAGCTTAGTAGGTTTCGACGAAGATTCTGGGCTGAACCACTAACTATGGTTTAGAGAATAACAAACCACACTAGTCAGGTTGGGTCGGTTGACCAGACCAGCCATGTTTACCGGTTTGAAATGATTATTTTATTTTTTCGCAAAACAATTAGGGAGCATTAAAACTTTTGAAATGCTAAATATGATTCATGATAATAAAACATATACATAATTAAATAGTTCAAAATGGAAAAACTTTATATATGAAAAATAAAAGTTGAACAGCTGGTTACAAGTTCCAAATCGAACGGTAACACTGGCAAACCACCAAAACCTAACCGTTAACCGAGCCGTTTTGATCTCAAACCGGCCGATTTGGTACAGTTTGGGTGGTTTGATCGGTTCAAGAGGTGGATGGACACTTCTGTTAATAAATGCATAGAAGTTTTTAGATGAAGAAACGATACGAATGGCAAACTCTAGTGATAAACAAGGAAAAAACAAGTTAATGTCATTCGAACATGTAAAATCATAACAAAAGTACATCATGCTCCAATGCTTTTTTGACAAATTACCAACAGTTATCCGTTCGACTCAGGCAACTACAGCTTCCGTCATTTCGTGCTCAACGGTGGCTGGTTCAACAGGATAGTATGAATAGTGAAGTTCACCAACATCATCACCTGATAGCTTTGTCCATCCGTTTGGGCCAACATGATAAACTAAAACAAAAACACCAAAAAACAATCAAATGATGTAAGATTGTAATTTCAACCCTTCTACTTATGAATGGGTTAGTTAGGGTTATACTCTAATCTATACATATAATAAAGTAAACCAATGAGTGACACGTGTCATTCATTGAAGCTATCTATTTTGTTGTTTTCCCGCCTCTTTCTCCTCCTTAATTATCTCCTACTTAATTATAAATACATATTTTTATATAATTAAAGATATTCATTATCCCTCCCCCTTAATTATCTCATACTTAATTATAAATACTTATTTTTTATAATTAAATATATTCATTATATATAGATATTAATAAATGATAAGACTAAAATTCAAAGATATACAAAAATAATCTATTCACTTCACATAAAATTATATTTAAACTATATAAATAAAATATTAATACATTCGATTTTCATTATTCTCCAAACGACTTTTTTTAATTCCTCTCATCCTCACTTATTTACATGACATATATTATTCCAACAACTGTTTTATTAATTGAATTTGTTGATTTTGATCTGTTAAGAGTTTAACCAATTTCTCTCTCTCTCTCTCTCTACCGTACACCTTTTCTTTAACGTTAACCTGCCACCGGTCAACCTCCGACCAATCACCGGTCAACCTCCGACCATCCTTGCTGTTTTCTTGCAGTCAACTCAACAAACATCTGTAGCAACGTTCTTTTTACACCGGCCAACTCGCCGTACAATAGCCTCTTTTTTTTTTTTTTTTTTTTTTTTTCGCCGTACACCTTCTCTTTTGCAGGTGTAAGCCGACAAGGTCAACTACTCCGGCGAGTGTTTATCAGACGAGGTCCGGTTTCAGATTTGAAACTTCAAAAACCCGGGCAAGTATACGACAACCAACTCCGGCAAGTGTTTATCAGACGAGGTTCGGTATTTTCCGGCGAGTTTTTCAGAGCCGTCTTCAGGTTTTCAAGCGACGGTTTTCCCCACTTCTCCGGCTTCAGGTTTTCTAGTAAAAGTTCACAGCTCCGGCGAGTTTCACCAGAATCGGCGATTTCTCGGAACGACATCCCTTGTCCCAGGTGCTTTCTTTCCTTAACATCCATATTATTATTATTATTATTATTGTTGTTGTTGTTGTTGTTGTTGTTGTTAACACCATACATACAACATACTTTTCAATATATTGTTTGGGCTTCGTGTGGGTGTTATTGTTGATACTGTAAGCATCACACATAAATCACTTCTTAAAGAACTCTAAGTATTTCTAAATTAAACAAAATAACAAGTACCTCGTTCCACTGTTCTGTTTGTACCTTTGGCCAATTCGTTAATCAATATTGAGTTTATGTGTGCTTGTTTGTCCCGCTTGCTTGCTGATATATTGAGTTTATGTGTGCTTTTTTCTGAGTGCTTGTGTGTAAATTTGTTACATATTTTATTAGTTTCGCAGGGATAACATTGTTTATTGGTGGGTGTGAGGCTTGTTAGTGTATTTTATATTGGCATATTGTGATATTGTGTTAATTAGGAACCATAGACGGTGGGAGTTGCAATTATGCCTTAAGACCGTGTCCAAGAAAGAGGGGTGCTAATAAAGGGGACAAAAGGGGGTATAATTTACGTGTGGCTTCTTGGAATGTAGGATCTCTTAGTAGTAGGTTGCTAGAGTTAGTGGATGTACTTAAAAGGCGTAAGGTTCAAATAGCTTGTCTGCAAGAAACTAGGTGGAAGGGGCATAGAGGGGCAGAATGCAATGGGTATAAATTGTGGTATTCAGGGTCTGATGGCGCTAAGAACGGAGTGGGTTTTCTAGTGGCTATTGAATTGCACAAAAATGTGGTGGAAGTGATAAGGTACAACGATAGGATTATGATGTTGAGATTGGTACTAGGCGAGGAGATAATGGCTGTGATTTGCGCTTATGCGCCTCACGAGGGATTAGGAGATCAAGAGAAAAGAGAGTTTTGGGATTGCTTAGATGTTGTAGTAAGGGCCATACCAAGGGAGGAGAGAATTTTTATAGGTGGTGACTTTAATGGCCATATAGGTAAGGATAGTGATGGTTTTCAGTCGGTACACGGGGGTTTTGGTTTTGGTGATAGGAATGAGCCTGGTAGGGACCTTCTAGAGTTCGCAGTGGCCCATGACCTGGGTATTATAAACTCGTTTTTTAGGAAACGAGTTTCTCATTTGATCACTTTTAGTAGCGGGGGGCGTAACACGCAAATAGACTACCTCTTGATGAGGAGAGAAGATCGACAATGGTGGAGGGACTGCAAGGTTATACCAGGGGAGACTACGGTGACTCAACACCGTTTGCTAGTAGCGGATATAGGCCTGAGAAGAAAGCTGTCGGAGGGGGAGAGGAAAGGTCGACCTAGGATCCGATGGGGAAGCCTGAAGGGAGACAAGATTACAATGTTTAGAGACAAGGTCATCCATAGGACAGCCGATCGGGTGGATGGGGACGCAAACCGGTTGTGGGAGGCTATGGCGACTACCATTACTCAGGTGGCAGAGGAGACGCTAGGGGTTACAACAGGATTGGCAAGCGGACATAAAGACACCTGGTGGTGGAGTGAGGATGTGCAGATCAAGATAAGAGATAAACAAGAGAGTTTTAGAGATCTTTTGAGGTGCACGGTCGAAGAAGAGCGACTGAGGTTGAAGGAGAGGTACAAAAAGGCCAAAAAGGAGGCGAAGAAGGCAGTGGCGGATGCAAAGAACATAGCTTATAAGAATATGTATGACCGCCTGGAGACGAATGAAGGGGAACATGCCATGTTCAAGATTGCCAAAGGGAGAGGATGGGCATGTCCTAGTAAAAGAACCAGACATTAAGTTGAGATGGCAAACCTACTTTTGTAATCTTTTCAATGGAGGGGAGGAAGTCCAACAAGAAAGCGACAACAACAACACTCAAGGACGACAACGAAATAACTGCTATTGTCGGAATATTACAATGGGAGAAGTAAGGACATCACTCAAGAAGATGGGAAGGGCTAAGGCAGTTGGTCCTGACAACATACCGATAGAGGTGTGGAAGTGTTTGGGAGAGGATGGAGTTCGATGGCTAGCTAGTTTGTTTAATCTTATTTTCAAATCTGGAAAAATCCCGGAGCAGTGATGTAGTGCCCTTATATAAGAATAAAGGAGATGCCCAGTGTTGTGGGAACTACAGAGGGATTAAGCTACTAAGCCACACGATGAAATTATGGGAGCGGGTAATTGAGACAAGGATTAGAAGAGAAACTCAGGTTACGGTAAACCAGTTTGGTTTCATGCCAGGGCGCTCAACTACGGAAGCGATTCATATTCTACGGAGATTAATGGAAAAGTATAGGGAGAAAAAGCGAGATCTACATATGGTATTCATTGACCTTGAAAAGGCATATGACAGTGTGCCACGTAGACTGATTTGGGAAAGCTTGGAGGTTAGGGGAGTTCCGGGGAAGTATATTGACTTGATTAGGGATATGTATGATAGGACTGTGACTAGGGTTCGTGCGCCTGTAGGAGATACAGAGTCTTTCCCCGTGGAAGTAGGACTCCACCAGGGGTCCGCGTTAAGTCCGTTTCTTTTTGCGGTTATTTTGGACGAGTTGTCCAAGTCTATTCAAGAGACAGTCCCGTGGTGCATGCTTTTTGCGGACGATATAGTGCTAGTTGCTGAAAGTAGACAAACCCTAAATGCGAGGCTAGAGGAATGGAGAGCAGCGCTAGAAGGCAATGGTTTAAGGATTAGTCGGTCTAAGACTGAATACCTTTATTGTAATTTCAGCGGTGCAGGTGACAACGAGGACACTCAGGTTACCATTGAGGGTCAAGTGGTCCCACAAACGACAAAGTTCAAGTACTTAGGATCGTTTGTGCAAAGGGACGGGGAGATAGATAGTGATGTATCTCACCGCATTCAGGTTGGCTGGTGTAGGTGGAGAGCAGCCACTGGGATTTTGTGTGACAGGAGGTTCCCAACAAAATTAAAGGGGAAATTTTATAGGATAGCAGTTAGATCAGCTATGTTATACGGGACAGATTGTTGGGCCATCAAGAAAACACAAGCGCGTAAGATGGAGGTAGCGGAGATGAGGATGTTGAGGTGGATGTGTGGCCACACGAGGTTAGACCGAATAAGAAGTGAGGTTTTTAGGAATTGGTTAGGAGTAGCTAGTATATCAGACAAGTTAAAAGAGGGGAGATTGAGATGGTTTGGGCATGTGAAGAGGAGGCAGTTGACAGAACCAGTTAGAGCGGTGGAAACCATAACAGTGGAAGGAAGGAGGAGTAGAGGCAGGCCCAAGTTGACTTGGGATGAAAGACTTAGGCAAGATTTGGTAGAGTTGCACCTCTCTGAGGACATGGTTCAGGATAGGAGTGCGTGGAGACGTAGGATTAAGGTTAAGGACTTGTAGGTGAGGGTATAGACGTGTCAAAGCTTTGCCTTGGGAAGGGGGGCTAGATTTCTTTTACACTTTAGGTAGGCCAATATATGATGATTTTTCTTGTATCTATGCTTATGTATTGCTTGCTGATGATCTATCTGACTACTGCTAGACTATTTTACTTATCCATCTTTTGTCTATCTGCCTGTTGGTTGTTTTCGAGCCGGGGGTCTCTCAGGAAGCAGCCTCTCTATTCTTAGGATAGAGGAAAGGTTTGCCTACATCCCACCTCCCCCAGACCCTACCAATAGTTCTACTATTTGTGGGATTTACTGGGTATGGTTGTTGTTGTTGTATATTATTCCAACATATTTTTGTGTGTTCTTTTTGCTAAGAAACATCTGAATAATTTATCCATATAATTAATACAAATAGATCGTTTTGTCAATCAATATATTGATTAATATAACGGGTTATTTATTAATAATAATTTCAATGATTATTGCTATATAGTTATTTTATTTCTTTTTTTGCTTATCTCTTATATATTTAATATATCTTTTCTTAATTCTTTCTTTTATTTTTCTGCTTATTAATAACTATTTAATATTAAATTGATTCAACCATATATAACACACAAGTTTATAACCTATTAATAAATAAATAAAGTAAAATGTTATAATTTATGTAATGCACAAGCATCTAACTTAATAATAAATAAAAAAAAATGTTACATTAAAGTTCATTTTTTTTTCAAAAACATATATTGGTAATTGTGTGTGTTAGTTGATTACATTATTTGTATTTAATCCATGTAATACACGTGTTTATTCAATCTTGCAATATAACGAGTTTTTAAAGATGTAACTTTTTTATTACCTAGTATATAAATTTATACTTATTCAGCCCGTGTAATACACGGGGTTCTAATCTAGTTGGTCTATAAAGTAAAATGGAAAAGAAAACCAAAAGTAAATTACATTTTGGGTGGCCTCCCTATACATAACTCTGTTACCATATTTGACACGAATTATAAAAAACTGAGTAAAATGCCATTTTCGTCCCTGAGGTTTGGCCAGTTTTGCGATTTTCGTCCAAAGATTTGTTTTTCCCATCTGGATCCAAAAGGTTTTAAATCCTGCCATTTTCATCCGGCTCGTTAACTCCATCCATTTTTCTCTGTTAAGTAAAAGCCCGAATTGACCTTTAAGTTAACAAAAAAGACGAAAACACCTCTGACTTAACGGAGAAATATGGATGGAGTTAACGAGACGGATGAAAATGGCAAGATTTCAGACCTTTTGAATCCAGATGGGGAAAAACAAACCTTTGAACGAAAGTCACAAACCTGGCCAAACCTTAGGGACGAAAATGGAATTTATTCAAAAAACCTTAATAGATTTGGACAAAACGTGTTTCAGGTAACCTGAGCTACCAAATATTATTAGTCTGACCCGAACCCATTTTGACCCATTACCCAAGTCACCAACCCGCCCGTTTAACAACATCTAGTACAGATAATTTGACACCGGAAAGAAAGAGGGCGTACCACTAGCAACACCACCACTAGCTCCATCACGGAACGTTGCATGATAAATGGCTCTTCTAGCCAATTCAGCAGCTTCATCAATTGTCAAATCATATTTGTACCTACCATATTGAAAAAATTAAGACAACATGAAGCCACTATAATCTTAACGGCATGAAAACACATGAAAATAAAACAAGCCTTCAACAATGTTATGATGGTATCAAGCTATTAAGATTTCATATTAAAAGCGAACGTATGTGGGGTGCTCACCCGCTATCTAGTACACCGTAAGCATAAGGTGAACCAGACCCAACTGAGAACTTTGTTCCCTTCAGGCGTCCTCCTTCACTGTCTACATAATACAGGCCTGGACCCTACAACATGTAAAATTTGTGTAACTTTCGAACCACCTTAAACATGCCAAACATGAAACTTAAGTACACGACAATATTTGGATATTTGATTGTGTGTATATACCTTTTCATCCCATCCTGCAATCATTGTCCCGACAGACAAACCCATTCCACGATAAGAATATAATATATTTGCCAGCAATTTTGAAGCACCGGTGACTGAAATTCTTCTCTTGTTTGCCAATTCATGCAGACGACACTGGAATATAATGAGCAAAAAAACAAGTATTGGTTTAGGCCGCCGCAATGTATATATTATTTACGTATATATCCAATATTTCAGGCTTTCAGCAAACTTTACATTCTAGAAGAAAAAAAGGCCACATCAATAGTTTCCAATTTTAGCAATTTTAATTTAAGGTAATCTTCAACATTGTCAGCAGGTTACAAATTTCATAGCCACGTCATCATTATATAAAAAAAAGCCAGACTTGTCAAAGTTACCGGAAAAGTCATCTTTCACGTTATCATTTTACCCTTGTAACCTGTACGATTTACCTTAAGTGCCGAAATTTTTGAAAGATTGAAGGGTTTTTACTTTTTATCAGAAAGTTTTTAAAGTTCGGTTTTTTAAGGACAAGAGAAATCTAAAAAGAAGCTATGATAGCCAAAAAGATGTAGGCAACACATGAATATTACCTTAATACCTAAATTTCTGTGCCAGAACTGGCAATCTGCAGCTCCTCCAGCCATTGTACCCAGCATATAGGGATTAATTTCAATGATTTTCTTCACAGATTGAGATGCTGAAAATATCAGAATGATATATTAGACCGTGTAATGCTTTCGAACACTGGTTAGTGGTTACAATAAAACCTCTTACAGAGCGAATCTTCACCACTCTTATATAAGTGTAATAATGTTGAAAACTAAATAAGGTATCTAATAAGTAAATCAGCTAGCGGTCAAGGACCGATATTTGAGATATAGGTCATCTCGGTGTAATTTTAATATCATGCAGAATTATATATATAGCAATTTAACACTAACAATTCAGTGATATATCGGTCAACTATCGGTGATATATCGGTCAAACATCGGTGATATATCGGTTATATCGGTCAAATATCTGTCAATATCGCTGATAATATCGGTACCGATATCTGACACCAATATTTTACATGGAGACCGATAACCGATATATCACTGATATTAACTGCATAGCTCGTGTACTTATATATGGACCGAGCTGGGTTATGGTTTAGCCTTAATAGACTGAATAAAAAATAATAGTTGAAAAGGGAAATATATATTATAACTGTAATAATATAGTTTTTTTAAGTCCTATTAACTATTACTATGGACAATATAAAAACGAAGGTTGATGAGGTCCATTCCCCATTCGTAAAAAGTATAGATGGTGGGGATACAAATAGTTCATGATACAATGTTTGTGTCTAGGTTACCACGGTCCACTACAGGCATACCGCTATAGCATCTTGACACATGGTAACGATATATGATATATCTATCACTAACCATCAATTTGTTATCACTTAACATAGTTACATATCAGTGTTTTGTGACCAGAATTACGGAAAGCACAAAAAAGCCTTCTGGGAGGATCTTTCTAGGTTCACTACACGTCTACACCAATTATTTTGGGTTCCATCTTAATCAAGGATGATATTTTGCCTTTGTATTATCCTATGTATCTTAAAACTTAGCCTACTGGGAGTAGATATACACAATGAGCTAAATATATTTTTGGTGGTAACAATATTCAATCTCTTTTAGCACAAATTAGGATAATCGAAGTGGGTAAAATGTCCAAACGCGATTTGCAAACATTTTTGGACATGTTATATGTCGTCAGACCCAAAGGTAACACAAGCGGATCTAAATATAAAGCTGCTTCAAGTTAAAGTTTGTAATAAAAAGTTGAAAATTAAAAAGATTTAAATAAATGCATGCGCTGCGATTGCACAATGTATTATAAAGTTATAGGATAGATTATCATTGCAGTTAAAACAAAAGAAGTGCATACAGATATAGCCTCCCATGCTAGCTCGGGAATCAGCAGCAACCATCACACCATCCTTGAAGATAAAAGCCAAGGTTGTTGTCCCCTTTGCTGGCTTTACCATTTGGATAGAATTCTTCTGGAAATCATCAAACTGAAGCAAGGGATTTGAGGTAGTTTTTAGCATAATATTGCATTCATCAATTTTATATTTAAAAAGAAGAGGCATTTAGGATATAGCGAGGTAGAAAAACTCACATCTGATGTGACCGGAAGATCAAATGAAGGGGCAGCTGAGAACCCATCAGACAGCAGCTCGTTATTTAACCCGTAGAGTGGGGCACTTGATTCTAGTCCACTAAAGTCAAACTTCATGATTTTCACCTAGAAACAACAATTCCTCAGAAGTTATTAACTTTCAAGTTTCCTGGGGAAACTACATACTTTATATTATACACAAAAGAATTTGATACAATCAACGACTAAAATGAAAATCTTGATAATATTTGCTCCAATTTGAAAGAACAAGAGCAGATATACTCTTGAGACTTGACTTACAGGATTAAACATGTTTACAATCTAAATTTGATATGCACGAGAAGTTGAGAACTATAAATTCGTAGGAGAGAAAATTGATAACTACATCAAACGTCATAGCCTATGCTAAATAAATAATTGTTGCATGGTGGTGAAAAGGTAACAAACCCGAGTGAGAACCTTTTTAACCATTTTACTTATAAAATAAAACCAACTGTATCTGCCAAAGATGGAGAAATGTTCATCTTATAGGTACAGTTTATTATACTTTTGCAATAACAACGGTCATAGGCTGCAAAAAAACCCGGTACAATGGCTATGGCCGTTAACTACGCTCACAAATACATTTTAACATCCATGAGTAATTATAATCTATAACCGTCGTACCACACTTTAGCTTTCAGAAACACATTTCCATCTCACAATCCCAAAAAAGAACATTTACCACAGAATTATTTTATTTTATTCCATTAATTTTGCATCAAATTTTGCAAGTATAAGACTTTCTTCACAGCAAAGGCAAGCACAATGCTAAAAAATGTTCAAATTTTCCATGTTATGGTAATTTTTTTATGCCTATGAGCTACAATAGCCACCAACAATTGTTACATAAGTCGTTTAATCTCAAAACATAGACGTACATATCTCTTCGAGTAAAAGAATCATGAAAAACAAAACTTAGTGTGCGTCATCAAGCAAAATCCTACAAATTATCCACAACCAACCAAGGTTTAAAAGAACGGAAACGAGTTTCGAGGAGTTTTCCCTTCGCCTCACGAGGCGTAAGGCCGATGCGGTATTAATAAATAAATATAAAAATTATATATATTATAAAAATAATAATACTAACTAATTTCATCATCAGATTCATCAAAATCATCAAAAAACATACATAAAAAAGACATGTAATGCTTGAAATTGACACAAAAAGTCAAAAACAACTATGAAAATCCCATGAGGCGCAGACTTTCTTAGCGCCTCAGCCCCTCTGAGGCGCATATGCAGTAAAAACCCCATGAGGCGCGCCTCAGACTAGTTTTTTGGCCGTTTCGCCTCGAGGCGCGCCTTGAGGCGCACTCCTCAGGCGTTTTTTAAAACCATGCAACCAACAAACCATAGAAATTGTTAAACTAACTCAGTGATCAGTAGTATCAGTCACTTGTCTAGAGGCTATAAAATATTCTCAATCCATCGGTGCTCCAATCATCCAAGTAAAAACTAATTGCACCTAAACTACCTAAAATCAAGCCTCTATTTATAGCTGTTACAAATCAACAAATACTCTACACCAAAATCAATAATAGATGTAAACAAAAACAAAATCATAGCAAAAAAAGACAACGAAAAGTAAATTTCGTAACGAAACCCTAACAGTTAACACATGATACTAATCAAATTCCAAATGATGCATTGAAGGGGTATGGTCCCAAATCATGCACTGACCAATCAGGTCGCGGACGGGACCATACTCCTATTAGACTAATCTGGTAGCTTTCTCAACCTCGCACCAACCAATCAGGTGCAACCTAGGTCGCGCGCGGGGTCAAGGTAAACACAAGATCAGATTTCACACTTGACTCCTTGGATGAAAACCCTCACTTCCTGGACCTTGCGCCGGCTACATGGATTACCCCAAGCGGTCGCGCGGAGGATAGAAGCGCAGGTAGTCCTAGGACAAGTACGACAGGTACAAGTGGCAGAGCAGTGGACCAATGGGCGTCCAACAGGCTGTATCCGATTGTGCTCCACGATGAACACTCGTACAGGAGACAAGAGGGTACACAAGGACGCATACGTGACACCAATCAACAAACAGTTAACACATGATACTAATCATCAAATTCCTAATGATGCATACAACTAACAAGTTGAATTTAAGCCTCTATTTAAAGCTGTTACAAATCAACAAATACTTAGCAGCACCAAAATCTATAATTCATGTAAACAAAATGGATTTCGTAGCGAACAAGACAACAAAAAGTAAATTTCGTAACAAAACCCTAACTATTAACACATGATTCTGATCAAATTCTATATAATGCATATAATTACTGACATATAATCAGACTGAAAAGCAACTATAAGCGAATAATCAATTGGAGATTATACCTTTTGATCGAGAAGTGTAGAACAGATCGTTAATGCGTTTGATTTAACAGACAAAAGGTTGAATGTATGAGAGAGTGATTTCTTGAACAACAATATAACTTGAGATCCGATATTTGACCCGGTTGGTGTGGATCTCATAAGCCCAAGTGGGTTTGGGTTTTTTGTTTGTTTCATCACTTGGGCCAATTGTATAAATTTGGGCTTGACCCATTATACAATACTACAAATGACAAGGTCGGTTGTTGCCTCCCATTGGCCAAAATGGGCGGCAACTTTAATAGGTTTTTTTTTTTTTTTTTTTTTTTTTTTTTTTTTTTTTTTTTTTTTTTTACCGTTTTGCCCCTAGCTCAAACTAAAATTACGCTTTTGTCTCCATCTCAAAAATACGATTTTGCCCTCAGGTGAAAATTACGATTTCGTCTGCCACTCTCCCATTGGACCAACCAGTTTATTATTTTATATCCATTTTAAAATGACGGTTTTGCCCCCCAGCTTAAAATAATATTACGCTTTTGTCCCAAATAAAATGATATTACGATTTTGCCCTCTGTAAAAAAAATGTTATTTTTCCCCGTTAAAAAAATTACGATTTCGCCCTCAGTTGAAAATTACGTTTTCCCCCCTTCAAAATAAAATGATTCTTTTGCCCCAAACTAAAAATTACGATTTTGCCCTCGGTTCAAAATAAAATTGTGCTTTTGCCTCCAGCTTAAAATTACGATTATTACGCTGTTACCCTAGGTGCAAAATTACGAATTTGTCCCTATTAAAATTTCAAATTCCCCCCCCCCTCCCCTTCAAATTTACAGTACTGCCATCACTTTAGCTTTTGGCAATTTACGATTTTACCCCAGTAAAAAAATACAACTTTCCCTCAGTTAAAAATTACAATTTTGCCATTGTTATAGTTTTTTTATCAAAAATATAAATTTAATTGGTTGACTCGATTTAGTTGTTTTTCGTGTCAATGAGCTGCTGCCTAACACTCGCTCATTATTCGTCCACCGCCCCGCAACGCGGGCGGGGCATCTAACTAGTTTATTCAATAAATAACAGTTAGCAATCGAGCAGTTTTGATCCGATATTTGACCCAGTTAGTATGGATCTCATAAGCCCAAGTCAGTTTGTGGTTTTTTTCATCACTTGGGCCAGTTGTATAACTTTGGGCTTGACCCTTTAATTCAGTAAATAACAATTAGCAATCGAGCAGGTTTGATCCGATATTTGACCCGATTAGTATGGATCTCAAAAGCCCAACTCAGTTTTTGGTTTTTTCATCACTTGGGCCAGTTTTTGGGCTTGACCCTTTAATTCAGTAAATAACAATTAGCAATTGAGCAGTTTTGATCCGATATTTGACCCGGTTAGTATGGATCTCATAAGCCCAAGTCAGTTTGTGGGTTTTTTTCATCACTTGGGCCAGTTGTATAACTTTGGGCTTGACCCATTTATTCAGTAAATAGCAATTAGCAATCGAGCAGTTTTGGTCCGATATTTGACCCGATTAGTATGGATCTCAAAAGCCCAACTCAGTTTTTGGTTTTTTCATCACTTTGGCCAGTTTTTGGGCTTGAGCCTTTAATTCAGTAAATAACAATTAGCAATTGAGCAGTTTTGATCCGATATTTGACCTGGTTAGTATGGATCTCATAAGCCCAAGTCAGTTTGTGGGTTTTTTTCATCACTTGGGCCAGTTGTATAACTTTGGGCTTGACCCATTTATTCAGTAAATAGCAATTAGCAATCGAGCAGTTTTGGTCCGATATTTGACCCGGTTAGTATGGATCTCATAAGCCCAAGTCAGTTTGTGTTTTTTTTTCATCACTTGGGCCAGTTGTATAACTTTGGGCTTGACTAACAATTAGCAATCGAGCAGTTTTGATCTGATATTTGACACGGTTAGTATGGATCTCATAAGCCCAAGTCAGTTTGTGGTTTTTTTTCATCACTTGGGCCAGTTGTATACATTTGGGCTTGACCCTTTAATTCAGTAAATAACAATTAGCAATTGAGCAGTTTTGATCCGATATTTGACCCGGTTAGTATGGATCTCATAAGCCCAAGTGGGTTTGGTTTTTTTTTTTTTTTTTGCTTCATCACTTGAGCCAGTTGTATAACTTTGGGCTGGATCCGTTTATTCAGTAAATAACAATTAGCAATCTAGAAGTTTTGATCTTAGATTATATGTTAAGGGTTTAAGACATTGTTAGCATCCCAAATTAACCACATAATTGCATAATCCTGTTAATTGTGCCTATTAGATGGGAGGTCATGTTCAAAAACTCGAATAAGGGAGTAATGTAACATTATTGGTGTAAAGTATAATAGGAGTAACCTTTGCCGTTAAAAAAAAATATCCGGTCGATTATGAAAGAAGAATTGTTTGTCGTAACTTATATAGAAATTAGAGTTAGAGTAAAATGCACGGATAGTCCCTGTGGTTTTGCAAAGTTTCAGCTATAGTCCCCAGATTTTGGAAATTACACTCATAGTCCCTGTGGTTTGACAGTTTCTTACGCTGATAGTCCCTGGAGTGGATGTGGGTTAGTTTTCTCAGTTAAGTTAGTGTGAAATGACTATAATACCCTTAATATAAAATAAAATAAACAAATCTAAGTATTAAATATATAAAACACATATGTATATACACAGTATTACTGAACCATATATCTCTCTTTCTACTCTCTCTCTCTCTCTCACTAAAAACCACCACCACTGTCACCTACACTGCCGCCATCACCACTCCCCACCACCACCACCACCACCGCCATCCCCTTCCACCACCACACCTCCGCCTCCTAAATCCATATCTACTCTCACTCAAACCCTAACTTCACTCACCACCGAATCCTCCACCGTAACTAACTCCGACAACCGCCTCTGCTCTGAAACCACAGAAACCGCTCCTCCTTCACCGCCGCCGTTGATAACAGAATGTTCATTTTTTGGTAGTTCAGACCGAGAGGCTCAGGTCGAGAAAGCTTTATCTTATTGGAGAAAATTAGGTCAACCGAAGCTGATTGTTGCTCCGATGGTGGATAATCCGAAGCTACCTTTTCGAATCCTCTGTAGACGATACGGAGCTGAAGCTGCATATAGTCCTATGCTTCACTCTCGGATATTTTCCTAGAATGCCAAGTATCGGTCTCAGGAGTTTACTACCTACAAGGTGCGTTTATGTTATGTGTGTGTTTAGAGAATGTATGATGACTTTTGTTGTGTTGTAGTGATTTTGTTATGTGTTGAATTTGTAGGAAGATCGGCCGTTGTTTGTTCGGTTTTGTGCGAATGATCCGGAGACTACCCCCAATCGTAGTCGTTTCACACGGTAAAACAATTTGCCCTGATTTAATTGAACCCCAATAAACCCTAAATTCTGAAAATTTTTCATAGAACCTGTATAAAATTGTACAAAATTTGAAATTTGCAGGAGGTGCGGGGAGCTTCATCTTGAAATCTGTTCAGATTATTTGTACGAGTGGAGGGTGGTGGGGTTGGTGAAGGCAACAGGGTGAGGTGGATTGGGGTGGTTAATTTGGGGATGGGTGGTTGATGGTGGAGGCGGGTATGGGTTTAGGAGGCGAAGGTGTGGTGGTGGAAGGGGATGGCGGTGGTGGTGGTGGTGGTGGGGAGTGGTGATGGCGGCAGTGTAGGTGACAGTGGTGGTGGTTTTTAGTGAGAGAGAGAGAGAGAGAGAGAGAGAGTAGAAAGAGAGATATATGGAAAACTAACCCACATCCACTCCAGGGACTATCAGCGTAACAAACTGTCAAACCACATGGACTATGAGTGTAATTTCCAAAATCTAGGGACTATAGCTGAAACTTTGCAAAACCACAGGGACTATCCGTGCATTTTACTCTTAGAGTTATTAGTCTCTAACCTTAAATTATGGTTTTTAAGGGTAGTGATGTCGGATGTACAGCATGTTGATCAGTTCTGTTTTAAACATAATGGAAAACATGTAAATAATATATGATGCAGCAGACAGGCCAATAAAGAATCCCGATACAGATGCAGTCATGGAGTTCGATATTATTGTAAGGATGATCTGGTTCCCCTTTAGGATGTATGTTCTTGATGGTAGTACCGAGTTCTTTAGGGTTGAAGAACTCGTAGTAATTGAGAGAGAGGAGGTCGAAATTTTATGTGATGTTATGAATGTCTAAACCCTAATCCCTCTCTAGTAATCTCCTATATACACCCAAGGGGAAACCCAATTAGTTAATAAGGGTGATATTGTCCATTAACAATTACCAACTAATTATATTATAGGTTTTAATATATTTTGATCCATGTTATATAAATGATAATGATGACTACTAGATTAAATACATATAAACATATATTTAATCTTACACAACATATACAAAAATTCAGTGGTGACTTTTTTGTAACTAAATGAAGATTATGTGAAATTCATTAGGTCTTGAAAATATATATATAAAACATGTTATGACATTATCATTAATAATGAAAGTATATTGATTTGTTATGTGAAAAAAAAAATTTGCTGAGGTACTTTGAGATAAATGAAAGTAAAAGAGATAAATGAGAAAGTATGTTTTTTTTTTTGTTGAGTTAACTTTCATTTTACTTTCTGTGATTTGGTCATTTTAATGGTTTTGCTCCAATAGTTTAAAAATAGTCATTTTCTTCTCTGATTTTTCTAATTTATCGTCATTTTGCTTCCCGCCTCTAACTCCATCCAAAAAATCCATTAACTAGAAGGGTATTTTGGTAATTTTACAGATAAAAGCAAGGGCATGTAAGTCTTTTCACCTAAATAAACCTATAACTTGTTTGTTTACATGTATATAAGTAATTCTTTTTTGATCCCCCGTATTTCAAACCACTCTTTCTACCGGCCACCACCAACCACAACCATCCATCACCACATGCAACTACCACCTACCGACCACGACTACCGCAACTTTTAACTAAACGTTTTAATTGAGTTAGAGTCAGGGAGTAAACTACCAAAATACCCATACTTTTAATTGAACGTTTTAAATGAGTTAGAGCCAGGGAGCAAACTGGCGACAAACGTGAAAGATCAGGGAGGAAAATGACTATTTTTAAATTATTGGAGCAAAACTGTTAAAATGACCAAACCACATGGAGCAAAACGAAATTTAACTCTTTTTTTGGGTTTTTGACCATTTATACCATTTATTTCATTTATTTTTAACATTATGGTGCATTAGAAGTTGTACTCTAAGCATATATTCTTGGACATTGTTTTTTTTTTTTACAAAACAACTAGGTGGTGTGGGTTATTGTTTTGGGCCAACTCTCTTTAATTGTGCGGGTACCCATTATCCCCGCTTTTTGGTACCAGTATTTACAGGTAAAATACCGGTAATAGTACCGAACATATTCGGTACCGGTACCCACTTTTCCCGTTTTTCGGTACCGGTACTTTGGGTACCGGTACCAGTTCAATACTGAACATGTACCGTGCTCATCCCTAATCAACATCAAGTATTTGTATTTCCCTCCACAAGACATTTGGAAACACAATGTGATCGTTTGGATATCTAACTTGATACAAAGGCGTGTAGTTAATCCTTAAGTTTGTGGTTTTAAAACGCAACGAGCGGGTCGATAGAGAAGTATAAAATAGATTCATTGCGCCGTAATTTGTAAGGGCCTAGCCGTATAAGTAGATTCATTGGCGGATCTTACATCTAGTTTTAGTTTGATTGGTTATACAAGCATATATAGGTGAGGTGAGATGACATGACAGTGATAAGTCTTTTCGCATCATTGTCCCACAAAAAGAGATCAATCTAATTATTTTGGAAAGTACATGGACCTATTTTGTAAAACTGAAACTGCAAGTGCCCCATATAATTTTTATGGACCTATTTTGTAAACCAAAGCCATAAGTGGCTCCGACGGTTGCAAATAACTTAAAAAAAAATAAAACTGCTGGCTATGGGGTTCGAACCCATGCGCACTTATGTGCAGAAGATCTTAAGTCTTCCCCCTTAACCTCTCGGGCAAACCAGCTTTTGTTTTGCATTTGAACTTTTTAATACAAAACTATATCATTGTCCTTTTTTTTGTTGTGTATATAACTATATATATTTTAGAACGTTTTTTAGAAGCAACATTATGTTAAGAACTAGTAAAATGAAACCGCTCTATACGGTGGGAATTCAATTAATATCGATTAAGAAAACCCAAAATGCAAAAGTAAGAATGGCCATATTACTGATATTGTATACCCAATAGAAGATGTCGATATGTACTTTGTAACGACTGAGAACAATAAAAATGAATATCGGTAAGGGTTTTGATAGAACTGAAACTGGCATAGATGTTGTTCGGTAGGAATGGCGATAGTACCGATATTGTAATCGCACAAAATTTGAAACATTTTGTTGATATTAAAAGAATGTGGTTAGTTATATATTTTGTTTTGAATTAAGGAAAAAAAAACTCCAAATAGAGATTAACAAAAGGAAGAAAAAAAAAGTTAAGTCGTCACTTAAGTTAAATAAAATAAATGTCGCTAATTATATTAAGCTATCTATTAGCCCATTTGGTTATAAGCTTTGCTATTATCGCAAATAGATTGGTTTTCAATCCCCATGGACGGTAAGATTTTTGTCGCATATCTAAGCAAGGGGCTAATTTTGTTAAACTAGAATTGAGACCCGCCGCAATGCGGCGGGGATTCTTTAGTTATAAATAAGTCGATCTAGGACCCGTACGTTATGTTAAACCTGTCAAACGGGAAAAAAATAGACGATGTTCACCCACACACGCACGTTGCGTCGTGTTAACTCGTAAAATTTATAACAAAACATTAAAACGTTAAATCAAAGACGCACGTTGCGATGTGTTAAGTCACAAAATTTAGAACCAAGCATAAAGCGAAAAATTGAAAAATGAAAATTATAAAGGACCAAAGTTGAAAGTAAAAAAAGTTGTGAGTATAGATTACCAAATATAAAAAGTTTTGGGTTAAAAGTAAAAAAAAAACAAATAGTTTTGGGTTAAAAGTAATTTATGAAATACTTTTGGGTGAAAAGTAAAAAAAATCATTTTTTTTTCTGGAAAACCCCAAAGCCAAGCTTACGACATCCATATGCATAACCATTTTTTCTTTGGAAAACCGCCAAAGCACACCCCGCGTTGCGGCGTGGCGTAAAACGGTGTCAAATAGTACTAATGTCACACAACCGTTATCAACAACCAACACTGACTCGACCTAGGATTTTCGTGTTGCGACGAACCCGTCAAACATGAAAAAATAGAGGTAAAAACGTTGAACCACACATGTACGTTGCGCCATGTTAACTTGCAAAATTTGAAACAAAACATAAAAAAAGTTGAACCACACTCGTATGTTGTGTCGTATTAACTCGGGAAATTTAGAACTATACGTAAAACGAAAATTTGCCAAAGATGAAAAGTATAAGTGAAAAAAGTTGCGAAGTTAAATTGCAAATAATGAAAAGTTTTTTGTTAAAGTTAAAAAAACAAATTATGTAGGGTTAAAATTGAAAAAGGTAGAAACCTTTGGGTTAAAAGTAAAAAAACAAATTTTTTTTTTGAAAAAATACCCAAAGCCAAAAGTACAAGTCACCCAAGCTCAAAGTAGTTGCTAATTTATATAGGTTTTAATACATAGTTTTGACTTTTGAATGCCGAAACATGAATTAAAAAACTAGGAATAATGGATTTTAATAATCCAAACTTTCACCCATTGGCCGGCAACGGACCCAACTTCAAAAATAACCGGTGGTGGTCCCAACTTTTCGTATATTGTAAACCAATGGACTTTTACTAAAAAATCATTAATTTCTTTTTGTCTCTTTTTCCTTTTCGATTTAGTAAAGGTCCATTGGTTTACATTATATGAAAAAGTTGCCGAAAAGGATAAGGAGACAAAAAGAAATTAAGGTTTTTTTTTTAGTAAAAGTCCATTGGTTTACAATACACGAAAAGTTGGGACCACCACCGGTTATTTTTTTAAGTTGGGTCTGTTGCCGGCCAATGGGTGAAAGTTTGGATTATTAAAATCCATTATTCCAAAAAACTATGCAATATATAAACTTAGATGCGAAACCATACAAAGCTAGTCATAATTAGTAGGAAAGAGAAACACAGACGATTAAATAACCATACATATATGAGACTGTTTGGTAGCCTCTGAATGGTCATTAAGAGGCTACCTCTTAATGGAACCATTAAGAATTTTACCAATGAGAAAGTAGAAGAATGTGACATGTGATGATTTATCATTCAGAGGTTACCTCTTAACCATTCAGACTTGAGGTTACCTCTTATTCATTCAGAGGTTTTAAACCGTTAAGAGGTAACATCTGAATGGTCATTAAGAGGCTACCAAACAGCCTATGTCTTGTATTGTTCTAATAGATATTCCACATATTATTGATTTTAAAAGCAAAGCAAATATATAATATATAAATATATATACATGCATACATATCTATTTATATTTGACTATAACTCGAATTACGACCCGCCGCAATGCGGCGAGGATTCTTTAGTTATAACTAAGTCGATTTATGACGCGCACGTTATGTTGAACCTGTCAAACGGGAAAAAATAGACGAAACGTAAAAACGTTAAACCAAAGACGCACGTTGCGATGTGTTAAGTCACAAAATTTAGAACGAAGCATAAAGCGAAAAATTTACGGAAAACAAAAGCTATAAAGGACCAATGCTGAAAGTAAAAAAAATTGTGAGGATAGATTGCAAAAGATAAAAAGTTTTGTGTTAAAAGTAAAATAAAAAAGGGTTATTAGATTTTATCACCTACAACTATTGGCTATTGGCCACTGCCACCCTCAACTATCACTTTGACGCCCGTCACCCCCAACTTAACACTTAGTGTGTTTTGTCATCATGTCGTTAAATGATCACTAACTTTTGATCATGTTACTACACTTTTTGGGGTGTCATAAGGATCTTGGGAAGATTTTAGGGATCTTAGGACACCCCCAAAAGTATATTAATAGGATCAAAAGTTAGTGATTTGGTGACAGAACACACTAAGTGTTAAGTTGGGGGTGGCGGGCGTCAAAGTGATAGTTGGGGGTGGCAGCGGCCAATGACCAATAGTTAAGGGTGATAAAATCCAATAACCCTAAAAAGTAAACAAAGAAGAAAACCTACCAAGAACAGGTTTCGCAATAAAGGCATCAAGATTGCCTCTTCTGGTGATCTTCTTCTTCTGAACCTTCTTTGCAGGATGACCTTCAGCCTCAGCATCAGACTGTTTCCTTTTTCCTGCTTTCTTCCTCAATAAATGCTCAGGACTTGACTCTAAGTCAATAGGGTCCTCGGGATTTGACGGAGGAATATCAGCAGCATCCCTAGGTTCCGGCTTTGGTTTCTTCACAACTGCAGGCACAAGACCCTCCAATGAGCTAGATACCACCACATAATCACACCAGGAATCATAGGAATGGCGCATACCTTTCTTCTCTCCTCTCACATTTTTTGCTTTAGAGGGTTGAGGTTTCTTTACATCACTCTTTTTTCGGCGCAACAGTGGCAACAGGCGCACGTTTTTTTCTTTTCAGGGCCTATGCCCAGGTTGGACAGTTCACCCTCTGAAGAACACAAAGCTTGCAACAGTTAGTCAAAGAAGCAATAAACTGTATAACAGATCATCGAAGAATTACCAGCGCCAGCCGCGGGTTGCGCAGTCAAATCCGCATCTCACGGGAGAACAAAATTCTTTACAATTCGGTGATACGAAAGCTCCTCATCAGGTTTTTTGGGAACAATACCCATCTTCCCACCTTCTCTCTCAAAAGCGACAACATACAAAGAAACAACTGCAAAAGAAGAGAAGCGAAGACAGATTCAAAAAAAAAAAGAGGAAAAACAAACAAACACAAGAAAGGGAAGCAAACAGGGCAAACCCCAAATCTTACTTTTGCCATCCTCCATATACACTGGCTTCTCTTCTCGGTTCATCCGCCAGTTCAGACTCATGCTAGCACCAACCAGGGCTTTCTCCGGCAGAGCAATTGACGGAACGTCCTTCAAATCCTGGTACCAATTTTCGGAAAAAGGAGTCTGAATGGTCTCGGTTGAACATCCTCTTTCCCCCTAAAAGTCATCCTCATCGGAATAACCCCAACTTTAATAAAGAAGAACTTCTGTTTCCAGTCATGAAACGACTTTTGGGGGTTGAAGCAAGATCTTCTTTGCAGATGCCCTTTGCACAAAAGAGTAAAATCCTTGAGAACAGTGCATCTGATGGAACACTAGAAACCAAGTAACTGACGGTTCAATATGCATTGTACGGCAAACGAATTCGAAATGACGAACCCTAACCATCCCAATAGGGTACATCTGCGAAATATGGAACTTATAATACGAAAGAATGTCAAGAAAAAACTTCGTTGCAGGCAATCGGAAATTGCCTGCCGAGAAAAAATCCCAAAATAAAGTGATATACCCGGCCGGAGCATCCACCGACGTCTGACCCTCATCAGGGTACCGAGCGTCCCAACCAGTGTTGTAAAAATCGGAATTAATCGGCGCCTAGGCGCTAGTCGGGTGTTGACTGATTAACTTTGAGCTAGTCGGATCATTAGTCGGTAGTCGGTCCAAGTCGGTGCAAGGCGGCCCAAATCGGCTCAAGTCGGCCAAATCGTTTCTAGTCGGCCCACTCTTTTTTAGTTTAAATCTGGCTCAAACAAATGTTTTTAACCATTAAATACCTGGCCCAAGTTGTTTAGTTCCAACCTGGCCCAAAAAAACACATGTTTTTAACCTATTAAAACAGGAGTATTCCATAAGGGCATGACTGATATGTTAATGTTTGAATATTTAAATACTTAAATTGCTATGTTTTAAACTTCGTTGTTTAAATTTGGAACTATTTTTAAATATTATATTGATATTAACGTGTGTATTGAATGTTTAAATACTTGATTTGCTATGTTTTAAACTTAATTGTTTGGATTTTGAACTATGTTTAAGTATTATATTGATATTAATGTATGAGTATATATATAAATTTAAAAATTATATATATAAATTCCGATCCGATTATTCCCGATTAATCCCTAGTCAGTACTCCACCTCCCGACTGACGCCTAGCGATCTCTACAACACTGGTCCCAACTATCAGGAAACTTGAAATTTCGAACCAGACCATCAAAGGTTTCCTT
Source organism: Helianthus tuberosus (assembly GCA_030545235.1). NCBI lineage: Eukaryota > Viridiplantae > Streptophyta > Magnoliopsida > Asterales > Asteraceae > Helianthus > Helianthus tuberosus. The sequence continues at coordinate 5,840,050 of CM060397.1, read as the reverse complement.
AGACCACTTCAATGGTGGAAGACCAACAGCCATTTCTTTAGAAGAATCTTCGTGATGGTCTCCAGTTGACATAGAAGAGAGAAATTACAAATTCTTTCAAGAGACAGATAAAGGAAACAAAGAAAAAAAGGATTTTCAAGAAAGCAATAATTAATGAAAATGAGCAATTGAAAGGATTTATATACTCACCGCCATAAATAACCTAGATAACTGCAACAACACCTTTTTCGGGATCGGCACGGTTATCCAAGCGTCAGGGGTAAGTGGGAATGAGCAATAACTCGAGTTCACACGCGCGTGAGAGACACGTTCAGATACGTACAACAGACAGTGACAGCCTGTCACGCGTCAACAGTCAGTACTATACCTTTCCACCTGCCCAAAGTCAAGATTTTCAAAATCAGAATCATAAGCAAGAGTATCTTCTCCAAAAAAGATTCTCTACTTCCGCGCCAAAAACTCTACAGCAACAAAGCACCTATCTCTCATAGTCTAGTGCTCCACTTATTTGCATAAGAGCAACACTAGACTGGGGGGACTTGAAGGAGTAAGGTCCCAAAAACCTTGCTTTAAGTGTTTAGGACCATACCATAACCTCGTCAGTAAATCCTCTTTAGACCTTGCGCGGCCGCACACTGGTCCTACAAAGAGAACTTAGAAAGAAAATAATGATCAACACCTGCGCGCCAAAAGGAGACTAACAAATCCTTGCGCTTATCTCCATAGCAGACAGGATAAACATCCTAGCTAAACACTTCTGCATAAATAAAATCCAGACTTGGATAAAAATAGCTTCCCTGTTTCCACGGAGGTAACGTGAGGAAGAGTCACACAGGATTACAATTGTATTCCTTCTAGAAGACTCTACCATACACCACCATTCGGTTATAACCGAATGGCCACGTGGCATCATCCCATACTCCCTCAGGGTCACGATGATGGCACGAAAATAAAAGGAGATCTACACTTGTCCACTTTCCACGTGGCAATACCCTAACCGTTGATCTAGGTCACGATCCGTGTGCTCACACACTCGTTAGTGATTAACGGAAAGAAAGAATAACCGCTTACGGAAAAGTATCTTCCGTCAAGTTTTCACCAACAGGTTTTCCCGCCCAAACTTCGGCTATAAATAGAAGGATAATTCAGGTATAATTCTAAAGTTACATTCACTTCACTTTCACTTCTTCTTCTTCATAAAACCCTGTACTTATTCTCACGCCGGAGGGTGGTCACGGAGAGAACCCCCATTCTCCCCGTGACGAGTCTAACGGTGGTTGTTTTCCAGTTATTGTGAGAAGGAGAAGATCACTCACCCACGAGTCGGACGAGACGATTTAACCCCTTTATGCAGATTCAAACCCCCTGGTTCAGTTGATTCTGGTCAATTAAACCAGTGTTTCTTCAAGCAACGATATATTTTTTTCAAAATAGAATTATGGATCAATGTATAAGTAGGCCACCCAAAATGTTATTTATGTTTATTTTTCTTTTCCATTTTATGTTATTGACCAATTAGTGAAAATATAACCTTTATGGGTACGGATCCTAAAAGAAAAGCATTCTAGATCACACATTTTCTCCAAACTAATTTTTTAACGTCTAATTGCACGTTTTAAAGAGTTTTTTTTTTAATATATACACTTATGTATGTTGTCAATTCTTAAATATACATATGTACACTAGAAAAAACATATTTAGAAACCATAATCTTCCTTTATATACATATATCTACAATCATTTTATACGTATTTGTACGTATTTGTAAATTATCAAACATAGTTGTACAATAATTATATTTCAATTTTAAACACATATATACATATATGTATAGTTAAAGATTGGCAATATACACATTTGTATAACTAACTATACGTATATCGTCACCCATGACATCCCATCATGAGAGATACCTAAACTGAAGCTTGGTTGGCTCGGCACGTCAACCATGGGTCCTATTTTTTCTTTTAAAAAAGCAGGAACAAATTTTTAAACATGGACCGTAAAAAAACACAATGAAATTAAATGGGGTTTTTTTCCTTCTTTTACCCACCAGGGTCTAAACCAACTTTTGATCCACCCGACATGCGTCCGATGGAATAACCACTATCAACCGCATGCTTCTCATCTGCTTGCCCTACGCCCACACATTCCTACATGAGGGTTGGGTCAGGACGGCGGAAAATTGGTTTTTGTTTCAAAAGTATATATAAAAAAATAAAAAATAAAAAGAAGTCGCTGACCTGCTCCCCCCCCCCAAGAAACTGCGTCCCCTACTGTGCGCCGCGTCCTTTCAAGTTCTGCAAAAGTATCACGAGGATTTCATAATTTTATATCTTATCACGTGGGGGTTTTACTAGATAAACTATGTACCAATTTACCTGCTACCCTCACAGCAATCAAACCTTTTGTCCATCGCACCACGGGGAGACCTGTGGGAGGACCCCGACTTGGCACGTACAATGCGCACACAACGCGAGGCCAAATGTCTACACCCGAAGACGGCGACACCCCCAGCTGTGAAGTTTCATCGTTTGACATTTCACCCCCCCTGCACACGACCAACAGAAACTCAACGTGGCATTGTTAACGTAACGGAGTAATAAACAATTTTTTAATACCTGTATTTAGAAGCTCTTCGATCCCATCTAAAACACGCATAATGGCTGACGTGTCGTTCTTGGCATTTAGCCCGTCTTGCTCTAAATCAACATGCCGTGTTTTTTATCCCGTTGCCAAATGTTAGAAATAATACGCACATATATATACAACACCATGTTGGCTGTTAACACTAAGACATTTTTTTAAAAATTTTCGTCGTAACCGTACCTTGGTCCCAAGTAGACGGCGCATCCGAAGCGTCCCTCAATACCAAATCCACATTTTCAACCGCACTGTCTCGACGTCCATCATCCTGCGCCTCAACTCCCGCTACTTCATTCAAATTGCCCATACTCACCTCCACATTCGGTGTACAGATGCTATCCGTCATATGGCACACGGGGACATCAGAAATGGGTTCCACACGTGGAGCAATAGGTGTACAGGCACCCAAATCAACCGCATCTCCATCTTCGTCGTCCACCGTAACTGCTTCCAAACTTTTCATACTCTAACACTGTAAGACCCTAATACGTATTTGACAGAAAGTCGCAGCGGAAATTCGTACCATAAAATTTCTTTCATTATAGACGTCTTGAACCTACTCGATAGTTTATTTTGAAACTAAACAATTTACATTAACTGCATAAATTGACTCGTTCATGAAACAAAAACATTAAATTATGTTTACTAAATTACATAGTCAAGCATTCCCGTACAATCTGTCCGGTGACTCGTTCTTCAATCTCTTATACCTAGTGACGATGATCCATAATTTTGTACAACCTTCACTCACCACATAACATCACAGCATTAGTACACCTTATATATTATAAACATGATTTATAATCATGGAGACTCGTTACGTTCTATCCTCGTGCACTTTCCATTCCGTTATCTCTCTAAATGCATGCATTTCATCTGAGTGTCTATCTCTTGGTGAAGCTTCAATAATGTACCTGTATTACATTTCAATCTCAAGGCACACTATTAATACGTTAATACTCAATCATATTGAAATCATGCATATATACATTCTTACATTCATACATTGTAACACCCCAAAAACGGGTTTGGTAAATTAGAACCCGGTTAATATAAAGAAGTGAGTTTTAGTCTCTTATATAATTAAAATGAAACTTGAGGGACCAAAACCGTTAAGTGGGGAAACATGATTTTATTAAAATAAACTTAAAACACCACACACACAGTGTGTGTGTGTGTGTGTCGACATCCAGGAAGAAGAAACAAGGTTCCAAACCCTAGTTTCACAAAAATCCTCCAATTGGAAGGGTAAATGAAGTCTAAATCCATAACCGAGTACGGATTAACGATCACCCTCTCAATGGGATCCTAAGGTATGTTTTAAAAGTTAGATTGGTGATCTTTCACGAAGTGGGTTATGATGTAAATTGCGAAATTGTATGAAATTGATGATGGGTATGTGTTAGAATCATCATTTGGAACATGGATAATGCATGAATTAGGTTAATTTGATGTTTAAGGGTGAAACCCATTTGTTATGGTGAAGATGATGACATGGGTAAATCATCTATGTCTAAGTTCTTGCTTAATATTGATGTATTTTGAGTTGTATGATGTATTCTTGTTAGAAGAATTGAAAGAAATGTGATACTAGTATGTTTGATGTTTATGCATGTATGAATCATGTTGATTAGGAGGAAGAAATTGATGAATTGTGTATGAGATTAGAATGATATGCATGAACTAGTTGTACACTATGCTTACGAGGTAGTACATATATCAAAAGTATGATGAGTTATGAAGAACTTAAGATTAGATCACTTGTAAGTGATTAACAAGTAGTTATGAAGTGGGTTTTTGATGATGTAATGTAATTTGATGATTCACTTATGTTAATAATGTTTGGAATCATACATGTGTGTGAATGTTTAAAGAAATGAGATAAGAAATGATGAATTGTTGTAGATGAAGTGAATGAAATGTGATGATAACATGTTTGATGTTTAATTTAAATACCCCATGTTGGATTGTAGAAGCATTTGATGAACTATGTATGAATTTAGAAGATTGTGTATGAATTAGTTGTACGTTATGCTTAAAAGGTAGTACGTATATCAAGTGAATGATAAAATGTATATAGTGTCGTCCGTATAGTCGATTATGATGTTACGGGAATATGTTGATAAGTCGATAGATATGTATGGTGAATAGTTGACTTTTGAAAGTCAACTAAGTATAAGAAACATGAGTTGACTCGTTGTCGTAAATATAGGTTGATGAGAAGTCGTATGGTACATGTAATAGCAATCCGTGTTAAATGTAATGACATGATGAGTTACATGAGTTAAACGTATACGGACATGATTAAATGAGTTATGTTTGTTAGAAATGATTAATGAAAGTTAAGTGTGAAATATGGGATTGATACGATTGTTATCATGTGCAAATGAGTATGCTAATGATAGCGTGATTTCGATGACATGAAAGTATAGGAATCATGTGGAGATGGACTCAAGCGCGAAAGGCTAACGGGTCAAGAAGAGGCGTGGAAACGGATGTGAACACGGATGCATGAGGTAAGTGATTCCGTAATCACTTCTTAGTTGTTTATGCAAAGTTATATGTATTTTAACTAAATGTGTTAATTGAGGTCAAATAGGAATGAGTTGAATGAAATCGATGAAGTATTAAACGGATCTTAGTTTTGATCCGAGTAAGATTTATGCGTTAGAATTGAAGTTAAGTGATAGGATTGGTTAAATATGCAATGAAGTCCTTGGTTGTAAAGGATGGAGCAATGTTGACAAAAACGCCCTTGATAGGTATATCGGGCGAACGACCTTAAATGCCTATTGGAAATAAACTAATCGATTAGAGTAATGTCTTGGTCATGTGTGAAAGCGAAGAGTATGGTTTGTATGTCATAGACCATTTAATGCGCAAATACCCATAACGGGTCAAATAATTAGAGAATGACAATAAGCCGAATGCATGCAAGTTAAGAATTTCCTTAATCTGGATGTGGGATTTTAGTGTCATATGATAGAATGTGAATTTACAAGCATGTAGGAAGAAACGGGAGGTTAAACGGGTAAACGGTTCAAAAGTTATGCGCGTTTTAGTGCGTACGAACGACAAATCAACACAGCAGAAAACTGAAGATTCTGTTAGGCGTCGACGACGCGGGCAGGTGGCGTCGCCGACGCCGCTTGGAAAACCTGCTTCCTGTCGACGCCACTTCCCCCTGGTTGACGCGGTCCCGACGCCATAACCCGGAAAAATGTTATTTTTGGTCATTTTTAACCCCGACGGGCCCCAGGGCCGTCGCCGACTCCCTCCCCATGTCCAAAGACATGAAATTTGCTATTTAAGTTGTTTTATGCATCGTAGGCTTCGGTTTGTTACCCGTGGACTACGACGGACTTTCTAAACGTGATTTTGATCGATCATTAGATGCTTATGAGTTATAAATCAAAGTCTAAGTCCCATGTAAATAACGTATGAGTGTGTAAGAAGTATGCAAGATCTAGTACGCATGTAGATGTGTATGTATGTATTAAGATATGTATGAATGTATACATGTAAGTAAAGATGTAGGAAAGGTATGTACACATGTGGAGGTGTATGTATGCACGTATAAAGATATGTGAGAGTGTAGACATGTATGTAGGAAGGTTGGAAAGATATGTACGTATGTAGTTGTGTATGTATGTATGTATAAGGACATGTATGAATGTATGTATGTATGTAAGTACGTATGTATGTATGGAATAGACACGTTGAGTGTTAATGTTATTAATGGTAAACCTCGAGAATGAAAAGTAATGCAGGTACATTATTGAAGCCTCACCAGGAAATGGATATGCAGATGAAATGCTTAAAGCTTAAAAGATGACGAAGTGTGAAGTGTACGCGAATGAACTTTGTTTCTTTAATGTGTACTAATGTTGTGAATGTATGTGGTGAATGCAGGTTGTACGGATGATGAGCGATTATCACAAGGATTAGGGATCGAAGACCGAGTCACTAGAGAGATTGTACGGGGACGTTGAATATAAAATGTAGTAAACGTAAACTATGTTTAGTTAGTAAGTAAGAGGATGACGGATTCATGAATAAGAATTATGTTAAAGTTAAATTTTAAATGGGTTGAGGTATTTATAATGAAAGAAATTTTATGGTTAGTGTTTCCGCTGCGACTTTTAGTCTAATACGTTTTTGGGTGTAACAAGTTGGTATCAGAGCCCTGGTTTGAGAGAATCAAGTGTAAGAAGGTAAGTGCTTGAACTCAAACCTGTGTGCTCTTGTGTTAAGAAACCCGTACAATCCAAGACTCGGTTAAGATCCAAAGGTAAAAGAGAATGTAAGTATGTACTTATGTATACGCATAAAGAAACTGACGGTTTTGTATATGCAAGGTAAGTATAAGCGTTTGAAGAGGATGATCCGCGAGTGCGGTCAATTACCGACACCAAGGCATGAAATAAGATAAAGTTGAGGTACGTAAATTTAATATGTCGGTATATGAAATGGTAAAGTGCATTAAGGGAAGAAAAATGCTAAATGAAGGACCATGATGGTATAGTGAACATGTTTTGAAAAATGATACACGTGCCGAAACCAAACTCTTCGGACATAAGGTGACAATTACACGAAGACACGAAACTAGTATGTGGATTGTGTACCTGGCCAGTACACGTGAAGCATATGACGTTCGTGTGACCGTGATAATTGATACAGGTATGTCCGTTAGAATTAAGTAGTAGGTGGACGTGAGGGTGAAGAGAAATGTAAGACTCTCAAGAATGAGAGTATGATATGCTATGCTAGAATCCGCGAGACGGATTCGAAATATGATATGCTATGCTAGAATCCGCGAGACGGATTCGAAACATGAAATGCTATGCTAGAATCCGCGAGACGGATTCGAAATATGATATGCTATGCTAGAATCCGCGAGACGGATTCGAAACATGAAATGCTATGCTAGAATCCGCGAGACGGATTCGAAACATGAAATGCTATGCTAGAGTCCGCGAGACGGATTCGAAATATGATATGCTATGCTAGAATCCGCGAGACGGATTCGAAACATGAAATGCTATGCTAGAGTCCGCGAGACGGATTCGAAATATGATATGCTATGCTAGAATCCGCGAGACGGATTCGAAACATGAAATGCTATGCTAGAATCCGCGAGACGGATTCGAAACATGAAATGCTATGCTAGAGTCCGCGAGACGGATTCGAAATATGATATGCTATGCTAGAATCCGCGAGACGGATTCGAAACATGAAATGCTATGCTAGAGTCCGCGAGACGGATTCGAAATATGATATGCTATGCTAGAACCCGCGAGACGGATTCGAAACATGAAATGCTAAGCTAGAATCCGCGAGACGGATTCGAAACATGAAAGAAGTTAAAGTATAAATGAAATGTCTGAAACCGTTAGATGGATTCAAACATAGGAGGTACGAAAGGTATGAATGATGTGTTCGAATCCGCGAAACAGATTTAAGATATAAAAGACGGAACTAGTCTATATAAGAAGAAGTCGATAGCTTGACCATGTGTGCGTCAATTAAGTCACATAAGTAAATGTAAAGCAAATGAACAAAAGAATGATGGGAATGAAAATATCCGAATGCGTAAGTAACGAAGGGATATGTATGGTACAAATAACTAAAGAAATGTGGAACGATGTTAACTATGAAGGTAAGCACGTAGGTGTGACTATAAAAAGGTAGTTTTGTTGTGATAACAAAACAAGGGTTAAATGTTATGCAATGCGTCTATAGAATGAAATCTTAAGGGATGAGATGAAAGTATTTAATCTGTTATAAAATGATCATATGAGTGTAAGCATTATTATAAGTTTGAATAAATATGTATATTAACCTGTTATTAACGGGTCAAAGGAAATGAGAATGTTATATGAAAGTATGACATGGAAAGTATAGACTTGTTAAGAAGAGGAAGCCAATTGATTGAATAATTATGAAATGAGGTAGGATGATTACTTATGATTATGATGTGACTATGAAGTCAAACATAGATGTGTGTGTGTAAGATAAATGAGAAAGGTTTCGGGGACGAAACCTCATTTAAGGGGGGTAGACTTGTAACACCCCAAAAACGGGTTTGGTAAATTAGAACCCGGTTAATATAAAGAAGTGAGTTTTAGTCTCTTATATAATTAAAATGAAACTTGAGGGACCAAAACCGTTAAGTGGGGAAACATGATTTTATTAAAATAAACTTAAAACACCACACACACATAGTGTGTGTGTGTGTCGACATCCAGGAAGAAGAAACAAGGTTCCAAACCCTAGTTTCACAAAAATCCTCCAATTGGAAGGGTAAATGAAGTCTAAATCCATAACCGAGTACGGATTAACGATCACCCTCTCAATGGGATCCTAAGGTATGTTTTAAAAGTTAGATTGGTGATCTTTCACGAAGTGGGTTATGATGTAAATTGCGAAATTGTATGAAATTGATGATGGGTATGTGTTAGAATCATCATTTGGAACATGGATTATGCATGAATTAGGTTAATTTGATGTTTAAGGGTGAAACCCATTTGTTATGGTGAAGATGATGACATGGGTAAATCATCTATGTCTAAGTTCTTGCTTAATATTGATGTATTTTGAGTTGTATGATGTATTCTTGTTAGAAGAATTGAAAGAAATGTGATACTAGTATGTTTGATGTTTATGCATGTATGAATCATGTTGATTAGGAGGAAGAAATTGATGAATTGTGTATGAGATTAGAATGATATGCATGAACTAGTTGTACACTATGCTTACGAGGTAGTACATATATCAAAAGTATGATGAGTTATGAAGAACTTAAGATTAGATCACTTGTAAGTGATTAACAAGTAGTTATGAAGTGGGTTTTTGATGATGTAATGTAATTTGATGATTCACTTATGTTAATAATGTTTGGAATCATACATGTGTGTGAATGTTTAAAGAAATGGGATAAGAAATGATGAATTGTTGTAGATGAAGTGAATGAAATGTGATGATAACATGTTTGATGTTTAATTTAAATACCCCATGTTGGATTGTAGAAGCATTTGATGAACTATGTATGAATTTAGAAGATTGTGTATGAATTAGTTGTACGTTATGCTTAAAAGGTAGTACGTATATCAAGTGAATGATAAAATGTATATAGTGTCGTCCGTATAGTCGATTATGATGTTACGGGAATATGTTGATAAGTCGATAGATATGTATGGTGAATAGTTGACTTTTGAAAGTCAACTAAGTATAAGAAACATGAGTTGACTCGTTGTCGTAAATATAGGTTGATGAGAAGTCGTATGGTACATGTAATAGCAATCCGTGTTAAATGTAATGACATGATGAGTTACATGAGTTAAACGTATACGGACATGATTAAATGAGTTATGTTTGTTAGAAATGATTAATGAAAGTTAAGTGTGAAATATGGGATTGATACGATTGTTATCATGTGCAAATGAGTATGCTAATGATAGCGTGATTTCGATGACATGAAAGTATAGGAATCATGTGGAGATGGACTCAAGCGCGAAAGGCTAACGGGTCAAGAAGAGGCGTGGAAACGGATGTGAACACGGATGCATGAGGTAAGTGATTCCGTAATCACTTCTTAGTTGTTTATGCAAAGTTATATGTATTTTAACTAAATGTGTTAATTGAGGTCAAATAGGAATGAGTTGAATGAAATCGATGAAGTATTAAACGGATCTTAGTTTTGATCCGAGTAAGATTTATGCGTTAGAATTGAAGTTAAGTGATAGGATTGGTTAAATATGCAATGAAGTCCTTGGTTGTAAAGGATGGAGCAATGTTGACAAAAACGCCCTTGATAGGTATATCGGGCGAACGACCTTAAATGCCTATTGGAAATAAACTAATCGATTAGAGTAATGTCTTGGTCATGTGTGAAAGCGAAGAGTATGGTTTGTATGTCATAGACCATTTAATGCGCAAATACCCATAACGGGTCAAATAATTAGAGAATGACAATAAGCCGAATGCATGCAAGTTAAGAATTTCCTTAATCTGGATGTGGGATTTTAGTGTCATATGATAGAATGTGAATTTACAAGCATGTAGGAAGAAACGGGAGGTTAAACGGGTAAACGGTTCAAAAGTTATGCGCGTTTTAGTGCGTACGAACGACAAATCAACACAGCAGAAAACTGAAGATTCTGTTAGGCGTCGACGACGCGGGCAGGTGGCGTCGCCGACGCCGCTTGGAAAACCTGCTTCCTGTCGACGCCACTTCCCCCTGGTTGACGCGGTCCCGACGCCATAACCCGGAAAAATGTTATTTTTGGTCATTTTTAACCCCGACGGGCCCAGGGCCGTCGCCGACTCCCTCCCCATGTCCAAAGACATGAAATTTGCTATTTAAGTTGTTTTATGCATCGTAGGCTTCGGTTTGTTACCCGTGGACTACGACGGACTTTCTAAACGTGATTTTGATCGATCATTAGATGCTTATGAGTTATAAATCAAAGTCTAAGTCCCATGTAAATAACGTATGAGTGTGTAAGAAGTATGCAAGATCTAGTACGCATGTAGATGTGTATGTATGTATTAAGATATGTATGAATGTATACATGTAAGTAAAGATGTAGGAAAGGTATGTACACATGTGGAGGTGTATGTATGCACGTATAAAGATATGTGAGAGTGTAGACATGTATGTAGGAAGGTTGGAAAGATATGTACGTATGTAGTTGTGTATGTATGTATGTATGTATAAGGACATGTATGAATGTATGTATGTATGTAAGTACGTATGTATGTATGGAATAGACACGTTGAGTGTTAATGTTATTAATGGTAAACCTCGAGAATGAAAAGTAATGCAGGTACATTATTGAAGCCTCACCAGGAAATGGATATGCAGATGAAATGCTTAAAGCTTAAAAGATGACGAAGTGTGAAGTGTACGCGAATGAACTTTGTTTCTTTAATGTGTACTAATGTTGTGAATGTATGTGGTGAATGCAGGTTGTACGGATGATGAGCGATTATCACAAGGATTAGGGATCGAAGACCGAGTCACTAGAGAGATTGTACGGGGACGTTGAATATAAAATGTAGTAAACGTAAACTATTATTCATTTACGAATTATTCGACCCGTTCATGTTTTCATCAAACAACTCATTTGTTTTAGCCAAAAACTTACATGAACATTATAACTATAATAATTCTACGTTATCCGGAGTGTCGTACTTGGGGTTTACGCACCCGATACCCGGTATTCGTTAAATTCATTCGTTATTACGTAGTTGAACATTAAATAGTACAATTTCCATCTATGAAATTGTTTATTCATTTACTCATAATTTACTACCGAACCTCTTGCCCATTAACCCGCGTCACCGTTTCTCGGTTAGCATGCTTACATACAATTTTATCCATTACCCGGTTATCATACCGAAGTCGTTACTTACGCAACCTTTCCGGTATGCAATAAAACCTCATCTTGACCCATTTGATTTACTTAGCGAAATTCATCGATTTCATACAACTCATTCCTATTTGACCTCAATTATCATACTTAATTAAGTCGCACATAACTTTACATAAACAACTAAGAAGTGATTACGGAAATCACTTACCTTATGCATCCGTGTTCGTGTCCGCTTCCTTTCCTCATCTTGACCCGTTAGCCTTTCATGTTTGATTCCATTTCGACATGATTCCTATACTTTCATGTCATCGAAATCACATTCTTATTAGCATGCACAAGTTTACATGTTGAAGATCATATCAATTGCATATTTCACATTTAACTTTCATTAGTCAATTATAACAAGCATAAGACATATATCCACTTTCACATCCTTTCAAACTCATATAATTCACCATGTCATTCCATATAACGCGTATTGATGTAACATGTACCATACGACTTTCTAGTATCCTACCTTTACAACAACAAGTCAATTTATGCTTCCTATGTGTAGTTGACTTTCAGAAGTCAACGGTTTATCATATGAACTTCCGACTTATCCACATATATCCGTAACATCATTTATGCTATATCAATGACACTATATACATTTCTTACTCACGATGCAAATATGCTTACAATCACATGATCACCTAGTGATATTAAACACAACGTACAAGTCCTTAATGCATAGTCTTGACCAAGACATACATTCAACCCGAATTCTTGTATGAGTTCCATCTAAAGCACATTCTTCAAGTTAGTATACTATTAATTACATCATTACCTCATCTCATTCATATATATCAAGCCATTTCATACAATTTCACATCTTAACTTCACTTAGACATTTCATCATACACTTGGTGTGCGTACACCATTTAGTGCACATTGTACAGCTAAGTAAAGCACATTCTTCCTAGTTCATCCATGAATTAACATAATCTTTCACAAATCATTATCATAACCAAGCATCATATGTTTATATCAAATTATCCATCTAACTACTTTCTATAACACTACTCTAACATCAACATTACACAATTCATCATAAATCTTCACTAAAGTTCATCTTCCCACAAATTCTAAGTGGGTTTTATCCCAACTCATCAATACAATCAAAATTAAGCATAATACAAACTTTACATGTTGATATTATCTAGTATTCATGCTCAATTTCATTAAACATTCACAGATTACACATAACCCACTTCATCAAAATCACCAAAACATGAAATTCGACTTACTTGGTGATAAGAACACTTAGTTGGTCATAAATCTTAATCCATGCATACAATCAAGCTTCAATTCCCTTTCAATTTGATTGATTTTGTAGTAACAAGGGTTTTCCTTTTTATCCTCTAGCTCTAGTCGATACATAGATCTGATATGTATGTGTTTGTGTTTTAATTTTGTGTTTTAATAATAAATCTTTCCACTTCTTCAAGTTTAGTCCCTCTAGTTTGTCACACAATCACAATTGCCATCAAACTCATTCATTACTTGTTTTACCAAGTATTTTAACTAGGTTAAATAGCCTAGTTATTTTATTTCGTGTCATATCATGTGGAAACATAGGGCGAATATATGCATTCGAATTTTGGGGCGTTACAAGTCTACCCCTTAAAGAAGGTTTCGTCCCTGAAACCTTTCTCATTCTTAGTAGACCAATACTACTCTCACTTTTTCATCTATCCATTCACGATGCTCAATACAACATGAATACAGTCGGGATCTTTGCAAAAGTCTTATTCATGAATAAATATAATCGTACGCATTGTCCCTATCTTCTTAAATTAGTAATTTACTTTCATAATCACACAAGGGTCAGGGTCTGATCCAGAGATCTTATTAGTGTCTTTTACTTTATAATGCTAGCTCCTAGCACATATCATCACTAGCGTTTCATTCATCGAATTTATTCCAATTGTATACAATTATTACTCGTACAACCCTAAGTCTACGGCTTGTTTCTAACTCCCTATTTAACCATATTACATTCGTACATTTACTAATCGAAATAAATCGATTCATTTCATTCTACTCATACCTCATATACAATCTTTCATCTTGTTCACTTTGAGTCATCCTCAACATCCCATTACTAAAGTTACTTCAAATTATCTTCATGTTCATACGAGGGGTCAACATATCATCATAAGCATACTGTAAACATTTAATTATATCAATACTTACTCATAACCACAAGCTAAACATCTTACTAACCTTGATTTAGTTGCGTATCCCAGCGGTTTGTGGCCCGAATCGGCCCGTTTCTTCATGAGTTCATGCAATACCTACATTGATTGCTTCCATTAATTTGTTGAGCATCCGCCTATGCGCATCCTTTCAACAATGTCTTTTTAAGATGAACATGGCCAACAAGCCCAACATCAAAATTTGCAATTTTTGGCGGTACTTGTCATTAATACTTTCCTTTCAAATATTTATTCTACTCGGTGTTTAAACACCTACCATTCTTTCATATATTTCTTACATGTATGCTATATTACACATACCATTTCTTATATACAATCCTTTCATTTTGTTAATTATTTCGCCAACCTTTTGCAGTTTTACTCTTTCAAAGTCAAACTAGCACTTCTACCTACCGTATTTGTACTGAAGTACGCGTTTGTGCTCCTTCCAAGTCAAACATACTTACAAAACATTATCTTACCTTTTCTTGTTAAAGATTTCCTTGTAAATTACGTAAGTCATTCATCCGTATTCTATCCCATCATTCATTTGGCTCTCATGGATCGATTATCAACATACCTCACATGTAACTTATTCAAAGCTCATTCCTTTCAACTAAGGTTTCTTGCTTCTACAATAGCCTTCATCGATTATACTTACTTAATGAATCAAATACTTTATGCTACTTTACTATTACTTGCTTAATAATTATTAACTTAACTTCGTTTAACTTTTCAGAAGTATAATTGTAATTACATTCCGAATCTATATTTACCAATTACCCAATTCTAACACATCCCTCCCTAGTCGAGCTATCAACTCCTATCAAATGCGTATCCTTTATACATACCTAATGTGAGTCTAATCCATTAACTCGTTATCCATACCTTGCGTTATCTATTTCCTTTTTATGTTTCGAATCTGTCTCGCGGTTTCTAACATATCATTCATATCTTTCATTCTTTTCATGTTTCGAATCCGTCTCGCGGATTCTAACATATCATTCGTACTTTCATTCCTTCCATGCTTTGAATTCGTCTCGCGAATTCTAACATATCTTTCGTACTTTCATTCCTTCCATGCTTCGAATTCGTCTCACGAATTCTAACATATCTTTCGTACTTTCATTCCTTCCATGCTTCGAATTCGTCTCGCGAATTCTAACATATCATTCGCACTTTCATTCGTGAAAGTCTTACATTTCTCTTCACCCTCACGTCTACCTACTACCTAATTCTTAACGGACATACCTGTAACGATTACCACGGTTTCACGAATGTCATATGCTTCTTGTGTACTGGCCAGGTACACAATCCACATACTAGTTTCGTGTCTTCGTGTATTCGCCACCTTATGTCTGAAGAATTAAGTTTCGGCACGTGAAACATTTTCAAAGCTTTATTACCATTTCATTATTATATTTCATTTAAAGTTTTATTTCACTTGCTAGATTATACCATTACATGCGCCCACATGTTAATTTATGTACCTGGGGCCAACTTGTCTTATTACATACCTTGACGCCGGTCCTAGACCGCATTCACGGATCATCCCTTCCAAGCAATTATGCTTACCTTACATATAACATACTGTTAGTTTTCTTCAAATACATATTTAAGTACATACTTACCTTTACTTCTACCCTTAGATCTTGATCGAGTCTCAGATTGTACGGGTTCCTTGTCACAAGAGCACACAGGTTTGAGTTCAAGTATTTATCTCCTCCTACTTGATTCACTCAATCCAGGGCTCTGATACCAACTTGTAAGACCCTAATACGTATTTGACAGAAAGTCGCAGCAAAAATTCGTACCATAAAATTTCTTTCATTATGGACGTCTTAAACCTACTCGATAGTTTATTTTGAAAATAAACACTTTACATTAAATGCATAAATTGACTCGTTCACGAAACGAAAACATTAAATTATGTTTACTAAATTACATAGTCAAGCATTCCCGTACAATCTGTCCGGTGACTCGTTCTTCGATCTCTTATACCTAGTGATGATGATCCATAATTTTGTACAACCTGCACTCACCACATAACATCACAGCATTAGTACACCTTATATATTATAAACATGATTTATAATCATGGAGACTCGTTACGTTCTATCCTCGTGCACTTTCCATTCCGTTATCTCTCTAAATGCATGCATTTAATCTGAGTGTCTATCTCTTGGTGAAACTTCAATAATGTACCTGTATTACATTTCAATCTCAAGGCACACTATTAATACGTTAATACTCAATCGTATTGAAATCATGCATATATACATTCTTACATTCATACATACACACCTACATACATACATACATTTTTACAATCATACATACATGCATACATTCATACGTACCCTCATACACACATACATACACACCTACATACGTACAAGTTCTTGCATACCACTTACGTACCCGTGCATTTATTTCATGGGGCTTAGACTTAGATTTATAACCCATAAACATCAAGGAAACAATCAAAATCAAGTTTGTGAGGCCCACCGTAGACCACGGTTAGTGTACCGAAGCTTACGGTACACCGAACAACTTAAATAACAAATTTCATCATTTGGAACATGGGAAGGGCGTCGGTGACGACCCTTGATCCATCCTATTAGCACATATTAGAGACCTAAACCACATTTAAAAACCTTAAATGTTAGTATTATAAGTGTAAAAAGTTGTTAAATATCATAATTTACCTCATACACCATCAAACAACAACATATAACAATTTTATCAATCCTGTCGTAGGCTACGGTCTATAGACCGTAGCTTACAGTCCATTAATAATCAACAAAACAGCCCCTCCAGTACCGTAGCCTACGGCTGAACCGTAGCTTACGCTGCAGCCCAGTTGCAGATTTTCCGGTTTAATCCTTTTTACGAAAACGGCCGTAACTTTCAAACCGTTTATCCGTTTTACCTCCCGTTTCTTCCTACGTGATCGTAATTTGATATTCTATCATGTGAACTTAAAATCCAACATCGGGGTTAAGGAAATTCTTAACTTATACGCTTTCGACTTATTATTCATTTACGAAAACGGCCGCAACTTTCAAACCGTTTATCCGTTTTACCTCCCGTTTCTTCCTACGTGATCGTAATTTGATATTCTATAATGTGAACTTAAAATCCAACATCCGGGTTAATGAAATTCTTAACTTATACGCTTTCGACTTATTATTCATTTACGAATTATTCGACCCGTTCATGTTTTCATCAAACAACTCATTTGTTTTAGCCAAAAACTTACATGAACATTATAACTATAATAATTCTACGTTATCCGGAGTGTCGTACTTGGGGTTTACGCACCCGATACCCGGTATTCGTTAAATTCATTCGTTATTACGTAGTTGAACATTAAATAGTACAATTTCCATCTATGAAATTGTTTATTCATTTACTCATAATTTACTACCGAACCTCTTGCCCATTAACCCGCGTCACCGTTTCTCGGTTAGCATGCTTACATACAATTTTATCCATTACCCGGTTATCATACCGAAGTCGTTACTTACGCAACCTTTCCGGTATGCAATAAAACCTCATCTTGACCCATTTGATTTACTTAGCGAAATTCATCGATTTCATACAACTCATTCCTATTTGACCTCAATTATCATACTTAATTAAGTCACACATAACTTTACATAAACAACTAAGAAGTGATTACGGAAATCACTTACCTTATGCATCCGTGTTCGTGTCCGCTTCCTTTCCTCATCTTGACCCGTTAGCCTTTCATGTTTGATTCCATTTCGACATGATTCCTATACTTTCATGTCATCGAAATCACATTCTTATTAGCATGCACAAGTTTACATGTTGAAGATCATATCAATTGCATATTTCACATTTAACTTTCATTAGTCAATTATAACAAGCATAAGACATATATCCACTTTCACATCCTTTCAAACTCATATAATTCACCATGTCATTCCATATAACGCGTATTGATGTAACATGTACCATACGACTTTCTAGTATCCTACCTTTACAACAACAAGTCAATTTATGCTTCCTATGTGTAGTTGACTTTCAGAAGTCAACGGTTTATCATATGAACTTCCGACTTATCCACATATATCCGTAACATCATTTATGCTATATCAATGACACTATATACATTTCTTACTCACGATGCAAATATGCTTACAATCACATGATCACCTAGTGATATTAAACACAACGTACAAGTCCTTAATGCATAGTCTTGACCAAGACATACATTCAACCCGAATTCTTGTATGAGTTCCATCTAAAGCACATTCTTCAAGTTAGTATACTATTAATTACATCATTACCTCATCTCATTCATATATATCAAGCCATTTCATACAATTTCACATCTTAACTTCACTTAGACATTTCATCATACACTTGGTGTGCGTACACCATTTAGTGCACATTGTACAGCTAAGTAAAGCACATTCTTCCTAGTTCATCCATGAATTAACATAATCTTTCACAAATCATTATCATAACCAAGCATCATATGTTTATATCAAATTATCCATCTAACTACTTTCTATAACACTACTCTAACATCAACATTACAAAATTCATCATAAATCTTCACTAAAGTTCATCTTCCCACAAATTCTAAGTGGGTTTTATCCCAACTCATCAATACAATAAAAATTAAGCATAATACAAACTTTACATGTTGATATTATCTAGTATTCATGCTCAATTTCATTAAACATTCACGGATTACACATAACCCACTTCATCAAAATCACCAAAACATGAAATTCGACTTACTTGGTGATAAGAACACTTAGTTGGTCATAAATCTTAATCCATGCATACAATCAAGCTTCAATTCCCTTTCAATTTGATTGATTTTGTAGCAACAAGGGTTTTCCTTTTTCTCCTCTAGCCCTAGTCGATACATACATCTGATATGTATGTGTGTTTTAATTTTGTGTTTTAATAATAAATCTTTCCACTTATTCAAGTTTAGTCCCTCTAGTTTGTCACACAATCACAATTGCCATCAAACTCATTCATTACTTGTTTTACCAAGTATTTTAACTAGGTTAAATAGCCTACTTATTTTATTTCGTGTGTAACACCCCGAAAACGGGTTTGGTAATCAAACCTCGTTAATAGTAAAAACGGGTAAAATACCGTTAATGGTAAAATTAACCCGGTGAATATTAGGATTTAAATAAATAAATCTAATATTTATTAAAAGGATGGGAAATACTCTGAGAAAGCAAAGTATATAAAAAGGCCCGAGATTTAACGGGACTTAAAATAAAACGGGATTTTGAACAAGATGAATAACTAGGAAAATTATAACCTAGTTAACTACAAGTCTAGAAATAACTTGAAATGGGGTTAAAACAACCAAAACTATATGTCAAACAAAAGTGGAGGGGCCAATGTTGTTAAAATTGAAAATTATATTATTAGTTTTAATATAAAAACAAAACCAAACATCTCATTTAAGATGTCTGGTCGATCAAGAACAGGAGAGGGCGACACCCTCACCCCCAAAACCCTAACTTCTACTAAACTCTCAAATTGAAGGCCCAAATCAAGTTGAAATCAAAATCTGAACATAGAATCGTGATCACCTTGTCAAGAGGATCGTAAGGTATGTCGAATTTGGTCATTTTGATTCAACCCAAATTCTTGCATGTGATTGAAATTGAGTGTTGAGCTTAATTATGTGTTGTAAATACGAAGTTGGAAGTGATATAAGGTTTAGGGACAAACCCTAGATGATTTCTTGTCAAAATTCTTGCATGATAATTGTAAGGATCAAAATCACCATAGTGGGTGATTAATATGTTAGTAGAGCTTGATAAACACTAGGATTTAAACCCTTGTTCTAGTGTAAACTGAAATTATGAGGAAATCTCTGAATTGTTGATGTTAAAATATGTGTATATAGCCTAATTGAATTTAATTAGGGTGATAAACTCAAGTCATGAACTTGATTTAGATTATGTAGAAATCTGACCCGCTAGGTGTTTGATAAAACACCTAAATGAAGGTTAAAATGTAAAGGTTGGGTAAAACGCAGATTTGAATATGTTAAGAAATTGTGCGTAAAGACTTATAAAAAAAGGGTTCTAAACGGATTGTGAATTGAACTCTTTAGGCAAGGAATCCGGATCGTCAAATGGACAAGCCGGTGGAAATATGCGTTTAAAAAGAGTGCTTAAAAGGTACGTAACTACGATTCCGTTACGTTATGCTTCATTCCGTATTCTAGCTAGTAGACTTTAAATTAGCATAATACATGAAATTGGCATTTACTTGAAGTGATGAAGATCACTAGGTAAATAAACGGGTCAAAAGGTGAAATTATCACCCTTTGACAATATTGTCTAATGGTTTGTCGAGTTACATGTTATAGGAATAAATAGCAAATGGATAAGTACATCGCTAGCTTAGCGGTTACTAAGGCAAGGTATTGAAACGGGTCAATATATTGATCCGAGCCAGGTATGTATAATAACACAACTCATCATGTAGAATTTGGAGTTCTATAAGAGTTAGACAATGTTAAAGTGTAGATATTCGGTTATCTTTAAGGTAAACCGAATAAATTGAATTATGTTCATGGTGTTTTAGAAGCAAATGGGTTTATAAATAAGATTATAGTTAAAGGGTTGGATTTTTGGGTCAATCAAGTATTTAAAGGACCCTTGTAGTTAAAGAAGGATGAAGATTGACCAAATTGCCCTCGTAAGCTAATTCGGACGAACGACCCTTAAAGGTGGTTCGGAAATAAGTTTTATGATTATATAAATGCTTAGGATAAGTTAGATAGTGAAAAACATAAATTTTTGGGTCAAAGGGCTTTATATGAGTCTTTGCCGTAAAATGGTAATCCGAGGGGTAAAACTCGGAACATATAGATATCCACATTAAACCCAATACATATATAGTTGTAGTGGGAGGTTATTAGATAAGAAATGTAGAACTACAATGCTAGAAGGGAATGAAAGCGATTTCAAGCTTTAAAGTGCTTAAAATACCCTTAACAGGTCAAAATAAGCATACGAGCGAAAATGGGTTTAAATTGTGTAATAAACCTGTGATTAGAACCTAAAATGGTAGATAACATTAATTTGAAGAAGTGTAGGCGATATAGGAATCAAACAAATATGTTTGTTTGATAAAATGCATAAATGGGTAAAATTCGATAAAAAGGTAACGAGTTGAAGGCTTGAAAGTCTCAAAATTTATTTATGTTGGATGTTGGATTTTAACTCCATATGATGGAGAATCAAATTACAAACACGTAGGAAGAAACGGTAGGTTAAAAGGACAAGCGGATTGAAAGATACGAAGGTTTTCGTGTCAAAAATGGCAAAAAGGAAAGGAATGATGCAGGGGCCACCGTAACTTACGGTGCCACCGTAAGTTACGGTGGAGCTGATTTGGTTACGGTGCTAGACTACTGAAGTACGGTAGGGAAATGTTAACACAGGGGCCATAGTAACTTACGGTTCCACCGTAAGTTACGGTGGAGGTCAGAATTGAGTTATTGTTTTGGGATCAAGATATAAATGTTGGATTTTCCTAATTTCCTCGTTGTATTAGTTATTTAATTATCAAAACTGACCTTTAAGTTGGTTTTGATCACAGGTGAATGTCGAGAGTCCCGGATGAAGATCAAGCATCGAGCAAGAACCGAACACACGTTAAACAAAGCTTCCGCAACATTGTTTTGTCGTTATTCTAAACGGCGAATTAAATCACATTATGTATATCACTTAAATTGTAAAAGTTTTTAACAAACCCCTATTTCCGATGTATATGTAATAATTAATTACATGATTATTTTCGCAAAATATACGTTAAACCTTGATTTATAAGAACGGGTGTTACACGTGTCATATCATGTGGAAACATAGGGCGAATATATGCATTCGAATTTTGGGGCGTTACAGACACCCTTTGACGCCTGGTCACGATTTAAGGTTAACAATAAAATAACAGGATACGGATCTACGAGGGGTGCGGACAATAAGTAAGATTTTTTTTTAAAAATGGCCCACCACTTAGTCGTTTGCTCGATCTCTTCTTTTTGTGTGTGCATATCTTCTCCACCGAAGATGCATTCAACTCAATCGGTATCTGTGTTATGCTCTTCGAAGTGGCTGCGTCTGAAATCATGTCTGTCACATTTCAGATACATATTCTGTGGAAAAAAAATAGGGGTGGTGCTTTGCGATACCTGCGCTTACGTCCGGGGTGAGCGCTTGTCGACGCCCGCTTGAACATTTGTCCCTCTTCAAAGCTGTCTAACGCTTCGACGGGCCAAATCCGCACCTCATTCAACACATCAATGTACCTAGGCTTTAGCCCATGGAGGCCCTTGTTGTTTGGGTCCTCGGCTAAACGGGCACCTAAGTGCGTTTCGATCTTAACATGAACGTCACCGAACCTATCTACCCACTTCTCAACGCTGTCAACAAACTCCTATTACAAGAACAAAAGAAACATACGGCTTTAAAAAAGTACGACGCAAAGGGCATACATTCAAAAATACCCACGTGTTCGCAAATGTCTCGTCATCTACATCAATGCATGCTTCAACTGCACCAACACTTATCGCTTTCAACTTGCCATGCCCAAACCCGCCATTCTTGATCTCTTAATCTTGTCGACGTGCCAACATGTCTTTAGTCCAGAACTGAATGGCCCGAATGTCAGCCTCGTGCTTAGCGCGGCCAGCTCTGTGTTGCCGACATACAACAACTACACAAAAAAGTATGTCGTTAACCACAAGAATCTTTTTTTTCCCAAATCACAAGGAATTTTGAGGACGTACCGTCAAGATAGTCAAGGGCCCAGCCCACCAACTGTTTGGGTCCATTGGCTTCCATTTCTTCTTGCACTTACGTAAACAATCCACGATGTAAGCGCACCAGTCGTACTCTTCGAAGCGTGTATCAGCCGTTAAACGCTTTAAAATTTTGTCATTCACATACCCATTCATCTGTGATGAAGCCATCGTCGTAAGGAAAAGCAACACAAAATCAATGCGAAAAATCATCATATCATCATAAGTGTCTTGTTGGATCTCCGTGGATATTAAAGTTGGGGATATGTAAAAGCATGGGGGTACCTAGCACGCCATCCTTTCGACGATGGGTGTAGTGTCTTGGACGGAAGAATCGCGCCAAAGCTCAAACCTCCTTCACGGATACCCAACAGTTTGCTGATCAAAGTTGCGGTGACGACCAGTTGGGTGTTTCCAAAATTCAATGTCAAATTATCAGCGTCAAATTGTTCAACAACATGAAAGGCGAGTTTTTCAGGAATGCTGGTGACGACAAATCCCAACAGCCACCAAAACCCATTTCCTTTACAGCTTCCTCCTGCCTCTATGACATGTATGATATTGCATTGTATAGCTGTTTCGACGAGGAACGCGTCTTTAGGCTGGGTATTTCCTTTGGTTTCACGCCCCTTCGTTTCTTTTCGTTCCCTGTAGACCCATCAGAAGGGTTCAAAATCTCTCTGTGCTTCTTTGTTGAAAACTGTGTAGCAATAACTCGCTTCGTACTGTGACTATCGTCTACGGATTCTAATAGACGACGGCCATCCGTTTCGTTACACCTCTTTCTCGTCCGTTGCCCTTCATTTTCTACAAGCCGTGAAAACCATTACGACCACCAGCATACCAAATAATCAAAGCACATGTTAAGGGATCCACGTTTTACCTGAGCTGAGATATATCACGCTTGGAGTCTGATCGATCTTCTGTTTACCGTGGCTAGACCCACGGGTTGTTGCAACCATGTTTCCTGTCCAGCAAAGACACCAACAAACACTATGTAAATAATTTTGAAGCTAGGCTCCAACGTGCAACCACTCCAAAATAACATCAAATATTAAAAATCCTATAACATAAAATGCTAACCCATTCCCCCGCCCTCATCACGGGAAACCCTAGACTTTTTCATGGAACCCCCACACCCACATGTAACACCCGTCTAATTTTTACTGATTATAATAATATTTTATACTATTTAAAATATAGTATATTCAAACTAACATGAATTTCATTACAAAATTTAACATCTATCTTAGTCATCTAAAGACTAAGTTAAAACATTTTAAAAGTTGTTTAAAAACAAGTGTCTACAACCCATACACAAAAGTACTAAAGTTTTAAAACGTTGCGGAAGCTTCAAAATTGTAGTGTTCGGTTCTTCATAATTTGCTCGACCGCTATCCGTAAGATCCACCTTGTTACCTATTATCAAAACCTTTCAAACGTTAGTTTTGATGATTGTTATAAAGTACATAATCCAAGATTTAACATAAAAAAAATCTGAACATTTCTGGATCCACCGTAACTTACGGTGTCACCGTAAGTTACGGTGACTTACGGTGTCACCGTAAGTTACGGTGACTTACGGTGTCACCGTAAGTTACGGTGAGTTCTGGGAATGTTTGGTCCACCGTAAAACAGGTGAAACCTACCGTAAACATGTGGACTCTACCGTAAGTTACGGTACTACCGTAACTTACGGTAGCTTCTGAAATTCCAAAATTTTGTTTGTTTTGTTTATTTCACTAAAACCCGAACTCTCGGATTTTCTCTTTTCTAACAAACCAATACATTAAAATCTCGTAGTTTAAACATGTTATATATTGACCCTTATCAAAGATCAATCAATCATAATTCGAAGCATTAACCATGCTATACTCGATTATCCGACCCGTTTGGCTAGTCTAAGGAATCGTCCTTGTTACGACCACCAACGAGTTCTAGTCAAACTTGATCTTCTATTCACTATTGCGACATTGTTACTTCAACTCAAAACAACCCTTATTCTATATTACGACTACTAGTGTGAAAATCATCAAATTTACTTAATGTAACGGGTCAAGTTACATACCTTATTGTACGCCCTTCAACCGCGAATCGCCACCGGCTTGTCCACTTGACGTTCCGGTATCCTTTCCTATAGAGTTCAATTTTATCATATTTAGAACTCTTTGTAATCACATTTCGCATAATAGTCAAAACATCACAATTAGGTGTTTTAACTACAAAATTCTAGTTTCAAGCCTTCTTTGAGGCATTTCAACAAACACTTCATAGGCAGAATTTTTATATCTTTAGTATTCAACTTCATAGCTTGCTAATTAGCTAACTTGACAACAATAAAGCCCTCATATAGTATTTAAACATCATATCTTTCTGGAATCACTTTCTACAATCAAATTACACTAGGATAATCATTCTAAACCCTAATGTTCATCATTATCTTGTAAAACCCACAACCCACCTTCAAGGTGTTCATGGAATTTTCCTGAATTTGGTCATGATTTCACATGTAATTGGCTAGATTTCAATTCTAAACACCATATCAATTCTAATCTAACCAAATAACACACATGCAACATCTAATTTCAGATTTTCCAAAATCATGAGAAATTCAAGTTAAGAGATTTCATCAGATTTTACATACCTTACAATCCTCTTATGATGAGGATTACGATTCTAAGCTCAATTTTCGATTTCAACTTGGATTAATCCATCAATTTGCAAGATAAATGAGATTTTAGGGTTTTGGAGAAGTGGGGATCGCCCCCTGCTTCACTTGATCGACCAGACACACCTAAAATGGTGTGTTTGGTGAGTTTTGTTATAATTCAGCATTTAACTTTCATTTTTGGCAAGTTTAGTCCCTCATTTATCATCTAACTTTAAGTACTAGTGTTTTTAACCTAGTGTTAGTTATTTCTAGGCTTGTAATTTTAACTAGGTTAAAATTTCTAAATGATCAATTCTTGTTTATGAAATTCTTAAATTTCTAATATAAAGATTTATATTTTCGGGGTGTTACACCACATGATATGTCAGTTGATTCAAACGATTATAATGACTTGATGGCTCAAAAATCAACTGACATATCATGTGTTATATAAGTTGTGCTTGAATATGGAGCCATGCTTAATACATGCTCGGTTTTAATACATGAAAACTACAGTTAAACTTTTACATAATCACCTTATATATCGTCTTGAATCTACATGTATAAATGTTTATGTGGTTCTCCCATTTCTTTACTTTAAATTAATTTTATATCCAAGGTACCTTTTTTTTTGTTTTGTTTTTTTTTTTATAAAACGAGATTTTAAATTAATCATAGGGCAAATTACATAAGGATAGCAGGTAGACGGGCAACAAACTGCGCCGCCATCCCCTTCTGAATAGAAAACCCTAATCTACTAAAAACAAAGCCTCGCCCCTGAGGGGTCGAAACTGTGGACCACTCGCTGAACTCTAGCCAAGAATCGAACCGCCTCAGGCGCCAAGGAGCCGAACGTGTCAAACGCCAGAGGGACAAAGGCATGCTGATTATCCTCACAAGCTTTCGTGTGCTTTTCCACCATTTAAATTATATACCAAATACTTTAATAATGCACAATCCATAATTTTTATTTTGTATGATTAGGTCTCTTGGTGGCATGTTAACTTGTTGCTCTTTTAAGGGTTAAGGGTCATGTCTACAAGTAATTTGTTATAAGTATTTTAATATTTTTCAAGACATTGATACATTACTATAAGGGTTTTTTGCATATTTCCCCTTAAAAAACTTTGAAATTGCATATATACCCGAGCCAAAAATTAAATTGCATATTTCCCCTCTATTAACTAGTAAAATTGCAAATTTACCCATTTTGATTTAATTTATTAAAATTAAATTATAGAAAGACTATTTTACCCTTCATTTTACTAAACTTTAGAAAATTGCATATTTACCCTTTTATTTTACTAGTTTGTCTTTTTTCACTACTTGATTATAAGTGATCAAATTCGGCTCCAAACCGTTTTCAGAAATCCGTTTCACCACCGCATCGAACGCGGTCTTTTTCCCACTATCCAAATACCCTCCTAACAATATATTATACGAACCGATATCCGGTTTCACATCACCTTTACTTTCCATCTCAGTAACCAACTCCTGAGCCTGATCAACCCGACCCGCTTTAACATGAGCCTTCAATACCAGATTAAACGACTTAACATCCGGCAAAACACCCGTATTTTTTTTTTTTTTACGAATGTTTCATAAGTCTGATGAAACTTCTCATCATGAATCTTGTTATCCAGCATCACAGAAAGCACCCCACAAAGCGATTTTTAGTCAACGTGCAGGTTTTTCTCTGAAGCATTTCGTCGAACACCTTGAAAGCATTGTCCACCATTCCAGCTTGTGAGTATAACATGACAATTCTGAGCCAAAACCCTTCTGAAGCGAGTTGTGGGGCGGGTGAATCAGCGATTGGTTTGGATAATATGCGATCGATTAGTCGAATCGTTTGGATCGAGTGAGTTTGTGGACTGAAAGAGTGAACAGGGGCTTGTAGCGTCTGAATGTGGGTATTGAAATGGATGATTCGAAGAGTTTAGCAATCTTTAAAGGGACTTGTTCTGATTTGATTTCTGATTTCAATGCGCGAAATGATGGGTGAGATGTAGATGATGAGGAAAAGTTTCGTATTGGGGTTTTTGTTGGGTGGTGGAGAGTCTGAACATTCTTGAAAGGTAAGTTGTCATTGCCATTTTGAACCCTAAAGCTGCTGGTGTTGTATGATTCAGAGGATTGAGAGAAGATCTTTTAATTTAGAGGTGGGTAGTTTTGTAATTTTAATAGAGAAGGGGATATATGCAATTTTTATAAATGTTTGGGTAAATATGCAATTAAGGGTGTTTTTAAGGGGAAATATGCAATTATTCCTTACTATAAATATAAAACTTGTATCTTTATTCCATATCCGTCTTCTTCAAATGTCAATGATAATTGTCAAAACGAGCGCATTAGATTTTATTAATAATTCATAATGTATATTTGGGAAATTAATTGAATACACATTTGTTGTATATAAAACATAAATGATACGAGAAAACGACCCATTGAATTTAACCTTTTACCCAATAATCATGACAGTTGTGTACAAATCAAATTGTGGTTCTCGTCCCTTTTTACCAACCAATCTCGTTGAATTTTTGTATTTGTTTTCCAAGTTACAACTATATAAAATATGGTTGTAAGTACAGCGTAAATCGATTGAGCATTTTTTATGTCGGATGAGAATGAAAGTATACGTAGAAAAAGTTATATTCCGACCTCTCAATTAAAAAGGTAGTGCTAACATCGTTTCACCCATGGTTATATATGTATAAACGGTAAAAATATTTTAATAACATAAAATTATGGTGTAGTCTTAGTATAAAACGTCATTCAACAAAGTAACAAAGATAAGCAAGTTAGTAGATCACAATATTTATACCCTAGTTGTGTATATATTTTTTTTAACCACGACTTTTTTGTATTAGGCTACTGTACTTTCTAAATTGAAGAGTCTCGTTGTTCCACTCCAGTCAGACTATATTGTCTTAACCGGACTCACGTTGGTTTCAGAGCTTGGCTTAGGCGTTCCCTGGGAAAGCATACCGTCGACTGTCACTTGACAGATGTGTCACCACAAGAGCTGAACACTCTCTGGCGTAACACACGGTGGAACGAAAACCCGGATGGGCTCATGATAGAACCTGACACCTTTGCAAGGAGACTAGGCTCCATCCATCATTACCTAATCCACCAAAATAACACAAGTAAAGATTGAACTTAAACCTTCATTAGAGAACCCAAGTCTTCCTCACATTAAGCCACAAGTGGTGCATACCTAGTTGTGTGTATATATGAAAACTTATGATAAACTGAATTTGAGTAGCTATATCATAAATGATGGTAGGGTATGATCATCAAATTCATGTGACCCTACATGAAAGTATGATTGGAACACATCCACATTAATTCCATGAGTTCTATTTTCAACATCCATGACTTATATTTTCAACTTTTAAATGGTTTACGGGTCAAAAAATGCAACAAAGATTTGAAATTAGTGGCAGATTTTATTCAAGCAAGTTTAATACGCATACATGTGTTGTAACACGTGCTTAGGGAGTTTTTCAAAAAAAAAAAAAAAAACTAGAATTTTCCTTTTCAACTTTTAATCTCTAACAATTTAAGTTTTAAGTTTAATCTTTGTTTCCTTTTTTACCCTAAACTTTTAATCTTTGCTAATTTAAGTTTAAAGTTTTAATCTTTGGTAATTTAACCCTTTTGATTAATTTGATTTTTCCCTTCTAATTCAAAAGTTTCTATCTTATACGATTTAACCCCTTTAATTAATTTGATTTTTCACTTCTAATTCAAAAGTTTCCATCTTTTGCAATTTAACCACTTTGATTTTTTTTACTTATGTGTGGTAATCTTGGCTTTGGGGGTTTTTCAAACAAAAAATTGTTATGCATATGGTTGTTAAAACGTTGGCTTTTGGGGATTTTAAAAAAAAAATTATTTTTTTACTTTTCATCCAAAAGTATTTCATAAATTACTTTTAACCCAAAACTATTTGTTTTTTATTGGGTTATTGGATTTTATCACCCTTAACTATTGGTCATTGGCCGCTGCCACCCCCAACTATCACTTTGACGCCCGCCACCCCCAACTTAACACTTAGTGTGTTCTGTCACCAAATCACTAACTTTTGATCCTATTAATATACTTTTGGGGGTGTCCTAAGATCCCTAAAATCTTCCCAAGATCCTTATGACACCCCAAAAAGTGTAGTAACATGATCAAAAGTTAGTGATCATTTAACGACATGATGACAAAACACACTAAGTGTTAAGTTGGGGGTGACGGGCGTCAAAGTGATAGTTGAGGGTGGCAGTGGCCAATAGCCAATAGTTGTAGGTGATAAAATCTAATAACCCTACTTTTTATTACAGAAAAGCCAAGTGCTCATGTTCACTCGGAGCCATCATCTGTGGTTAATGAGGAGCTTTCACCTTCTCCTCCTCGCGCCCCTATTAACGAACAATTAGGGGGTACTGAGGTTGCTGATAATGAGGCGAAAAAGACTGCTAGGGCAGAGAAAACTGAGGCTGAAAAACCAGCTGATGTTGCTGTTGATGCGGAGAAAATTACCAGCCCGGAGGCTGTAGATGTTGGTGTTGGTCATCTACAAACTCCTGAATTTGTTGCTCAAGACTCGGAGAAAGGGAAATCTGCTCAAGAGATCCCTGTAACAACTTCTCCTACTGCGGCTTCTGGTTTTATGCCTGAGAATATTGAGAAGGTATCTTCTGAGGACCAAGGTTCTTTTTCTAATGCTGATAAGAATTCCCCTATCCGCCCAGATGAAACTTTGGGGATTAATATTATAGAACTTATTCGGAGAAGAACGCTTCTGAAATTCACGTCCCTGTTTAGAATTTGAAGAAAGGTGACACCTTTTCAGACAGGCGCGTGTGCCGAGACTGGTTATAGAGAACCTTCCCGACTGGGGAGATTAAATTTCAGGAGGGACGCCTTCATGATCAGACCTATCATGCCTATCTTGAAGAGGCTGCCACTTATACATCTACTACGCCCCGCATTGTCGCAACCCCCGATCCCTTATCTGTCTCGGGAACGGGCGGACGCGAACTCAGAGTTTGGTGTTATCAGGTGTTTAATCTTGCAGCGGAATTTACATCAGGACCGTAGTTAGGAAATGTTTATCAGAGTAAAACCACCATATTTGACATTAATAATATCATGGGCAAAACCCAAGTTTCTTATTACCTTACATTTATAGGGACAATCCCTATTTTATTGAATTTTAAAACATCGTTTATTAGGTAACTTTATAGCCACATTTTTCCCAAGCCTTCAGTGCTCTCCAGCTGGCTTTTCACTAATTGGCTGTCACATTGTGTTACCTGTAACACGTTTTAAAAACATTTGTCAGTCGGAAATACTGGTGAGTGAATCCCAATTTAATCAAGAAACATTTTATCAATTAAAACAGTATTGAGAGCGATCACATTGTTTATGTCTACACAATTACTCATTCAGTACTTGCCACTCGACCGGATCCATGGCTATGGTCAAATTACCCATTGGCTAACTCGTTGTCCAATGGTAATGTACTGTCGTTCCCGACTTACTACTCGCAAGTAGTAATAAATTTTGTATACAAAACCCCATAATACTGGCAGTAATTGAAGAACTACAAAGACTCAATCACCGCTTAATCACATTGTAAAACAATTAAGGTTTTGTAAACATTCCAAAAAGGTTAACAAAAAGAGGATAAACTCACATTGCTATCTTAGACTTCGCGTAAGGGTTTCCTGGATATAATCTATAATTTATACAAATGTACATTGGTTAGTATCATAACCCTTTGAAATTATTAATGATACCCTCCCCGAGACGGCATTCCAATAACTACGTCGGGCAGAACCACGACAGTTATTACGGAACCCTAAATCAACCGGGCAGCGTATCTACTACGAAACTGGGGTTATAATACTTACAACAGAGCAGAACCTCGCTAATTAGGGGTATAATACCCGACTATTATGCTTATAACTTCAGAAATTGAGATTGAGAATTTGAGAATGAGCGACGGAAAACGAAAACACGTTGCTTTCTTATATAGGGCTGATATTGGACTTTCACGCGGCCCGCGTAACAGACAAGCGGGGCTTACGCGGCCCGCGTCAACGTCCGGTCAACGCGTAGCTTATCCGGGTCTTCTACTAGGCTCGACACGATGATGACACGTGTCGGCCTGGGGTGCTGCCACTAATTTGATCTCACGCGGCCCGCGTAAGTGTAAGCTAAGGCTTACGCGGCCCGCCTAAACTAAAGAAAACCAACGAAGTCAGTTTGAGCCTTGATACCGCCCGCATAAAAGCATGGGGTAGGTCTACGCGGCCCGCCTCAGCTTAATATTTCATGTTTTTAATTTATTTTAAATGTTATAATGTATTTCGGGCTCGGTTTTCACATACGGGATGTATTATAAGACATAAGGGAATATTTTGAAATATACTTGGGTGTCGGAAATATTATGAGAGTGTTGGTTTTACCGAGGGTTGTTACATTCTCCCCACCTTGTTTTAGAGCTCGTCCTCGAGATCTATTGAAATAATTGCGGATATTTCCTTTGCATCTCTGATTCGAGTTCCCATGTATACTCAGGTCCTCTTTTGGAGTCCCACTTTACTTTGACTAGAACTAGTCTTTTATGCTTGAGATTTTTTACTTTTCTGTCTTCAATCTGTAGAGGCCTTTCTACAAACTTAAGTTGTTCATTTACCTCTATATCCTTAAGAGGTACTATCAGTGATTCATCAGCTAAACACTTCTTGAGATTAGATACATGAAACACATCATGTATACCTGCCATTTCTTCTGGCAGTTGTAGCTGATAGGCTACAGATCCTATTCTTCTAATAATCTCAAAAGGTCCAATATATCGGGGGCTTAGCTTTCCTCGTTTGATGAATCTTACTACTCCTTTCCAAGGAGAGACTTTCAACAATACTTTATCTCCTACTTTAAACTCCAATGGCTTGCGTCGGTTATTAGCATAGCTCTTCTGTCGATCACGTGCGGCTTTCAGTCGTTCCTTGACTTGAATGATTTTATCAGTTGTTTCTTGCACTATCTCAGGTCCAGATAGTTGCTTTTCCCCAATTTTGTAGGTCCGGCTAGGGGAGGATCTAGTCGCCTACTCCTTGTGTACAAACACGCCCGGTTGTGCGGAATCCAACCGGAGATGCAAACCGAGATAGAGATGAACAAGAACACGAAAACACAAGACGCGTATACCGTTTAACACAAACGTATATTCAAACCGAAAGAGTTTTGTTACAGAAATGTATCATAAGAATTACAAACAAACTCTCGGTTCTCTCTTGTGTCTGCCTCTCTTGTTCCGGTTCTCACACACACCTTGTTCTTGTCTCTTGTCTTGTCTGTGTGTCTTGTATCTACCGAAATCAAAAGTGATTTCGGTATATAAATATGTTGTTAAGATTGGGGTTCGGCCCAAGTGAGAAGAAAGCCCAAAGTGAATAATAGCCCAACATGAAAGAGATAATGGCTCAAGCTACTTTACGTAAAACATGCAGATAGAATTTGAGATGTTTAGCCAACTTAGTCACCATGATGACATCATCATGACATCATCATGATGATGTCATGATGATGTGGCAGCGGGAACCGGCTCGCGGCGCTCCTTGCTTCGCGTGTCGAACTCTGGGACGCACGACGGAGGAATGTCGTGACGTCGGGCTTGAGCCGAACCTAACCGGGTCGAACCGAACCAAGTCGAAACGAACCGAGCCGAGTCGCGTCCACAAAATGTGTATCAACAAACTCCCCCTTGGACGCTACTCGCGAGATTCGCCTTTCTTGTCTTCTATGTCGGAGGATCTTCAATGTCTTCACGTCTTCAAAGCAGAAAGTGTATCAACAAACTCCCCTTTTCATGTAGGAAGTGTGTTGACAAACTCCCCCTAAACATAAGCTCCCTCTTGAGTTATGCTCGTGAATGTCTTGATCTTTACAACTTGAGATCCTTGTGGTGTTGATGATGGCCAGCGGCAACTCGATCATCTTCATCATTTGAGTGCCTTCACGTTGTGTCTTCATTCCGAAGCTTGTCATCGACCATGTTCTCCTTGCCTTTAGAATCTGCACATGCAAGAAATCTAAACGCGTAATGAGAACAACTGCTTGGAATATCGTAACATAAACAAACGACACATGTGTGACCATTGTTTAATCAAACACCGTCCGACAGTTTGAAAGTTCAATAAATTTGTCAATTTTAGTCTTTAACTTTCAAAACTTGCAAATTTCGACCGTTTATGAAGATTTAGTCGTTTTGGTTTTCGTTCAGGTTTCAGGTAACGAAGACTCGAGATCCAACATCGTACGATCGAAAATAAGATAGAAATAAAATCTTTTTGGCTTTTTAGAAAGTTTATATTAAAACACACCTAAAATCTTTTTGGTATTTTTGAATATTTCAAATGGGACGCAGAAAGCAGTAAATAAATATTTACAGACATTCTTTTTGCGAGTTTCGAGGGTAAGAGAATCATATCAGTGTACGGTCATGCCAAAACACTCTTGTTGTTCAATTAGTTAACATTTAGATAAGCATCCTATAACAATTATCGGTATTGTTGTCCACTTAAGCTCAACTTATCAGATGTAATCATGGCGAGGGGATACGTTAAGGTATAATTTATACTTACCGACCGGTGTTCATCCACATCACGACACATTTCCGTATCAAGGTATGCACGAGAGTTCATCTTACCGGTGAGTATACCGATTATCATCTGTTTGACCGTATATGATGTGAGATTCTCACTTATTTTGATTTGAAAACAAGCCCTATGTGATAGAATCACTTATTTATGAGGAACTTGATTTTCATATGCATGAGGGCACAGGAGCAAGTCCGTGAACAGGTCAGTACTTTCGTACAGCAGAGAGACGAACTTGACTCCCGGAAAGAATTTGTGATATATTATCACTTATTTGTTTGGACATGTGATTGTTGATCACTTATTGAGGTCGTATGCAGTATGTACACGTATGTATAGTATCATGGAAGATCTAGACTTGCGTCCCCGTTATTTTTCGGAAAAAGATACAACCATGATACCCAGATGATAAGCAGCATAAAGACCGAATATCTCAGAACCTCGGCAATCTCTCAAACGAAATTTCGGTACCAAGACCATATGCCAATGAATGGTTCCCACCCAGTCTTCAGTCGGATTTAAGTTTATATCACCCTACACACTTTAAAATGATTGTGAGCCTACCGATACATCTTATATAGAGCTGCTTATCGCTTTTTCATTTTAAGGTTTAAAGAGGTTTGGACAGACCACTGATGTACTATCATTTTCTCTTTTGCTCGCCAGGAAACTCATTTTTGTTTTTCTGTTGTTTTTGTGTTTTTGAAATTTTTCGATGTTTTTGGATTTTCAAATTTTTGGATTTACTCCCCCTAAAATCAATAAACTAAGATAAATTTAAAACACAAAGGTATTTACAAAAATGATTTTCCGATGTTGGTTTTACTCTTGCTTGACCTTAATGCCATTTACCAATAATAAAAAGTCAAATCTTGATTTGTCAAATGCTTTGGTAAAAAGGTCGGCACGTTGGTCATCGGTGCGGGACCATGACAACATTGATGAGTTTCATAATGAAACAATCACGTGTGAGGTGATATTCGAGATCAACGTGTCTGGTCAAAGAGTGCTGTACGAGATGATAATAATTCATAAAGCAGCTAAAATATCGACAAGTATAGGAAAGATTAGAAATTTAAAACCGTATCCTGCAACTGCTTCGTGCATTGCCAGGAATCTGAGTGCTCTCCCAAACTGGATATCCACCCGGTGTGGACTTTAAAGTCGATTTTTGTAGCTACTGAAAAATCTCTTCACAGCAACAAGATCAAAAACCTCTGGGTCCGGCTGGTCTTCCACATTGTACCAGCGAAGGTCTTTGTCTTTCTCTTTGAGAAGTAGTGTGCGGTTGTTCAATCCACGCCAAGGCATCCGCACACCCGGTTGGTTTGTTCAACAAACACATTTTCTTCAATCACACCATAGAGAAAAGTACACTACACGTTCATCTTGTGGACTTTGAACTTCTTGTGGAAGAAAAATCCATGAATCTTCGAAACGCTTCAGACGTGCTACATGCGCGTACTTTTCATTGAAATCTTTCATGTTGACCCGATCAAAAACCATAACAACCAAATTTTGGCACATATTTCAACTGGTCGAATTTTTCAACTTCATTCAACAACATTCTTTCATCAGACATTTTTGTCTTCTTTTCTCCTCTCTCCATCAAAGGGCAACAACATTCTCCTAAATGTAACAATATTTCGGAGCCGCATGTCGCCGATCTTGTGCATGGACGCTCCACTATCAACAATCCTAAGATTATCAATAGTTCCTCCTGGAACATCCTGCACACTCGTTCAAAGATTAGTTGGAGAGGGGGACCCAAGCCTTCACAGACTTGGGTCGTCCGTCATCATCGAGAATTGTGACATCCATTTCCCGATGATTCGGAATTGATGTAGCTCCCACTGAAACAGTTACTGGTTTTGGTTTCCAAATCTGTTTTTGTTTTTCATTTTTAACTTCTAACTTAACAGATTGTGTTTGGACAACCTCTGGTTTTAAAATCTTTTCAATTTCTTTTCTTTGTTTCCTTTTCTGTTTCATTTCCCGTTGTTTAACAAGACGAGGGTCTGATTTTGGTGAAACAAATCTTTTATGGTAATTGTTACCATGGGGGGCATCAACCTTTGCTTTCAACTTATGAAGATACGGACAGTTTCGAATTATGTGTCCAATTGTACCACATTCAAAACACATTCTCCGCTCTACAAACCTCGGAGCATCATGTGATTGCCTAGCCGATGATGAACTTTGTGATCCCGAAGTACTAGGTTTTGAACTGTTTAGTTCATTTCTTTTCCTCACTGTTGCTTTCTTGACAAAATCTAAGTTAGATTGGTTCTCAAAATTTGCAATTTTGTCCGTTCCCTTAGATTTCACAAAGTTCACATTCTTTTTCTTCTTCTGATTCGGCTTCCTTGGATTTTGAGTCGGTGTTTTACCTTTTGATTTGGCATGATTTTGGTGTTTTTGCACTGTTGGTAACTTTTGATTGCCAAATTGTTTTCGAACTTCGGCCTTTGGGATAGGAGGGCACTGTGTTACAGTAACACGTGATCCTGTCTTTCCCAAAAACTTACTTGTAGAATTTTCAAAGACTTTACTGATTAAAGATTGATTAACATTTTTAATAGGAAAATCTTTGTCTGAGTAAATTTTATCATCACCAACAAGAGTGTACAGCAAATCCACACTCTCCGACTCTTTCTCAGACGAGGACTCAGTTGCAACAGTCTTAGCGGGAGGATCACAGAGAATATGATTCTCAAGAGGTATGTCCTCTTCTTTGATCACCGCATCAGACTTTGCTGAATCAGTATCATCAGATTCATCATCAGAAGAATCAGTATCCTCAACAACAACTGGAGGATCCTGATTCGGTTCAGCAGAAGACACACATGTATCTGCTGACACATCTGAATCTGATGATTCCTCTTTCTTGTATCCGAGTCCTGTTGCACATTCTGCTGCAAATTCCTTAATATCTAGAGGAACAGATGGCTCAAAGTGAGTTCTATATTCCTCATCAGGCAGTGCATCGTAATTGTGTCTGACAGGTGGTGGACATTGCTTATAACCTATGCATGTGACATCCTTTTTCTCTTTCTGAACGTCAATGATGTGATCCAACACATAGCTAGAACTCAAATAACTGTCTAACTTAAGTCGGATCGCCTCACTTTCGGTTTTAACACAAGCCATTTCTTTTTGCATTACCTCAAGACGAGTTATATACAAATTAATGTCAGTTTGTTTTCTGGAAACCATTTTTGTCAGCTCGGTTTTATCTTTCTTTAATGTTTCAATCATCGACTTAAAGTTCTTTTCATGGTTTTCATAAAACATGTTGGCTTCTGTGCACTTAGAAAGATCCACGGTTAATTTCTGATTGTGGATAAATGTCACATCATATTTCTCCTGCAAAGCCTCGTGTTTGTTTTGCAACTCACACCACTTAGCATCTAAATCAACATGTTTGTTTTGCAAGTCAAACAAACTAGCTTGTAAAGCATCATGTTTGCCTTGCAACTCAGACATGTTTACTTCTAAATTAGCACATTTAACATGCAATCTATCACAATTATCACAAATAACAGCAGTTGGTTCATTGACACATACCTGACTTGGATCACTCTCAGATGTTGACCTTTCTGCATCAGAATCAACAACCTCCCTTGATGATTCATATTCAGATCCAACCTCGCTTGAACTTGAAGTAGTATCATCCTCAACTGAAGTTGAAACGTCTTCATCTGAACTACTGTCATGTTCAGAACTGTCATTATTTCCCGAGGATTCACCATTGCTGGCATCTTTGACAACTTCAGCAAAACAAGCTGTTCCAACTGGAGCATCACTACTCAACCTGATTGACCAATCACCACTTTCATATACTTGAACCACAAGTGCCTGGTTAGCATTTGATGGTCCTGCTTGGCTTTGGTTGTTGACAGGTATCAATGTACGCTCATCGTTCCTGTTCTGATTCTGCTGGTCTCCTTGATCTCTGAAAGGGTTCTGGTTCCCATGCTGAGCTGGCTTAACAGGAACTTGAATGGGATTGCCATGTAGATCTGTTGTCACAGGAGGCCTTTGGGTTTGCTGTTGAGGCACCGGTTGAGGAACTGGTTGAAGCGGATTTCCGTACATGTCTGTTTTTGGAGGAACCGGAACTTGGATAGGATTGCCATACATGTCTGTTGGTCCGGTAGATCGAACAGGTAATGGATTTCCGAACATATCAGTTGGTCCGGTAGATCGAACAGGTAATGGATTTCCGAACATATCAGTTGGTCTCAGAGGTCGTTGGCTTTGTTGTTGTGGTACTGATTGAGGGACTGGTTCCAGCAGATTTCCATACATGTCTGTCTTTACCGGAGTATTCCATCTTGGATTCATTTTTGATCAAGAATAATAATACCTGAAAATCACACCTCAAACAAAGCAATTAAACCACTAATACAAATATTATTATTATTATTATTATTATTATTATTATTTTTTTAATATCTTGATAAAACAAAATCCCGCGAAACAAAGATCCGACGAAACAAGTCTTGTGATACAACGCGATGAACCGCACTTCTTGAAAGATAGGCGACGAAAACGAGCCCAAATTATTTGTTGTGCAAGCCCAACTACTTGTGCGACTAAACAACTCTTGTGCGAGTCAACAACTTGTTCGACTAGCTTGTCTTGTGCGACTCACATCTGCAGCCCAAAAAAAAAATTCCACCAGAAGCCCACTTAGAAGCCCAGTTAAATTCGCTGTTTTTTTTTTTTTTTTTTTTAAGTTCGCTGAATTTCGCTGCCTATTCTCGCTATTACGACGATCAGAAAAATCGCCGAAAAACCGTAATAATCTCGCTGAGGACGATTACACGGTTACCAAAGTCGCCTTTGGATTTGAGTTCGCCGGGTCAAGCAACGGAAACAATACAAGAAATGGTAATTCGCTGGTTACTACTGCTAAATCGCTGGAATCAAATTTGCTGAAGTCAAATTCGCTGGTTATCGCTGGTTTTATGCTTGTGCTATTGAAATCAGTTGACTTTCTATAACCTGACACAAGACAGATATCACTTTCGGCTACACCTTTTCCCAATTCACCAACTAAGATATGATTTGTACTATTATAATCAAAACACAATTTTCAAACTTGACCTTTCCTTCTGACACAACAGCCCACAATCGGTTACACCATGCCTTTTTTTTTTTTACCAACTAGTAAGGTAGCAAGCAATATTTTAATCCAATCCAACACTTTAATTCAAATTTCAAAGATCAAAAAGTGTAAAACTTGAAGAACAATATGAAGAACACCTTGAAACACTTTGAATATGATATGAATTTATGAAGAACAACCCAGAAATTTATGAATTTTCCGGTAAACTTATGAGTTTTCCGGTGAACCGTAAATTTCCGAAACACAATTTTTGCATAAAACTTCACTAAAAACCCACTCTTAACATGTGAAAATGATAAACAACAAGGTTTTTATAAGAACTTTCAGCAAAACATGATGATTTTCGAGATTTTAGACAGAATTTTCAGAAAATGATAAACTTCAAAGACCCGAAAAGCAACCCGAAAACCACCAAAAACACCTCGGTTTTAACAAGGAGAAGAGCCAAGGCTCTGATACCACTTGTAGGTCCGGCTAGGGGAGGATCTAGTCGCCTACTCCTTGTGTACAAACACGCCCGGTTGTGCGGAATCCAACCGGAGATGCAAACCGAGATAGAGATGAACAAGAACACGAAAACACAAGACGCGTATACCGTTTAACACAAACGTATATTCAAACCGAAAGAGTTTTGTTACAGAAATGTATCATAAGAATTACAAACAAACTCTCGGTTCTCTCTTGTGTCTGCCTCTCTTGTTCCGGTTCTCACACACACCTTGTTCTTGTCTCTTGTCTTGTCTGTGTGTCTTGTATCTACCGAAATCAAAAGTGATTTCGGTATATAAATATGTTGTTAAGATTGGGGTTCGGCCCAAGTGAGAAGAAAGCCCAAAGTGAATAATAGCCCAACATGAAAGAGATAATGGCTCAAGCTACTTTACGTAAAACATGCAGATAGAATTTGAGATGTTTAGCCAACTTAGTCACCATGATGACATCATCATGACATCATCATGATGATGTCATGATGATGTGGCAGCGGGAACCGGCTCGCGGCGCTCCTTGCTTCGCGTGTCGAACTCTGGGACGCACGACGGAGGAATGTCGTGACGTCGGGCTTGAGCCGAACCTAACCGGGTCGAACCGAACCAAGTCGAAACGAACCGAGCCGAGTCGCGTCCACAAAATGTGTATCAACAAATTTCTGCCCAACAGACTGGGGTTCGGCACTTACGTCCATAAAGTGCTTCGAATGGTGCAGCATTGATACTTGTGTGTTAACTGTTATTATAAGAAAATTCTATTAAAGGTAAGTGATCGTCCCAATTACCTCCGAAATCAATTACACAAGCTCTAAGCATGTCCTCCATTGTTTGAATTGTCCTTTCGCTTTGTCCATCTGTTTGAGGATGATAAACTGTGCTTAGTTTTAACTTAGTTCCCATTGCCTTTTGGAAACTTGACCAAAAATGAGATGTAAAGCGGCTATCCCTATCAGAAACAATTGATAAAGGAATGCCATGTAAAGAAACAATTTCATTTACATATAATTTAGCTAATTGTTCCATACTAATTGTTTCTATCATTGGTAGGAAATGAGCTGACTTGGTTAGCCTATCTACAATCACCCAGATTGTATCATTTCCTTTCTTGGTTTTGGGTAACTTAGTAACAAAATCCATTGTTATCAATTCCCATTTCCAAACCGGCATTTCTAATTGATGTAACAAACCTGAGGGTTTCTGGTGTTCAGCTTTAACTTGTGAGCAAGTTAAACATTTAGAAACATAGGCTGCTATATCCTTTTTCATTCCTATCCACCAGAAATTTTTCCTTAAATCCTGGTACATTTTATCACTTCCTGGATGCATCGTATACTTAGATTTATGGGCTTCTTCTAGTATACGATGACGTAGGTTTCCTAATTTAGGATCCACATTCTCTTTTTATGGAATCTCCAAATTCCATCTGTTCCTTGTTCTAATTCTTTTAGCATACCTTTTAATTTTCCAGAATCATCCTTTATTACTGATTCTTGTGCTTTTCTTATCTGATCATTTAAATCTACTTGCAGATTTAATTTAAGAGAACGTACTCTCTTTGGCTTTTCATGATACTTTCGGCTTAAAGCATCTGCTACTATATTTGCTTTTCCTTCATGATACTGGATATCACAATCATAATCACTAAGAAATTCCATCCAACGTCTTTGTTTCATATTCAACTCTTTTTGTTTGAAAATATACCTTAAAATCTTATGATCAGTGAATATGGTAAACTTACTACCGTAAAGGTAATGTCTCCAAATCTTAAGAGCAAAAATTATAGCTCCAAATTCTAAATCATGGGTTGAATAATTCTCTTCATGATTCTTAAGTTGTCTAGATGCGTAAGCTATAAACTTTTGGCGTTGCATTAATACACATCCATAACCTAATTTAGAAGCATCACAATAGACTACAAAGTCTTCAGTTCCTTCTAGTAATGCTAATATAGGTGTATGAGTTAATCTTTGCTTAAGAATTCTAAAGGCTTCTTCTTGTTTTACTCCCCATTCAAACTTAACAAATTTACAGGTTAGCTTAGTTAAGGGAATGGCTATTCTAGAGAAATCTTGAATAAATCTTCTATAATAACCGGCCAATCCTAAGAAACTTCTAACCTCGGTTGGTGATTCAGGGGTTTTCCATTTAGTAATTGCCTCAATTTTCGTTGGATCTACATGAATTCCTTCATGGTTAACTAAATGTCCAAGGAATTGTACCTGTTCTAACCAAAATTCGCACTTAGAGAATTTAGCATAAAGCTTTTCCTTTCTTAATAGACTTAAAAGTGCGTGCAAATGCCTTGCATGATCCTCTTTATTCTTAGAATAAATTAGAATATCATCTATAAATACAATTATGAATTTATCCAAATATGGCTTACATATTCGGTTCATCGTGTCCATAAATGCAGCTGGGGCATTGGTTAAACCAAATGGCATGACAGTAAATTCATAATGGCCATACCTCGTTCTGAATGTGATCTTAGGAATGTCCTCTTCCTGTACCTTTAATTGATGATATCCTGACCTTAAATCGATTTTAGAGAAAAATCGAGCTCCTTGCAGTTGATCAAACAGATCATCGATTCTTGGTAATGGATACCGATTCTTAATCGTGACCTTGTTTAATTCATGGTAGTCAATGCACATACGCATTGATCCGTCCTTCTTTTTAACGAACAGTATCGGCGCTCCCCATGGCGACGAACTTGGTTGTATAAATCCTTTCTCTAACAATTCGTCTAATTGTTTCTTCAATTCTTGCATTTCTGCAGGTGCCAAACGATAAGGTGCTTTGGCAATCGGTGATGTTCCTGGCAGTAGATGGATTCTGAATTCAACTTCTCTGTCCGGAGGTTGCCCTGGCAATTCTTCTGGAAAGACATCTGAAAACTGAGATACTACTGGAATATCTTTTAAATCCTTTCCTTTAGTGGTAGTGATTATAGAAATCAAATACACTATAGAACCTTTTCTTATACAACTTGCATTTTTCATCACAGAGATAAATTTAGTAACCCTAGAAGGTTTATCTCCTTCAATTGTGATCGTTTTACCTTTTGGTGAATTTACTTGAATTGACTTTTGATCACATAAAATACTGGCTTTATTGGCTATTAACCAATCCATTCCTAATACAACATCAAATCCTGCTAGATTCATGGGATAAAGATTTGCAATAAATTTCTGATTTAAAATTTCTATACTTGCTCCCTGCAAGATTTCAGAAATCCTAACGGTTTCTCCATTGGCTGTCTCTACTAAGCATTCTAGTGGTAGTTTAGTTAATGATTGATTTAGAAATTTGCAAAATGATGTATTAATAAAACTTTGGTTTGCATCAGAGTCA
Organism: Helianthus tuberosus; assembly: GCA_030545235.1. NCBI lineage: Eukaryota > Viridiplantae > Streptophyta > Magnoliopsida > Asterales > Asteraceae > Helianthus > Helianthus tuberosus. The sequence continues at coordinate 5,796,674 of CM060397.1, read as the reverse complement.
AATAATACTTTAGCAAAAATATCATTAACTAAAAACGTACCAGCTATGACATCTGGAATCATCTTGGCTTCATCTGCAGTCAGAATAAATGCTCTAGCATTTTTAGCATTCTTGTTGTCTGGAGCTGGAGCTAATTTTGGACAATTAAGCTTGATATGGCCTTGTTCTCCGCAGTTGTAACATATCCGGATGTTAGCCTTTTTCCTGCAATTTTCTTCCTTGTGTCCCGATATTTTGCAAAAGTTACAGTATATAGAGCATCTTCCTGAATGCTTTCTTTTGCAATTCCTACAGTGAGGTGTAGAGGTAGAACCTATATTTTTCCCACGATTAAAATTTCCAGAACGAAATTCTTGTGTGAGCTTTTGGGTTAGGTTCCTTCTTTGATCCTCTTCCGGGTACGGACTAATTCATCTGTCAAGGTGTTTGCTAGTTCTACAGCTTCTACTATGGTTTGAGGTCTAGCTACCTTGACTACGTGTCTTATCTCCCCAATTAATCCCCAAATATAACGGGAGATTAGCACTGGTTCTGGTGAAGCAAGAGTTGACACTATTCTAGCATATTCAAAGAATATTTTAGTGTATCCCTTACTATCCACACCAGTCATTCTAAGGTTTAAGAATTTGTTTGCTATCTGTTCCTTTTCATTGGGTGGGCAGAATTTTCTTTCTACCTTGTTCTTAAATTCTTCCCATTCCATATTGTAGGTTTTATCACTTCCTCTTGATTGGAGGATAGTGTTCCACCATTCTAGTGCTGCATTCTTAAATAAATTAGAAGCAAACAATATCTTATCTTATTCAGCACACTTGCTTATCCTTAAGACTGCCTCAGTTTTCTCTATCCAGCGTAGAGTTGCAATGGCCCCTTCGTTGCCCGAGAATTCCATTGGTTTACAAGACCAGAATTCTTTATAAGAACAACCATAAGGCATGGTTCTTCTTCTTTTGGGAATAGGCATTTGAAGTATAGGTCCATTGTTCACGCTGTTTTCTGGTTCGATCGGTCGCTTACTGCTATGCTTACTTTTATTATTCGCTTCTTGAATAGTTTGAATAATAAATGGCATTGCATCTATAATTCCTTGTGCCACAATGTGTTAAACGGCACTATTATCCATTTGGTTTTCGTTGTTATGGATGCTTGGATTCTCATTAACCACGTTAATGTTACTCTGGTTATCGTTATTCAGATTTCCTTGATTTCCTTCATCGGCCATCTGAATTTTAAACATTTATCCCATATTAATATCACAAAATAATAGTTAATCACATGATACGCAATCTAACCAAAACCGTAGATCATTGCTACTTTTACTCTATTCATATACTATTATGCATCTATTACACACTAGTAATGAAATAAAAATTACAATACCAACAGAAATAGAATCACACTAATAGTAATATGCATCCGTACACACATATTTTATTTTATTTTATTTTTATTTTATTATTATTATTATTATTATTATTATTATTATTATTACTACTACTACTACCGTTTCCTCCATTCTCACATTCACGGATATGGATTTATCCAAAAATCCATATTGCGCTCATCGTATTTCCATACGAGACGCTCTCCCACCTGACGCATTCTCTCACTGCTTTCTAAAATTTCCTCCCCAAAAGTCCTAAGTTCTTGGACGTTTTCTGCACTCATTGGGGGTGCAGGTTCTCGGACTGGGTTTGGAATCTGGGGTGTGGGTTCCTGATATGGGGGTGACAGTTCCTGAAATTGGTAAGGATCCTCTAAGATCTCCCCAATATATTCATCTTGGTAATAGGGATCTAAAGGGTCCATACCTGGATAGGCTTCTATGTTCTGTATGGGTGGATATTCCTGGATAGGATAACGTTGCACAAAGTCCCTATTATCGTCCCACCAGGGGTCGTAATTTGGGTCTAGAGGGTTTGGTGCAGGTACCCTAGGGATTTCTTCTGGGTTAAAGTCGTGCATCTCCACTTGGTTGTCAGGATTTTCTATCTCCATGGGTTGTTCTGGGTTTTGTGGTTGTGGGGCTACTAGTTGTTCCAGACTTGGGTCAACAGCAGTTGTAGCTAGGATATGGAAATTAGCTAAGCTTCTATTAAGCACATCTTGTGTATGGGCATCTGTTTCTCGCTTAATAGCTGCTAGAACTCTTTGCTGTTGCAATTTTCGCATTCTTTTCCTACGAGCAAAAGCTTCTTTACTGAACCGTACTCGTTTCTTATTAGGAAATGGTTCTTCAGATTGAGCTCTAAAGGCAAATATTCCTTCCTCCTGATCAGCAGAATACCCCGAAAGGGCAGGCTGTGATGATGTACCTTCACTCTTCGGTGAATCAGATAACTGACGATTCATGTCTGAGGGTCCTTGATCACTCATACTGTAAACTAACAAATAGTTAAATAACACATAACAAATAAATACAGTTATGCACGTATTTCCATAATTTATTTCCTAACAAAAAAAATATAGAATTTAAGTGTCAGCAGAACACTTCTTTGGCTCAGACCAGTGGCTAGGCTCTGATACCACCTTCTGTCGCAACCCCCGATCCCTTATCTGTCCCGGGAACGGGCGGACGCGAACTCAGAGTTTGGTGGTATCAGGTGTTTAATCTTGCAGCGGAATTTACATCAGGACCGTAGTTAGGAAATGTTTATCAGAGTAAAACCACCATATTTGACATTAATAATATCATGGGCAAAACCCAAGTTTCTTATTACCATACATTTATAGGGACAATCCCTATTTTATTGAATTTTAAAACATCGTTTATTAGGTAACTTTATAGCCACATTTTTCCCAAGCCTTCAGTGCTCTCCAGCTGGCTTTTCACTAATTGGTTGTCACATTGTGTTACCTGTAACGCGTTTTAAAAACATTTATCAGTCGGAAATACTGGTGAGTGAATCCCAATTTAATCAAGAAGCATTTTATCAATTAAAACAGTATTGAGAGCGATCACATTGTTTATGTCTACACAATTACTCATTCAGTACTTGCCACTCGACCGGATCTATGGCTATGGTCAAATTACCCATTGGCTAACTCGTTGTCCAATGGTAATGTACTGTCGTTCCCGACTTACTACTCGCAAGTAGTAATAAATTTTGTATACAAAACCCCATAATACTGGCAGTAATTGAAGAACTACAAAGACTCAATCACCGTTTAATCATTTTGTAAACATTCCAAAAAGGTTAACAAAAAGAGGATAAACTCACATTGCTATCTTAGACTTCGCGTAAGGGTTTCCTGGATATAATCTATAATTTATACAAATGTACATTGGTTAGTATCATAACCCTTTGAAATTATTAATGATACCCTCCCCGAGACGGCATTCCAATAACTACGTCGGGCAGAACCACGACAGTTATTACGGAACCCTAAATCAATCGGGCAGCGTATCTACTATGAAACTGGGGTTATAATACTTACAACAGAGCAGAACCTCGCTAATTATGGGTATAATACCCGACTATTATGCTTATAACTTCAGAAATTGAGATTGAGAATTTGAGAATGAGCGACGGAACTTCCCGTTGTCTTGACGAAACTGAAGAAAAGTTAGAAAATTCTGAACTGTGCGGGCAACGGTAGAGAGTGAGCTTGAGCCACTGAAAAGTGATATGCACAGAGGCCGTGGTACAAAGTCGTCTATTTAGGATAATTACATGAAACTTAACTTACTCATACTATAGTTCTCGCCATGGATTGGTAAGCTACAGAACTTGACCAACATGTGAGGAGACTATTGTATGCTGCTTAGTTCTTCGCCTTCTTACTCGGTGTAACAACTGGCACCAAACCGGTAATTTCCGTACAGTTTAATTATTACTTAATGTCTGCAATTATGTGCTTAAATGTCAACATTGTCTGATTTCATGCTATACTTGTGAATTCATGCACGTTTTATACTTCAAATATTGCTTTATGCATTACTGTTAGCGTTGCGTCAGAAAGACTAGTAAACTCACCGGTAAGACACATTGTGTCAGCAATTCTGCAGAAAGCAGTCAGACAGTAGAATTGGGGCCTAGGAGTAGGTCCAACATCTAAAATATATTAAAACCCAATTATGGATACAAGGGTTAACATATAGACTTTCCTGAAGCTAAATTTTGCACCAAAAAGCACCCGAAACACACTTTAAATACTGAATTTTACATATTTCAGCAAAATTCAGCATTGTAACAAGTTTGTAACATGTAAAAACATGACTAAATGGCCCTGGATGCTTTCCTAAATGTCGGGAATTAAAAGTGTCACAAAAGGGTACTTAAAGATCACTAAACGGAATAGTTTGACACTTTAACGAACCGGTATCTAACCGGACACTACCCGAAACATCAAAATTATACTAGAAGCATTGTTTATTTATTTCTGAGCTAGTTATGATCCCCGAACACCATAACACACTATATAACACCATATATGCATAACACCTAAATCATTACACTTAAATTCTAACTAAGTAACATAACTTACCATTAAACACCAACTATACCCCCCCTCCCTTAAATGAACGGTCACCCATGTGACCCCACCAACAAAATCCTACATGATCTTATTAGATAGCATATAATCTTGTGAGATTTGATTAGAAGATTGTGTTGTGTACTTGAAGAACATATTAACCAAAGGATAATGCATCAAAATGGTTATAAGAAGACTTAGTGTCCATCATCTCTCACACACCAAACCCACACCACACTTCTCCTCCCTCTTCTCTCCCTTTCGGCCGAGATCAACCCACAACACCACCACCATCTTCATCCAATTCTCATACAATCCCAAGTTATCACAAGGTGCTAGAAGGTGCCTAAGGAGGTTTGGAGCTTGTGGATCTTGAAGGACCTTTCCCATTTTCTTTTATCCAACACATTTGTCATCTTCAACTTCTTGTGTTCATCCCTAGCCTTAGAGCTAGTAGTAAGGCCCTAATAATCCTTTGTTACTTCATATTTTGATGGTTAAAAGACGATGAACACTGTTAATCTTGAAGAACACTAAAGAACATGATCATGATACTTTAACATAAGCTTAATAACATAAGAATACATGTTGATTTGTGTTGATTTGCTTCTTGATGATTGATTATTTGTGTTAGTGATGTTGAACATCATAAGAAACCTACTAGATTGTGATTAAACACATGATCTAGTAAGTTAAGGTGATGATCTTGTGAAAGACCAAGATGATCACACTTTATATACATGAACTTGAATGATGAAATTTGTTTTCATATGTAAAAATGATTCAAAAAAAATACAAATCTTGTAAATAGATGATTACAAAACTAATTTTCTCAAGAAGCCAAGTTTATTTATAAGAATTACAAGGTCATGGTTTCTAAGTAAACTAATCATATTTTTTTATGATTAATCAAGACTAGGAACATGATTATAACAAGATAAATACAAAATAAATATTTTTAGAAAAATCATCTTACAAGTTGTAAATGACTAAATCTTTCAAGAATATGAGTTAGAAACAAATAAATATGTTTTAAAGGGTAACTAAACCTACTAAATAACATGGTAAGTTACTACAAGTTTTTACAAAAACTTCAAGTTCATGACGTAGTGTAATATACTTGATTTTGACACTCGGTAAGTGTTGAATGAGTTGTTGATTGTTGTTAATTGGTTTGTGACGATTTTAAAAGAAAATAAACACATGTTTTGAAAACATAGGAAACCTCAATTTTTAGGGGAAACATGTCAGAATTTTTATAAAATTGTGACACTTAAAGAAATATAAATTTTGATGAAACTTATTCCCTTAAAATTCACCTAAAAATATTTACCAAGGTTTCCCTAATTTTTGTGTAAATTTTCCAAGTTAAGAAATGATTATTTCTTCAAGATAAAAATTGATACTAAGTATGTATATTTTTGAGAAAAATATATATATTTATTGGTCACCAAATTTTGTGCTAAGTGTATGTAATATGTATTGTATGTAATAGTGTATTAGGACTTGAAAATACACTAAATACTCCCAAGGGGTAGAAATACAAAAATACACATACAACATGCTTAGACAAATACAAGAACATATATTTATGAAAATATATTTCTTAAAAGATTATGTAACTTGGACAAGTTACGAACTTAAAATGTCTTCTCGGACGAATATATATAACTCGGGTGAAAAATACAAGATACTTATATTTATTTTTGAGAAAATAATATAAGTAAGATACATAGTTAAAAATATAAATTATTTTTAACAACAAAGAACACATACATAAAAGATGATGACTTGTACTTGTGCGATACAAGTCTAGTGACTAGCGTTAATAAAACACGTATAGGTCACGACGCTATATAAGCAAACCCGGTGAAGTTTACGGCGCAGGGAACGCAAAGTTGTGAGTTCATGTCCCCACTTTTAAACTTTTTCTTGTTTTCTAAACTTGGGGAAAATACATGTGTTATGGTATGTGGAATACAAAAACTAAGGAATGATACTTTAGATCATGTCACGAATAGGGTACCATAAGCACCATTAATCAGTTACATACCAAGACCGCGGAACAAAATGTTAGATCTAATGGGTTTCAGGCAGCCACACTCTTGGTGATACTAGTACCAAGCAGTGCTTTTGTGTCTCTAGTCGTGAATCGACAGTCGTGGATTCGACAGTTAAAAATGTCTATGGTTTGGATGCTTCCTATGTCGTGTCACATGTTAATGGCCTTGCAAACCATTAGCGATCTCGATTTCCTTACATTTACAGAAATACTTGTTTCATACAAATTACATACCATGTTTTCATTCAAAGTATACAAACGTTCAATACAAAAACTGCATGAATTCACACCAACATTATGTTGACGGTTTTTCCAAAAACTCACATGTATTTCAGGTAACTAAAGTGGATGTGCGCGCGGTCTTACTCTTGCTCTTGGATGTTGTTTATGTTGTTAGCTATGTGTGTCAAGACTCCTATGCCGTTTTGCTGGGTTTGGTTGTTATGTCCCACTCCGTGTGGTGATATAAGGACCAAAACCTTTATGTTTGTCTTTGAATAAAGTTGTAAACCTTTCAAACAATATGTTGCCTTGTGATGTAAACGTTTAACTTATGTTATGTTAATGGCATTTGGAGTTATTTTACGAGCATGTAGTATGTTTACCTTTCGTATGCAATGAGAACCTTTCAAGATCACACCTCGTGCTTCCGCCTTAGAAAGGGGTGTGACAGATTGGTATCAGAGTTGCGATTGTAGTGAACCAGGATTTCTTCTCGAGTCTAGACTACAATCTTTAGGATCCTCTCACGAAAACAATTTTTCAAAAGTTTTCATTGCATAAAACTTTCCGCGACATCCACTGCCTGAAACAGTTTTTCAAAGAGTCAAGTAAGGACACTACGAGACTTAGGGTGCACTGGAGTAGCACTTGTCTTTGACTAGAAATTACTTGCAACTATGTGTAATAATTGATATATATATATACTAGAAATAGAATATCTCAGGTACTCGTGTCTTCGCCTGAAAGCAGTGGCCTATCTGAAGGAAGTGATCCGATGATGAAACGAACTTTGCGGACTGTGCAAGGAATTACGTAATTATGGATGCATACATAATTATGGAATTCAGTGCTCAGAAACCACAACAAGTCTTGTCACGTATCATAAGGGATTCTTCCAGCACAAGAAAAGGTCAAACGTACACCCTCACCCAGCCTATTAAATACTCTGTTGGAGTAATGATTTAGGGTATAAAGACATGAACCGCCAATGTGAAGAAAGATATGTTGTCCTTTACATATATTAAACTTGTACTATGGGATGATGTAACCCTTATGCATTTTGTTTACTTCGCAAACAATGATGTAACAAGTTGCCCTGATATGTGTAAAGACTCGGTGAATATCTTATGACACATCAGTATTTATCTATTTATGCATGCTTGTTGCTGTATGAATTGATTTATACGTTTAGCAGATTGTTTGATGTCACTTATGTGGGTATATGCTTGTGTATATATACTACTACTGTCTCGTATGACGATATCAAACAAATGTCTAACCTTATTGTGTTGTGTTCTGTCAGAACATGGCACCTAGGAGAGCTGTGAACAATCAGGATTCCGATCAACCCCCTCCTCCTCTTCTACAGAGGACTGTTGAAGAACTGAACGCCCTACTGGAAGAAAGGATCTCTGCAGCTATCGCCCAATACGAGGTGAACCGCACCGAACAAAGTGGAGGACCAAGCAATGCTAGACGTAATGGACAGGGAGATACATCTGGAGGAAACACAGCTCAAGGCTGCACCTTCAAGCAGTTTCTCGACTGCAAACCACTGAACTACGACGGCACTGGAGGTGCAGTGGCTTTTGTACGCTGGACGGATAAGACTGATTCCACTATCCGTATGAGCAAGTGTACCGCAGATCAGCAAGTCACTTTTGTTACGGGGTTGTTTGTTGATGAAGCTTTGACTTGGTTGAATTTGCAAGTCCAGACTCTGGGTGATGATGCTGTGTACGGCATGAGGTGGGATGAGCTAAAGGAACAAATGAGAGAGAAGTATTGCTCTCGTGCTGAACTCCAAAGGTTGGAGACTGAGTTCTGGCATTTGACCATGGAAGGTGCTGACATTACTGGTTATACCCGTAGGTTCCATGATTTGTCAAGAGTGATCCCCTACATGGTGACTCCTGAATTTAAGCGCGTTGAGCGCTACATCTGGGGATTGGCTCCAGAATTTCGCAGCATGGTAACTTCGGCTAAACCTGAAACGATCACTCAGGCTGTAACTCTGGCTGTCAGCCTTACTGAAGATGCTGTCCGAGTGAAGAAGTTATCGATGAACCCTACTGAAAAGACTGAGACGCACGCTGAGTCGTCTGGTGATAAGAAGAGGAAGCATTCAAACCTGAATCAAGCAACCCGCAGTAACAACAAGGGTTCCAACAATAAGAAACGCAACCCCAACCCACCACAGGAGGCGAGAACTCTTGCAGCCATGAATGACGCTCCTGCCAGAGGATACCAGGGTACTCTGCCCATCTGCAACCAGTGCAAGCGTCATCATGAAGGAGCTTGTCACATTCCAAAATGCGACAAGTGTGGAAAACTGGGTCACCATACTGATAACTGTTGGGGAAAAGGAAGGAACGGGAATGGAAACCGCAACGGTGCTGGCAATAGAAACGGTGGTGGAAATGGCAATGGCAATGGTAACCGGAATGGTAATGGAGCTGGGCAGAACCTAGGATGCTTTGGTTGTGGAAGCAAGGACCATTTCAAGAAAGATTGCCCAAGGGAGAACACTGCTCAGGCTCGAGCATTCGTGATTGGAGCAAGGAACGCACGCGAGGACCCTAATGTGGTCACCGATACGTTTCTCGTTAACAAACACTTTGCATCCATACTATTTGACACTGGTGCTGATTATAGCTTCATGTCTGTGGAATTTAAACGTATGTTTGGAATAGAATCTAGTAGATTAGATATTCCTTATTCCATAGAACTAGCCAATGGTAAACTTGTTGAATCGGGCGAAGTTGTTAGGGGTTGCACATTAGAACTTGGTGAGCAAAGATTTAGCATCGACCTCTTACCTATTCAATTGGGTAGCTTCGATGTAGTGGTCGGAATGGACTGGTTGTCCAAGAACAAGGCTAAAGTTGTTTGTCACGAGAAAATCATTCGCATCCCTCTTGCGAATGATGAAACTCTCATCGTAAATGGAGAAAAACGAGACGCGCCTCTGCGAATCATCAGTTGTATGAAGGCGCAGAAGTGCTTAAGGAAAGGATGTGTTGCCTTCCTGGCACACGTTGTAGATAAGAAGGCTAAGGAGCCGAAACTCGAGGACATTCCTGTGGTGAAGGAATTCGCTGATGTTTTTCCCGAAGATCTGCCAGAACTACCTCCGCAACGACAAGTCGAATTCCATATAGACCTGGTTCCAGGAGCCGTTCCTGTAGCCAAGGCATCCTATTGGCTTGCACCATCCGAAATGCAAGAATTATCTACACAACTCCAGGAGTTGTTGGATAAAGGATTCATAAGGCCAAGCTTCTCGCCTTGGGGAGCTCCAGTATTGTTCGTGAAGAAGAAGGATGGAACTTTGCGGATGTATATCGACTATAGAGAGTTGAACAAGCTCACAATCAAAAATCGGTACCCACTACCGAGGATTGATGACTTATTCGATCAGTTGCGAGGATCGAGCTACTATTCCAAGATCGACCTTCGATCTGGATACCATTAGTTAAGAATCCAAGAGAAAAGCGTACCAAAGACTGCATTCCGAACACGTTATGGGCATTACGAATTCCTTGTGATGCCACTCGGACTGACGAACGCGCCAGCGGTATTTATGGATCTGATGAACCGCGTTTGCAAACCATATCTCGATAAATTCGTGATTGTATTTATCGATGATATCCTGATTTACTCGCGAATGAGAGAAGAGCACGAGCAACACCTCAGGACCATTTTAGAACTACTGAAGAAAGAGAAACTTTATGCAAAGTTCTCAAATTGCGAATTCTGGATTCGCGAAGTACAATTCCTTGGTCACGATGTGAACGAGAAGGGCATTCATGTAGACCCAGCCAAGATTAAAGCAATAAAGAATTGAGAAGCCCCCAAAACCCCAACTGAAGTTCGACAATTTTTGGGCTTGGCGGGCTATTACCGACGATTTATCGAGAATTTCTCCAAGATAGCTCAACTGCTGACTACCCTTATGCAGAAAGACAAGAAGTACGACTGGGGTAATAAGCAGGAAGAAGCCTTCCAACTGCTCAAAAATAAGCTATGCGATGCACCGATACTATCCTTACCCGAAGGCACGGAAGAATTTGTGGTATACTGCGACGCTTCGCGTCAAGGTTTGGGTTGCGTGCTCATGCAACGCCAAAAGGTCATCGCTTACGCTTCAAGACAATTGAAGGTGCATGAAAGGAACTATACCACTCACGACCTAGAGCTAGGCGCAGTGGTATTTGCCTTGAAGATCTGGCGACATTATTTATATGGTACTCGATGTACAATCTTCACAGATCACAAAAGCCTACAACACATATTTGATCAGAAGGAATTAAACATGCGTCAGCGACGATGGGTTGAGTTGCTGAACGATTATGACTGTGAGATTAAATACCATCCTGGAAAGGCAAACGTTGTAGCAGACGCGTTAAGCCGAAAGGAAAGGGTTAAGACCCTAAGGGTTCGAGAATTGGAAATGACTATTCGAACGAACCTCACTACACGCATTCATGACGCATAACAAGAAGCCCTTAAGGGAGAGAATCGTAGAGCTGAATACCTCCGAGGTATGCTGAAGAATTTGGTGCCGAACAAAGAGGGAACCTTATACTTTAGTGGGCGTATTTGGCTTCCGCTCTATGGCGGTATTCGAGAAGTCATCCTTAATGAAGCTCACAAGTCGAGATACTCGATCCATCCAGGATCGGACAAAATGTATCAAGACTTGAAGGAATACTATTGGTGGCTGAGGCTTAAAAGTGACGTTGTTGTTTATGCTGGAAAGTGCCTAACCTGTGCTAAGGTTAAGGCTGAATATCAGAAACCGTCTGGCCTACTGCAACAACCAGAGATACCCATGTGGAAGTGGGAGCAAATCTCAATGGACTTCATAACAAAATTACCCAGGACCCCTAGGGGGCACGATATGATATGGGTGATAGTCGATCGATTAACAAAGTTTGCGCATTTCCTACCAATCCGAGAGAAGGATAGCATTGGAAAGCTTGCTGAGCTGTACTTGAAAGAAATCGTGGCACGTCACGGAGTGCCTATCTCAATTATTTCAGACAGAGACGGACGTTTTGTCTCGAGGATCTGGCAATCCTTCCAGGAAGCCTTTGGATCTCAACTAGATCTAAGCACGGCCTTCCATCCGCAAACAGACGGCCAGAGCGAACAAACCATACAAACACTAGAAGATATGCTTCGCGCATGTGTTATGGACCTAGGCAGCAGCTGGGATACTCATCTACCTTTAGTTGAGTTTTCCTACAATAACAGTTATCATACGGGCATAAAAGTCGCACCATTCGAAGCCCTATATGGCCGCAAGTGCCGCTCGCCATTATGTTGGGCAGACGCTGGAGACAAACGAATGGTTGGTCCTGAACTTGTTCAAGAGACAACTGACAAAATCATGCAGATCCGAGAGCGCATTAAGGTGGCTCGAGATCGACAAAAGAGCTACGCTGATCGAAGAAGGAAACCCTTAGAATTCGAGGTGGGAGACAAAGTTTTGTTGAAGGTCTCACCTTGGAAGGGCGTAGTAAGATTTGGAAAACGTGGAAAGCTGAATCCACGATACATCAGACCATTCAAGATCTTGGAAAGAATTGGTACCGTGGCTTACAAGTTGGAATTACCGGAAGAACTTAACGGAGTACATGATACGTTTCATGTATCCAACCTCAAGAAGAGTCCAACCCAAGAAACAGTGATCATCCCTGCGGATGAAGTGCATATTGACGACACACTCCGATTTACAGAACAACCCGTTGAGGTTACAGACTGGAAAGTCAACAAGATCCGGAGGAGTAGTGTCAAACTTGTCAAAGTACGTTGGAACTCTAAGCACGGACCCGAGTACACGTGGGAACGTGAAGACCAGTTTAAAGACAAGTACCCCCACCTATTCAAGAAAACTCCTGCGAGAGATAGCTCAGTCTGAATTTTGGGACGAAATTCTTTTAACGGGGGGAGACTGTGACAACTGGCACCAAACCGGTAATTTCCGTACAGTTTACTTATTACTTAATGTCTGCAATTATGTGCTTAAATGTCAACATTGTCTGATTTCATGCTATACTTGTGAATTCATACATGTTTTATACTTCAAATATTGTTTTATGCATTACTGTTAGCGTTGCGTCAGAAAGACTAGTAAACTCACCGGCAAGACACATTGTGTCAGCAATTCTGTAGAAAGCAGTCAGACAGTAGAATTGGGGCCTAGGAGTAGGTCCAACATCTAAAATACATTAAAACCCAATTATGGATATAAGGGTTAACATATAGACTTTCTGGAAGCTAAATTATGCACCAAAAAGCACCCGAAACACACTTTAAATACTGAATTTTACATATTTCAGCAAAATTCAGCATTGTAACAAGTTTGTAACATGTAAAAACATGACTAAATAGCCCTGAATGCTTTCCTAAATGTCGGGAATTAAAAGTGTCACAAAAGGGTACTTAAAGATCACTAAACGGAATAGTTTGACACTTTAACGAACCGGTATCTAACCGAACAACCGGACACTACCCGAAACATCAAAATTATACTAGAAGCATTGTTTATTTATTTCTGAGCTAGTTATGATCCCCGAACACCATAACACACTATATAACACCATATATGCATAACACCTAAATCATTACACTTAAATTCTAACTAAGTAACATAACTTACCATTAAACACCAACTATACCCCCCCCTCCCTTAAATGAACGGTCACCCATGTGACCCCACCAACAAAATCCTACATGATCTTATTAGATAGCATATAATCTTGTGAGATTTGATTAGAAGATTGTGTTGTGTACTTGAAGAACATATTAACCAAAGGATAATGCATCAAAATGGTTATAAGAAGACTTAGTGTCCATCATCTCTCACACACCAAACCCACACCACACTTCTCCTCCCTCTTCTCTCCCTTTCGGCCGAGATCAACCCACAACACCACCACCATCTTCATCCAATTCTCATACAATCCCAAGTTATCACAAGGTGCTAGAAGGTGCCTAAGGAGGTTTGGAGCTTGTGGATCTTGAAGGACCTTTCCCATTTGCTTTTATCCAACACATTTGTCATCTTCAACTTCTTGTGTTCATCCCTAGCCTTAGAGCTAGTAGTAAGGCCCTAATAATCCTTTGTTACTTCATATTTTGATGGTTAAAAGACGATGAACACTGTTAATCTTGAAGAACACTAAAGAACATGATCATGATACTTTAACATAAGCTTAATAACATAAGAATACATGTTGATTTGTGTTGATTTGCTTCTTGATGATTGATTATTTGTGTTAGTGATGTTGAACATCATAAGAAACCTACTAGATTGTGATTAAACACATGATCTAGTAAGTTAAGGTGATGATCTTGTGAAAGACCAAGATGATCACACTTTATATACATGAACTTGAATGATGAAATTTGTTTTCATATGTAAAGATGATTCAAACAAAATACAATCTTGTAAATAGATGATTACAAAACTAATTTTCTCAAGAAACCAAGTTTATTTATAAGAATTACAAGGTCATGGTTTCTAAGTAAACTAATCATTTTTTTATGATTAATCAAGACTAGGAACATGATTATAACAAGATAAATACAAAAGAAATATTTTTAGAAAAATCATCTTACAAGTTGTAAATGACTAAATATTTCAAGAATATGAGTTAGAAACAAATAAATATGTTTTAAAGGGTAACTAAACCTACTAAATAACATGGTAAGTTACTACAAGTTTTTACAAAAACTTCAAGTTGATGACGTAGTGTAATATACTTGATTTTAACACTCGGTAAGTGTTGAATGAGTTGTTGATTGTTGTTAATTGGTTTGTGACGATTTTAAAAGAAAATAAACACATGTTTTGAAAACATGGGAAACCTCCATTTTTACGGGAAACCATGTCAAAATTTTTATAAAATTTTGACACTTAGAGAAATATAAATTTTGGTGAAACTTATTCCCTAAAAATTCACCTAAAAATATTTACCAAAATTTCCCTAATTTTTGTGTAAAATTTCCAAGTTAAGAGATGATGATTTCTTCAAGATAAAAATTGATACTAAGTATGTATATTTTTGAGAAAAATATATATATTTATTGGTCACCAAATTTTGTACTAAGTGTATGTAATATGTATTGTATGTAATAGTGTATTAGGACTTGAAAATACACTAAATACTCTCAAGGGGTAGAAATACAAAAATACACATACAACATGCTTAGACAAATACAAGAACATATATTTATGAAAATATATTTCTTAAAAGATTATGTAACTTGGACAAGTTACGAACTTAAAATGTCTTCTCGGACGAATATGTATAACTCGGGTGAAAAATACAAGATACTTATATTTATTTTTGAGAAAATAATATAAGTAAGATACATAGTTAAAAATATAAATTATTTTTAACAACAAAGAACACATACATAAAAGATGGTGACTTGTACTTGTGCGATACAAGTCTAGTGACTAACGTTAATAAAACACGTATAGGTCATGACGCTATATAAGCAAACCCGGTGAAGATTACGGCGCAGGGAACACAAAGTTGTGAGTTCATGTCCCCACTTTTAAACTTTTTCTTGTTTTCTAAACTTGGGGAAAATACATGTGTTATGGTATGTGGAATACAAAAACTAAGGAATGATACTTTAGATCATGTCACGAATAGGGTACCATAAGCAACATTAATCAGTTACATACCAAGACCGCGGAACAAAATGTTAGATCTAATGGGTTTCAGGCAGCCACACTCTTGGTGATACTAGTACCAAGCAGTGCTTTTGTGTCTCTAGTCGTGAATCGACAGTCGTGGATTCGACAGTTAAAAATGCCTATGGTTTGGATGCTTCCTATGTCATGTCACATGTTAATGGCCTTGCAGACCATTAGCGATCTCAATTTCCTTACATTTACAGAAATACTTGTTTCATAAAAATTACATACCATGTTTTTATTCAAAGTATACAAACATTCAATACAAAAACTGCATGAATTCACACCAACATTATGTTGACGTTTTCCCAAAAACTCACATGTATTTCAGGTAACTAAAGTTGATGTGCGCGCGGTCTTACTCTTGCTCTTGGATGTTGTTTATGTTGTTAGCTATGTGTGTCAAGACTCCTATGCCGTTTTGCTGGGTTTGGTTGTTATGTCCCACTCCGTGTGGTGATATAAGGACCAAAACCTTTATGTTTGTCTTTGAATAAAGTTGTAAACCTTTCAAACAATATGTTGTCTTGTGATGTAAACATTTAACTTATGTTATGTTAATGGCATTTGGAGTTATTTTACGAGCATGTAGTATGTTTACCTTTCGTGTGCAATGAGAACCTTTCAAGATCACACCTCGTGCTTCCGCCTTAGAAAGGGGTGTGACAGATTGGTATCAGAGCTGCGATTGTAGTGAACCAGGATTCCTTCTCGAGTCTAGACTACAATCTTTAGGATCCTCTCACGAAAACAATTTTTCAAAAGTTTTCATTGCATAAAACTTTCCGCAACATCCACTGCCTGAAACAGTTTTTCAAAGAGTCAAGTAAGGACACTACGAGACTTAGGGTGCACTGGAGTAGCACTTGTCTTTGACTAGAAATTACTTGCAACTATGTGTAATAATTGATATACATATATACTAGAAATAGAATATCTCAGGTACTCGTGTCTTCGCCTGAAAGCAGTGGCCTATCTGAAGGAAGTGATCCGATGATGAAACGAACTGTGCGGACTGTGCAAGGAATTACGTAATTATGGATGCATACATAATTATGGAATTCAGTGCACAGAAACCACAAGTCTTGTCACGTATCATAAGGGATTATTGCAGCACAAGGAAAGGTCAAACGTGAACACCCTCACCTAGCCTATTAAATACTCGGTGAATATCTTATGACACATCAGTATTTATCTATTTATGCATGCTTGTTGCTGTATGAATTGATTTATACGTTTGGCAGATTGTTTGATGTCACTTATGTGGGTATATGCTTGTGTATATATACTACTACTGTCTCGTATGACGATATCAAACAAATGTCTAACCTTATTGTGTTGTGTTCTGTCAGAACATGGCACCTAGGAGAGCTGTGAACAATCAGGATTCCGATCAACCCCCTCCTCCTCTTCTACAGAGGACTGTTGAAGAACTGAACGCCCTACTGGAAGAAAGGATCTCTGCAGCTATCGCCCAATACGAGGTGAACCGCACCGAACAAAGTGGATGACCAAGCAATGCTAGACGTAATGGACAGGGAGATACATCTGGAGGAAACACAGCTCAAGGCTGCACCTTCAAGCAGTTTCTCGACTGCAAACCACTGAACTACGACGGCACTGGAGGTGCAGTGGCTTTTGTACGCTGGACGGATAAGACTGATTCCACTATCCGTATGAGCAAGTGTACCGCAGATCAGCAAGTCACTTTTGTTACGGGGTTGTTTGTTGATGAAGCTTTGACTTGGTTGAATTTGCAAGTCCAGACTCTGGGTGATGATGCTGTGTACGGCATGAGGTGGGATGAGCTAAAGGAACAAATGAGAGAGAAGTATTGCTCTCGTGCTGAACTCCAAAGGTTGGAGACTGAGTTCTGGCATTTGACCATGGAAGGTGCTGACATTACTGGTTATACCCGTAGGTTCCATGATTTGTCAAGAGTGATCCCCTACATGGTGACTCCTGAATTTAAGCGCGTTGAGCGCTACATCTGGGGATTGGCTCCAGAATTTCGCAGCATGGTAACTTCGGCTAAACCTGAAACGATCACTCAGGCTGTAACTCTGGCTGTCAGCCTTACTGAAGATGCTGTCCGAGTGAAGAAGTTATCGATGAACCCTACTGAAAAGACTGAGACGCACGCTGAGTCGTCTGGTGATAAGAAGAGGAAGCATTCAAACCTGAATCAAGCAACCCGCAGTAACAACAAGGGTTCCAACAATAAGAAACGCAACCCCAACCCACCACAGGAGGCGAGAACTCTTGCAGCCATGAATGACGCTCCTGCCAGAGGATACCAGGGTACTCTGCCCATCTGCAACCAGTGCAAGCGTCATCATGAAGGAGCTTGTCACATTCCAAAATGCGACAAGTGTGGAAAACTGGGTCACCATACTGATAACTGTTGGGGAAAAGGAAGGAACGGGAATGGAAACCGCAACGGTGCTGGCAATAGAAACGGTGGTGGAAATGGCAATGGCAATGGTAACCGGAATGGTAATGGAGCTGGGCAGAACCTAGGATGCTTTGGTTGTGGAAGCAAGGACCATTTCAAGAAAGATTGCCCAAGGGAGAACACTGCTCAGGCTCGAGCATTCGTGATTGGAGCAAGGAACGCACGCGAGGACCCTAATGTGGTCACCGATACGTTTCTCGTTAACAAACACTTTGCATCCATACTATTTGACACTGGTGCTGATTATAGCTTCATGTCTGTGGAATTTAAACGTATGTTTGGAATAGAATCTAGTAGATTAGATATTCCTTATTCCATAGAACTAGCCAATGGTAAACTTGTTGAATCGGGCGAAGTTGTTAGGGGTTGCACATTAGAACTTGGTGAGCAAAGATTTAGCATCGACCTCTTACCTATTCAATTGGGTAGCTTCGATGTAGTGGTCGGAATGGACTGGTTGTCCAAGAACAAGGCTAAAGTTGTTTGTCACGAGAAAATCATTCGCATCCCTCTTGCGAATGATGAAACTCTCATCGTAAATGGAGAAAAACGAGACGCGCCTCTGCGAATCATCAGTTGTATGAAGGCGCAGAAGTGCTTAAGGAAAGGATGTGTTGCCTTCCTGGCACACGTTGTAGATAAGAAGGCTAAGGAGCCGAAACTCGAGGACATTCCTGTGGTGAAGGAATTCGCTGATGTTTTTCCCGAAGATCTGCCAGAACTACCTCCGCAACGACAAGTCGAATTCCATATAGACCTGGTTCCAGGAGCCGTTCCTGTAGCCAAGGCATCCTATTGGCTTGCACCATCCGAAATGCAAGAATTATCTACACAACTCCAGGAGTTGTTGGATAAAGGATTCATAAGGCCAAGCTTCTCGCCTTGGGGAGCTCCAGTATTGTTCGTGAAGAAGAAGGATGGAACTTTGCGGATGTATATCGACTATAGAGAGTTGAACAAGCTCACAATCAAAAATCGGTACCCACTACCGAGGATTGATGACTTATTCGATCAGTTGCGAGGATCGAGCTACTATTCCAAGATCGACCTTCGATCTGGATACCATTAGTTAAGAATCCAAGAGAAAAGCGTACCAAAGACTGCATTCCGAACACGTTATGGGCATTACGAATTCCTTGTGATGCCACTCGGACTGACGAACGCGCCAGCGGTATTTATGGATCTGATGAACCGCGTTTGCAAACCATATCTCGATAAATTCGTGATTGTATTTATCGATGATATCCTGATTTACTCGCGAATGAGAGAAGAGCACGAGCAACACCTCAGGACCATTTTAGAACTACTGAAGAAAGAGAAACTTTATGCAAAGTTCTCAAATTGCGAATTCTGGATTCGCGAAGTACAATTCCTTGGTCACGATGTGAACGAGAAGGGCATTCATGTAGACCCAGCCAAGATTAAAGCAATAAAGAATTGAGAAGCCCCCAAAACCCCAACTGAAGTTCGACAATTTTTGGGCTTGGCGGGCTATTACCGACGATTTATCGAGAATTTCTCCAAGATAGCTCAACTGCTGACTACCCTTATGCAGAAAGACAAGAAGTACGACTGGGGTAATAAGCAGGAAGAAGCCTTCCAACTGCTCAAAAATAAGCTATGCGATGCACCGATACTATCCTTACCCGAAGGCACGGAAGAATTTGTGGTATACTGCGACGCTTCGCGTCAAGGTTTGGGTTGCGTGCTCATGCAACGCCAAAAGGTCATCGCTTACGCTTCAAGACAATTGAAGGTGCATGAAAGGAACTATACCACTCACGACCTAGAGCTAGGCGCAGTGGTATTTGCCTTGAAGATCTGGCGACATTATTTATATGGTACTCGATGTACAATCTTCACAGATCACAAAAGCCTACAACACATATTTGATCAGAAGGAATTAAACATGCGTCAGCGACGATGGGTTGAGTTGCTGAACGATTATGACTGTGAGATTAAATACCATCCTGGAAAGGCAAACGTTGTAGCAGACGCGTTAAGCCGAAAGGAAAGGGTTAAGACCCTAAGGGTTCGAGAATTGGAAATGACTATTCGAACGAACCTCACTACACGCATTCATGACGCATAACAAGAAGCCCTTAAGGGAGAGAATCGTAGAGCTGAATACCTCCGAGGTATGCTGAAGAATTTGGTGCCGAACAAAGAGGGAACCTTATACTTTAGTGGGCGTATTTGGCTTCCGCTCTATGGCGGTATTCGAGAAGTCATCCTTAATGAAGCTCACAAGTCGAGATACTCGATCCATCCAGGATCGGACAAAATGTATCAAGACTTGAAGGAATACTATTGGTGGCTGAGGCTTAAAAGTGACGTTGTTGTTTATGCTGGAAAGTGCCTAACCTGTGCTAAGGTTAAGGCTGAATATCAGAAACCGTCTGGCCTACTGCAACAACCAGAGATACCCATGTGGAAGTGGGAGCAAATCTCAATGGACTTCATAACAAAATTACCCAGGACCCCTAGGGGGCACGATATGATATGGGTGATAGTCGATCGATTAACAAAGTTTGCGCATTTCCTACCAATCCGAGAGAAGGATAGCATTGGAAAGCTTGCTGAGCTGTACTTGAAAGAAATCGTGGCACGTCACGGAGTGCCTATCTCAATTATTTCAGACAGAGACGGACGTTTTGTCTCGAGGATCTGGCAATCCTTCCAGGAAGCCTTTGGATCTCAACTAGATCTAAGCACGGCCTTCCATCCGCAAACAGACGGCCAGAGCGAACAAACCATACAAACACTAGAAGATATGCTTCGCGCATGTGTTATGGACCTAGGCAGCAGCTGGGATACTCATCTACCTTTAGTTGAGTTTTCCTACAATAACAGTTATCATACGGGCATAAAAGTCGCACCATTCGAAGCCCTATATGGCCGCAAGTGCCGCTCGCCATTATGTTGGGCAGACGCTGGAGACAAACGAATGGTTGGTCCTGAACTTGTTCAAGAGACAACTGACAAAATCATGCAGATCCGAGAGCGCATTAAGGTGGCTCGAGATCGACAAAAGAGCTACGCTGATCGAAGAAGGAAACCCTTAGAATTCGAGGTGGGAGACAAAGTTTTGTTGAAGGTCTCACCTTGGAAGGGCGTAGTAAGATTTGGAAAACGTGGAAAGCTGAATCCACGATACATCAGACCATTCAAGATCTTGGAAAGAATTGGTACCGTGGCTTACAAGTTGGAATTACCGAAAGAACTTAACGGAGTACATGATACGTTTCATGTATCCAACCTCAAGAAGAGTCCAACCCAAGAAACAGTGATCATCCCTGCGGATGAAGTGCATATTGACGACACACTCCGATTTACAGAACAACCCGTTGAGGTTACAGACTGGAAAGTCAACAAGATCCGGAGGAGTAGTGTCAAACTTGTCAAAGTACGTTGGAACTCTAAGCACGGACCCGAGTACACGTGGGAACGTGAAGACCAGTTTAAAGACAAGTACCCCCACCTATTCAAGAAAACTCCTGCGAGAGATAGCTCAGTCTGAATTTTGGGACGAAATTCTTTTAACGGGGGGAGACTGTGACAACTGGCACCAAACCGGTAATTTCCGTACAGTTTACTTATTACTTAATGTCTGCAATTATGTGCTTAAATGTCAACATTGTCTGATTTCATGCTATACTTGTGAATTCATGCATGTTTTATACTTCAAATATTGTTTTATGCATTACTGTTAGCGTTGCGTCAGAAAGACTAGTAAACTCACCGGCAAGACACATTGTGTCAGCAATTCTGTAGAAAGCAGTCAGACAGTAGAATTGGGGCCTAGGAGTAGGTCCAACATCTAAAATACATTAAAACCCAATTATGGATATAAGGGTTAACATATAGACTTTCTGGAAGCTAAATTATGCACCAAAAAGCACCCGAAACACACTTTAAATACTGAATTTTACATATTTCAGCAAAATTCAGCATTGTAACAAGTTTGTAACATGTAAAAACATGACTAAATAGCCCTGAATGCTTTCCTAAATGTCGGGAATTAAAAGTGTCACAAAAGGGTACTTAAAGATCACTAAACGGAATAGTTTGACACTTTAACGAACCGGTATCTAACCGAACAACCGGACACTACCCGAAACATCAAAATTATACTAGAAGCATTGTTTATTTATTTCTGAGCTAGTTATGATCCCCGAACACCATAACACACTATATAACACCATATATGCATAACACCTAAATCATTACACTTAAATTCTAACTAAGTAACATAACTTACCATTAAACACCAACTATACCCCCCCCTCCCTTAAATGAACGGTCACCCATGTGACCCCACCAACAAAATCCTACATGATCTTATTAGATAGCATATAATCTTGTGAGATTTGATTAGAAGATTGTGTTGTGTACTTGAAGAACATATTAACCAAAGGATAATGCATCAAAATGGTTATAAGAAGACTTAGTGTCCATCATCTCTCACACACCAAACCCACACCACACTTCTCCTCCCTCTTCTCTCCCTTTCGGCCGAGATCAACCCACAACACCACCACCATCTTCATCCAATTCTCATACAATCCCAAGTTATCACAAGGTGCTAGAAGGTGCCTAAGGAGGTTTGGAGCTTGTGGATCTTGAAGGACCTTTCCCATTTGCTTTTATCCAACACATTTGTCATCTTCAACTTCTTGTGTTCATCCCTAGCCTTAGAGCTAGTAGTAAGGCCCTAATAATCCTTTGTTACTTCATATTTTGATGGTTAAAAGACGATGAACACTGTTAATCTTGAAGAACACTAAAGAACATGATCATGATACTTTAACATAAGCTTAATAACATAAGAATACATGTTGATTTGTGTTGATTTGCTTCTTGATGATTGATTATTTGTGTTAGTGATGTTGAACATCATAAGAAACCTACTAGATTGTGATTAAACACATGATCTAGTAAGTTAAGGTGATGATCTTGTGAAAGACCAAGATGATCACACTTTATATACATGAACTTGAATGATGAAATTTGTTTTCATATGTAAAGATGATTCAAACAAAATACAATCTTGTAAATAGATGATTACAAAACTAATTTTCTCAAGAAACCAAGTTTATTTATAAGAATTACAAGGTCATGGTTTCTAAGTAAACTAATCATTTTTTTATGATTAATCAAGACTAGGAACATGATTATAACAAGATAAATACAAAAGAAATATTTTTAGAAAAATCATCTTACAAGTTGTAAATGACTAAATATTTCAAGAATATGAGTTAGAAACAAATAAATATGTTTTAAAGGGTAACTAAACCTACTAAATAACATGGTAAGTTACTACAAGTTTTTACAAAAACTTCAAGTTGATGACGTAGTGTAATATACTTGATTTTAACACTCGGTAAGTGTTGAATGAGTTGTTGATTGTTGTTAATTGGTTTGTGACGATTTTAAAAGAAAATAAACACATGTTTTGAAAACATGGGAAACCTCCATTTTTACGGGAAACCATGTCAAAATTTTTATAAAATTTTGACACTTAGAGAAATATAAATTTTGGTGAAACTTATTCCCTAAAAATTCACCTAAAAATATTTACCAAAATTTCCCTAATTTTTGTGTAAAATTTCCAAGTTAAGAGATGATGATTTCTTCAAGATAAAAATTGATACTAAGTATGTATATTTTTGAGAAAAATATATATATTTATTGGTCACCAAATTTTGTACTAAGTGTATGTAATATGTATTGTATGTAATAGTGTATTAGGACTTGAAAATACACTAAATACTCTCAAGGGGTAGAAATACAAAAATACACATACAACATGCTTAGACAAATACAAGAACATATATTTATGAAAATATATTTCTTAAAAGATTATGTAACTTGGACAAGTTACGAACTTAAAATGTCTTCTCGGACGAATATGTATAACTCGGGTGAAAAATACAAGATACTTATATTTATTTTTGAGAAAATAATATAAGTAAGATACATAGTTAAAAATATAAATTATTTTTAACAACAAAGAACACATACATAAAAGATGGTGACTTGTACTTGTGCGATACAAGTCTAGTGACTAACGTTAATAAAACACGTATAGGTCATGACGCTATATAAGCAAACCCGGTGAAGATTACGGCGCAGGGAACACAAAGTTGTGAGTTCATGTCCCCACTTTTAAACTTTTTCTTGTTTTCTAAACTTGGGGAAAATACATGTGTTATGGTATGTGGAATACAAAAACTAAGGAATGATACTTTAGATCATGTCACGAATAGGGTACCATAAGCAACATTAATCAGTTACATACCAAGACCGCGGAACAAAATGTTAGATCTAATGGGTTTCAGGCAGCCACACTCTTGGTGATACTAGTACCAAGCAGTGCTTTTGTGTCTCTAGTCGTGAATCGACAGTCGTGGATTCGACAGTTAAAAATGCCTATGGTTTGGATGCTTCCTATGTCATGTCACATGTTAATGGCCTTGCAGACCATTAGCGATCTCAATTTCCTTACATTTACAGAAATACTTGTTTCATAAAAATTACATACCATGTTTTTATTCAAAGTATACAAACATTCAATACAAAAACTGCATGAATTCACACCAACATTATGTTGACGTTTTCCCAAAAACTCACATGTATTTCAGGTAACTAAAGTTGATGTGCGCGCGGTCTTACTCTTGCTCTTGGATGTTGTTTATGTTGTTAGCTATGTGTGTCAAGACTCCTATGCCGTTTTGCTGGGTTTGGTTGTTATGTCCCACTCCGTGTGGTGATATAAGGACCAAAACCTTTATGTTTGTCTTTGAATAAAGTTGTAAACCTTTCAAACAATATGTTGTCTTGTGATGTAAACATTTAACTTATGTTATGTTAATGGCATTTGGAGTTATTTTACGAGCATGTAGTATGTTTACCTTTCGTGTGCAATGAGAACCTTTCAAGATCACACCTCGTGCTTCCGCCTTAGAAAGGGGTGTGACAGATTGGTATCAGAGCTGCGATTGTAGTGAACCAGGATTCCTTCTCGAGTCTAGACTACAATCTTTAGGATCCTCTCACGAAAACAATTTTTCAAAAGTTTTCATTGCATAAAACTTTCCGCAACATCCACTGCCTGAAACAGTTTTTCAAAGAGTCAAGTAAGGACACTACGAGACTTAGGGTGCACTGGAGTAGCACTTGTCTTTGACTAGAAATTACTTGCAACTATGTGTAATAATTGATATACATATATACTAGAAATAGAATATCTCAGGTACTCGTGTCTTCGCCTGAAAGCAGTGGCCTATCTGAAGGAAGTGATCCGATGATGAAACGAACTGTGCGGACTGTGCAAGGAATTACGTAATTATGGATGCATACATAATTATGGAATTCAGTGCACAGAAACCACAAGTCTTGTCACGTATCATAAGGGATTATTGCAGCACAAGGAAAGGTCAAACGTGAACACCCTCACCCAGCCTATTAAATACTCTGTTGGAGTAACGATTTAGGGTATAATGACAAGAACCGCCAATGTGAAGAAAGATATTTTGTCCTTTACATGTATTAAACTTGTACTATGGGGTGATGTAACCCTTATGCATTTTGTTTACTTCGCCAATGTGAAGAAAGATATTTTGTCCTTTACATATATTTTGTCCCTCGTGGTATGTTTTGTCATACTCATTGGTGTGGGTGTCCCGCCTCTGTGAAGAATGCGGGCCCAACCAGGAGTAAACCGATTGCCTTCGGTGGGAATGAGATCATCATTATACTCTCTTCGTCGATTTTCAGAGTGGGTAGACTCATACCTTGCTGGAGATCTAGAGTAAACTTTCGTGTCTTCTACGTGAACTCGTGATGGTGCTTCATGATGGGAAACATGAGGCACTGATGGTGCTCGTGTGAGAGATGCAGGTCTTCGTGACTGAGTGGGAAGAGCAGTTTGTGCACAGAGTTGTACATATACATCATTTATTGCTCCTTGAGATCTGACATAGCAGGAGATAGGGGTTTCTCCGAGAGGTAAAATTGAGCTTATTGGAATTTCAGGCTGCATTCCTGGAGTGACAGGATCGTTTGGATGATTATCATTGTATTGAACTTCATTATCATCCGAAGCTTCTTCCACAATCCCTTCGACTTTGGCCGAGAGCCGGTTTGACGGTTCATCGGAGTTTCTTCCATTTGGAAAAAACGAAGATAAAAAAGTGAATCGAAACGAGAAGAAATGAATAAAACTGAGAAATCGGTGGGCGCCAATGAAGAAACACTGGTTTAATTGACCGGAATCAACTGAACCAGGGGGTTTAAATCTGCATAAAGGGGTTAAATCTTCTCGTCCGACTCGTGGGTGAGTGATCTTCTCCTTCTCACAATAACTGCAAAACAACCACCGTTAGACTCGTCACGGGGAGAATGGGGGTTCTCTGCATGACCACCCTCCGACGTGAGAATAAGTACAGGGTTTTATGAAAAAGAAGAAGTGAAAATGAAGTGAATGTAACTTTAGAATTATACCTGAATTATCCTTGTATGTATGATCATATATGCTAACTTTGATACGAACGTGATGACATGTAGGGAAAGAAATCGTATCAATTGACTCAAGCACGGAGGGCTAGCGCGGCGAGATGAGGAAGGAAGTAAGCTCTAATACGCACGCTTAAGGTAAGTGACTTCCGACGCACTTATTAGTATGTCTAGGGAGTTATTTAATGCTTATAAATGTGAGAAGTTCATGTATGATTAATTAGTAAATGGAAATGCTAAGGTAGGAATGATTGTCGGGACTGAAAGTAGCTAGTTACGTCGGAAATAAAATGGTGGAATCGAACGGGTCGAATAATGGTATGAAAGGTCTTTAAGCATTTTTCTTATAATTCAGCTTTTGATGTGAGTTAGGATGGTAAACAAATCCGTAATTAAATTACGGACACGCAGAAACAAGAATTACACAAAATGGACGCTTAGCTCAAAAGTTATGTAAGTTTCAAGTTGAGTTTTGGTTGAAAACATAGCTGGGCACTTTATGCAGCAGCAAAGGGAAGTATTCTGTCGAAATAGGGCTGTCACGCTACGCGACAACAATTCAGTTTCACCGTCGCACAACGCGTAGATGTCGTTTCAGCAAGAATGTTCATTCAACAGTTGGAATGTTCACTCGTCAGCAAGAAAGTTCATTCAACAGTTGGAACGTTCACTCGCCAGCAAGAATGTTCACTCAACAGTTGGAACGTTCACTCATCAGCAAGAATGTTCACTCAACAGTTGAAATGTTCACTCATGAGCATGAACGTTCACTCAAAGTATGTGTGGGAAAGAATTAAGTTTGGAGATATATATGTGTATAGATCTACCTACATGTTAGTGACGGAATCCATAGGTAAGCATGAATAGAAATGAACATGCACGTAAGTTTGTACTTATGGGACTTATTTATATGGATGTTTGTGACTAGGACATGTTAGTAAAATTATATGGGAATGTAAGTGGTATATAAGAGCTTGTACGTATGTATGTGTGCGTGTGCGTGTACGAATGTGTGCGTATATATATGTATGTGTATATGTTTGTATACATGTATGATTTATGAATGTATGCATGTATGGATGTAATATGCTATGAATGCACATAGGAATTAGTATACATATATAAATGCGAGATGTTATAAATGTATGAAGGAATGGTTTCGTTATGTTTGGGCATTGACGTTTGCTAATGGTGTGCCTTGAAGTTGAAATGTAATGCAGGTAAAAGAACATCGGGTTAATGAGGTATCGAAGTCGAACTCGGAACGAGAAAATACGAGAGGATAGTTGAATGATATTTGATATTAAATTACATGAGAATAATGCCGTATGATGTTGTTAACGACTAATGGTTAAGTTGTATGTGATGTCCACAGGTACTACACGGATTTCTTCTACCACAAACGAAGAGAAACGGACATAGATCGAGTCGAGAACAAGGATTGTACGGAAAAGAACGGTCACATAGCTTTAATTATGTAACGCCTTAAAGTGTTAATTGAAAGTGAATGTTGTATATTTCTTTTAGTTAATGTTTGACATTCCGTATTTGAGCCTTCATGTAAGAAATGTGTCTAATAGAGAGAGAAATTTTTAAGGCTCTTTTTCCGCTGCGTCGTTTTTAAGTTATTACGTGTGAGGGCGTTTCAATTTGGTATCAGAGCCCTGGTTTGAGTGAATCAAGTATGAGGAGATAAATACTTGAACTCAAACCTGTGTGCTCTTGTGACAAGGAACTCGTACAATCCGAGACTCGGTCAAGATTTAAGGGTGGAAGTAAAGGTAAGTATGTGCTTAGGTATGTATTTGAAGAAAACTAAAAGTATGTTATGTGTAAGGTAAGCATGATTGCCAGGAAAGGATGATTCGTGAATGCGGTCTAGGACTGAAATCAAGGCATGTAATAAGATAAATTGACCCCAGGTACGTAAATTTAACATGTGGGCGCATGTAACGGTATAATCTAACAAGTGAAAGAAAATTTTAAATGAAAAATAATAATGGAATGGTAATGAAGTTTTAAAAATGTTACACGTACCGAAACTTAATTCTTCGGACATAAGGTGGCGATTACACGAAGACACGAAACTAGTATGTGGACTGTGTACCTGGCCAGTACACAAGAAACATATGATGTTCGTGAGACTGTGATAATTGTTACAGGTATGTCCGTTAGAATTAGGTAGTAGGTGAACGTGAGGGTGAAGAGAAATGTAAGACTTTCAGGAATGAAAGTATGAATGATATGTTAGAATCCGCGAGACGGATTCGAAGTATGAAAGGAATGAAAGCCTGAATGATATGTTAGAATCCGTGAGATGGATTCAAAACCAAGAAGGAATAAAAGTATGAATGATATGTTAGAAACCGCGCGACGGGTTCGAAACATAATGAATGATAAAAATGAAAAGATTTGAATGTGTAAGTAATTACAGACTAAGCAAGTAAATATTATTTAAAAAGCGAATATTATCCAAGTTATGTCTTAAACTTATATACATATATATATATATATATATATATACAAATATGTTTGTATACAAGAATGGTTAAAGAGACGAATGAGTCATGCGGGTCAAATGGTAATCGCCATTTAAACCCGATATATTTAATGTTTTGATTGGTTAATTTTATACTTATAGGTGGGCATAATGTTGGCACGTAAACTTAAATTTTGACGAAAGAAAGAAGTTTTGAACATGTTATGTGTTAGATGTGTTAGAAATCGACTCTTAGGAGTCATAATGAATGACGAGCTACGACCCGGACAATAATTTAAGTATGATTGAGAAGGGTAAGTTTTGGCAAGAATACTGAAATGATGTAATGAATGTCTTGGCAAGTAAGCATGAAAGGAAAGAAGTAAGAACGTGTACTTCAACACATCTAGGATAAGTAAGAAATGTCAGTTTGACCTTGAAAAGTCAAACTGCGAAGGTTAACGAAATAAGTAATCAGAATAAAAGAATTGCATGTAAGGGATGAAATGTGGGATGTGTTATAGCATGTATGTAGGAAGATGTAAAAAGGGATTATAGGTGGGTAATCACCTAGTATAATGAATGTTTGAATGAAAGGTGCTAACCGCCGATTTTGTAGATGTTAATGGTAGAATTCTTAATGTGATGAAACCAATCGAATTGGTGAAGGAATGTGCACGAGTGGAAGCCCATTACAAGAATGAATGAAAGTTGGCCTGGTACGGTTAGTACTCGTGAAGGAGCGGATCGACCTGGTTTACGGATCGCTGAAGTATGAAATGAAATCAAGTACACGCTTGCTTATGCAAATTCAGTAATGCATGAAACGAGAGGAATGGTGATGTAGAATGAATGAGGTGAGTTGAAGATAACGTAAGAGTATGTATAGTACAAATAACTATAGGAAACATAGAAGGATGTTAACTTTGGAGTTAAGCGCGTATATGTAACTATGAAATAGTAGTTTTGTTGCAATAACAAAACAAGAACTAAATGTTATATGGTATATGTATAGAATGTAATTTTAAGATATGAGATGGAGGTATTAGGTCCGTTACAAACGGGTCAATGAAATGAGAATGTTAGGTGAAAGTATGGTATGGAAAGTATGAACTTATTAGGAAGAAGTCAATTATATGAATAATTAATGAATCGGGAATGGATAGTTACCTATTATTATGATGTACCAGTCAAAGTTAAACATATATGTGTATGTATAAATTACGAATTTAGATCGTATGGTCGATGAAAATAATATGAATGTTGAAATAAACAAAATGATATATTGTACATGATATACGAGTATTAAAATGATGAATGAACCGCTAGCTATGAAGTGTGTTAGAAACTAGCGCCAGTTAGAGAAAGCGACACTAATAAGAACTCTGGGACGGGTTCTTGAAGAATAGAAGGTCGTCATTAGATGGGCTCATGGTCGTCTTGATGGGGCGGAAAGGAAAGATAATTAGTGTTTAGTAGAAATGAGAAAGGTTTCGGGGACGAAACCTCATTTAAGGGGGGTAGACTTGTAACACCCCAAAACCCGAATGTTTATATTTGTCGTATGTTCCTATATGACATAGCATGAAATAAATAACTAGGCTATTTAACCTAGTTAAGTGTGTGGTCAAAAGTATTAAATGACGAAAGTTGTGCCAAATATGTTTTAGTGGCAAACACGAGGGACTTGTAGGACCGAGTTTCGTGACCGAAACCGTGATTCGTGTGATTATGTTCATAGACGGGAAGATTAGAGATGATAAACAAACAACTTTGTATTAATTCGGTAGTAAAACGTTACAAATCGGCCCGATTACAAGATAACCGAACTAATACCAAAGGAGTACACATCCGGGGAGAGACCAAGTGGTGATCTCTCCCGGTGAGGTCTCAAACCTCCTCCAACTTCCTTTTACTTCCTTGTGTTACAAATGACAAGGGTTTTCTATTTATAGTCACACCCCTTGCCTTGCAAACACACACGGTCAAACAAATAACCCTCTCGTTTGACCACTTCAAACGAGCGGGTCAATACACGTTCGTTTGACCATTACACTAACTATTACATATTCAGCATAAAATAAATCTAATCTATTCGACAAGCATCGGACACAAAATCTGCATCAACAAATTCCCCCTTGTCCGTTGCTGTCGAATGCTGAAAATGCAACTGCAATCGATCTTCAGTCAAGTATTCATCTTCTCTGTGTTAACAAATTCCCCCTTGACCGATGATCCAGGTAAGTAGTATCTTGATGCTCCTTGTATAATATTTCCCCCTTAAAGTACGCGTATCCGTGTTGGGTGTTGTGCAATTTCCTCAATTGACCGATCTTCCGCTGATCTTCCAATACTCCAACCGGCATTTGATAAGGGTTCCAATCTTTAAGAACTGCATCAAGTCTTGATCTTGTCATAAGAACTCTATTTCATACAAGCATACTACATTGATAGAGATTTCTGGTGAACTGTCTTCTGTAAACCGTCTTTGTGGAATCGACCAAGTAATGCACTTTAATCTTCAGCATCAACACTCAGGAAAGTCAGCTAGACCAAGTGTATCCCTTGCAAGCTCAACCAGCATGCTTAGTTGAACTACATCCAGATCTCATTGTCTCGCCTTTGTGAAGTTGACCACGTAATGCACTACGGATCTTCAGCATCAGTACTCAGGAAGTCAGCTAGACCAAGTACATCGTTTGCAAACTCAACGAATTGAGTTACCCCCAGATCCCTGTAAAATCCCAAAGAAACATCAAACCCAAAACCGAATCCTGCAGGCCTTCAGTCTTGAACTATCAGCTTTCATAAAGATTCCCCAGGTCTTCAGTGAACAGCGCTTTTGTAACTACTGTAGACTTTAGAAACCTGTATTTTTCCGTGCAAAACCCTTCACGCTGGCTGGAGAATTAATTAAAATCCTCAAATATGTGTATGTGCAAAACATTCCACGCCGAACCGATTGTATCACCAGAAAATCACAAACTCTACCACCTGTGATTGCGTTTAGAAATTTACCGAAGAAATTCATCATACGTTTTATTCCCCCATTTCTTTGGTAAAATCTCTAAACCTTAACAGATTCTCTCCACTTCAAAGAAACTGTCGTCAAATGTTCACCAATTCCCTCCACTGAGCGGAACTGTCGTCAATCTTCATTGAATGTTCTCGGTTCCGAAAAATCACGAAAACGACTTTCTTCTTTGCATATTCTAGTTGAATAAGAACGTCCCCTAGTACCCCGTAGGATCCGACTTGTATCCCTCCAAAGACTTTGTGAACTCAATAGGACCGGTATTGACATTCTAGGTTCATTCATTCGTTACCAAATGCGAGAATATGACAATAAACAAAAAGATTTCTTCGTTGCATATTCTAGTTGATAAAGAAATTTCGCCTAGTACCCCGTAGGATCCGACTTGTATCCCTCCAAAGACTTTGTGAACTCGTTAGGACCGGTATTGACATTCTAGGTTCATACGTTCGTCTTCAAATGCGAGAATATGACAATAAACAAAATGCTTTCGAACATTTACGAATAACCGGTAACAATCATAAACATTGACGTGCGGAAGTGAACATACCGTTTTGTTTTTGGTTTTTGGCCCATAATAGTCGCGTCACCATTTTTGACATTTGCATCGGTAACCGTGACTACCCCACATTTTTCAAAAATCAAGTTTTCATCATCTCTTGTTTTCATCATGCCGCGCGCTCCCAAACCCGTACGAATTGGTCAACGAAGGATTTGACCTATTGGATCCTTCGAGCTGATCAGACTTTTCGAAAGATGGATCAGGTCGAAAGATATCCTTCGAGGATCATCTTTCGAAGTTGTTGACGAAAGATGGATCAGGTCGAAAGATATCCTTCGAGGATCATCTTTCAAAGTTGTTGAGGGTTCCCACAAATATCTGGTATCTTTCGATCCAGATCTGGATCCTTCGACCCAAAGAACATCCTTCGAGCACCTTTTTCATCTTTCGGGATATGAAGAAACCCTAGTTTCTTTAAGCGCCGCCAAGAACATCAAGAACACAGCGCTGTTTATTTTGCAGATTTTTGACGAAAACATTGTATTTTTGATTTTTGATGATGATAACTTGATTATATAGGTGAAAAACATAAAACCGAACACTTGTTTTAGCACAGATCTGAATATTCGGGTCAAGATCTGAGTTTTTCTCATTTTCACCCAACTTTTCTTCTTGAACAAAAATCACTAAAATCACAGATCTAGAGCACATGTGACTTAGTAAACGGTTAGATTTACTAAATCGGGCACCATGGCTCTGATACCAATTGTAGGAACGGGTTTCAGACCGAAACCGTGATTCGTGTGATTATGTTCATAGACGGGAAGATTAGAGATGATAAACAAACAACTTTGTATTAATCCGGTAGTAAAACGTTACAAATCGGCCCGATTACAAGATAACCGAACTAATACCAAAGGAGTACACATCCGGGGAGAGACCAAGTGGTGATCTCTCCCGGTGAGGTCTCAAACCTCCTCCAACTTCCTTTTACTTCCTTGTGTTACAAATGACAAGGGTTTTCTATTTATAGTCACACCCCTTGCCTTGCAAACACACACGGTCAAACAAATAACCCTCTCGCTTGACCACTTCAAACGAGCGGGTCAATACACGTTCGTTTGACCATTACACTAACTATTACATATTCAGCATAAAATAAATCTAATCTATTCGACAAGCATCGGACACAAAATCTGCATCAACAGGACTAAACTGGGATAAAATGAAAGTTGTATTATCAACTTAAAAGAAATCAACACACACACAAACACACACTTCGTGTGTGTTCGTGAATGTTCAGGAGCTCTAAAGAGCCAAACCCTAATCAAGAAAGATCATCAAATTGAAAGGCTAGATGAAGCTTAAATTCATAACTGAGCATAGATTAATGATCACCTTCACAGGGGGATCATGAGGTATGTTCTAAAACTTAGATTGGTGGCCTTGTATGAAGTGGGTTATGTTTAATCATGGTTAAATTTTAGTTATTTGGATGAATTAGAATGAAACCCATGCATGAATGTGAAGAGGATGATCATGAAGAAATTGTAGATGTTATATTGTGATTTTGTGATGAGCAAGGTATTATATGATAGATTTTGATAGACAAACTTGATGTGAAATTGATGATTATGAGGTCTTGTTTGAATGTGGTGGTTCATGAGATGAAGTTGGGAAAAACATGCTCAAAACACTTGTACATTATGCTTAGAAAGTGGTATGACGCCAAGTGTTCGATAAAATGCTTAGGTGAAAATGATAAGTGAAATTTGTATCCTAGCAATGGATAATTATATGTAGAATGTGATAATGATGTAATAGATAATAGGTTTGCAAAAGGAATGTGTTTTAGATGGATTACAAGTGGGAAATTAGTGTGATAAGATGATACGGTAAGATACTTGCATTAGAAAGTTGTACTACATGCTTTGAGGGTGTGATGCACACCGTATGTGG
The DNA here is from genome assembly GCA_030545235.1 of Helianthus tuberosus. Classification (NCBI taxonomy): domain Eukaryota; kingdom Viridiplantae; phylum Streptophyta; class Magnoliopsida; order Asterales; family Asteraceae; genus Helianthus; species Helianthus tuberosus. The sequence goes on along the minus strand of CM060397.1, from coordinate 5,762,249 downwards.
GATTAGGTGTTTGATCATAACTAGTAAATAATCATGTACTAAATATTAAGCGTGTGAACTCACTAGCGAGTAAAGAAGGTGGAGTTATGTAAATGGGTTAATTTAGAATGTGTTGGTCAATTGGTAGGATGATGAAGAATTCACATATATAGGATTTACTATGTGATTATATGTGGATATAACTAGGTGACCATGTGGTATGTGCGTCACCACATGAGTATGAAATGCACACGATGTTATTACTATGGTCTACCTTATTAAGAATAACAATTTGAAGGTATACATGTAAGTTAGATCGTTGACTTTTGAAAGTCAACAGTGTATGAATGTAATGGATGGGCTTTTGAACACAAATGTTAGAGTAGAGAATTAGTGTGTTATGTACTAGATGATTTATGTGCTACGTATGATGGTAATCGGATTGCGTGAGATTTGAATAAAGTAACTATTGATATGTGTCTCATGTATGCGAAAATGTGACTAATGGAAGTCAAATAATGTGTAAATAAAAGGAAATGAATGTTTGTATGTATGATCATATATGCTAACTTTGATACGAACGTGATGACATGTAAGGAAAGGAATCGTATCAATTGACTCAAGCACGGAGGGCTAGCGCGGCGAGATGAGGAAGGAAGTAAGCTCTAATACGCACGCTTAAGGTAAGTAACTTCCGACACACTTATTAGTATGTCTAGGGAGTTATTTAATGCTTATAAATGTGAGAAGGTCATGTATGATTAATTAGTAAATGGAAATGCTAAGGTAGGAATGATTGCCGGGGCTGAAAGTAGCTAGTTACGTCAGAAATAAAATGGTGGAATCGAACGGGTCGAATAATGGCATTAAGGGTCTTTAAGCCTTTTTCTTATAATTCAGCTTTTGATGTGAGTTAGGATGGTAAACAAATTTGTAATTAAATTACGGACGCGCAGAAACAAGAATTACACAAAACGGACGCTTAGCTCAAAAGTTATGTAAGTTTCAAGTTGAGTTTTGGTTGAAAACATAGCTGGGCACTTTATGCAGCAGCAAAGGGAAGTATTCTGTCGAAATAGGGTTGTCACGCTACGCGACAGCAATTCAGTTTCACCGTCGCGCAACGCGACAGATGTCGCGCCCCGCGACCGCCCGGGGCAGGGGCTGTCTCGCCCCGCGAGAGCCAGTTAGCTGGCAAACCTTGTTTTTTTAGTCCGTTTCATCAAGAATGTTCATTCAACAGTTGGAACGTTCACTCGTCAGCAAGAATGTTCATTCAACAGTTGGAACGTTCACTCGTCAGCAAGAATTGGAACGTTCACTCGTCAGCAAGAATTGGAACGTTCACTCGTCAGCAACAATGTTCACTCAACAGTTGGAACGTTCACTCGTCAGCAAGAATGTTCACTTAACAGTTGGAACGTTCACTCAACAGTTGAAATGTTCACTCATGAGCATGAACGTTCACTCAAAGTATGTGTGGGAAAGAATTAAGTTTGGAGATATGTATGTGTATAGATCTACCTACATGTTAGTGACGAAATCCATAGGTAAGCTTGTACGTATGGGACTTATTTATATGGATGTTTGTGACTACTGACTAGGATATGTTAGTAAAATTATATGGGAATGTAAGTGGTATGTAAAAGCTTGTACGTATGTATGTGTGCGTGTAGGAATGTGTGAGTATATATATGTATGTGTATATGTTTCTATACATGTATGATTTATGAATGTATGTCTGTATGGATGTAATATGCTATGAATGCACATAGAAATTAGTATACATATATAAATGCGAGATGTTATAAATGTATGAAGGAATGGTTTCATTATGTTTGGGCATTGACGTTTGCTAATGGTGTGCCTTGAAGTTGAAATGTAATGCAGGTAAAAGAACATCGGGTTCATGAGGTATCGAAGTCGAATTCAGAACGAGAAAATACGAGAGTATAGTTGAATGATATTTGATATTAAATTACATGAGAATAATGCCGTATGATGTTGTTAACGACTAATGGTTAAGTTGTATGTGATGTCCACAGGTACTACACAGATTTCTTCTACCACAAACGAAGAGAAGCGGACATAGATCTAGTCGAGAACAAGGATTGTACGGAAAAGAACGGTCACATAGCTTTAATTATGTAACGCCTTAAAGTGTTAAATTGAAAGTGAATGTTGTATATTTCTTTTAGTTAATGTTTGACATTCCGTATTTGAGCCTTCATGTAAGAAATATGTCTAATAGAGAGAAATTTTTAAGGCTCTTTTTCCGCTGCGTCGTTTTTAAGTTATTACGTGTGAGGGCGTTTCATTCGGGGAACATGGTGGTAGAGAATATCAAGGCTGACTCATTTTTATGGCTTAAGAGTAGATCGAAATTTGATAATTTAGATTGGGGAAGATGGGTGGATTTCAATGTTAGAGACATTATTCTTTGATTTGGGCGGTGGGGGTTGTTTGTGTCGGTCGTTTTTCTTGTTTTTCTATACTTTTGTTCGGGTTTTTACAGCATATGCTGGCCCTATTCTATAATCATAGAATCTTGCGGTTCAAAAAAAAAAAAAGTAATCAACTCGTGCATTTAACCACATCTAGTACAGATAACTTGACACCGGGTGTACCCATAGCAACACCAACACTAGCCCCAGCACGGAATGTTGCATGGTAAATGGCTCTTCTAGCCAATTCAGCAGCTTCATCAATTGTCAAATCATATTTGTACCTACCTACCATATTGAAAAAATTAAAACAACATGAAACCACTATAATTGTATTAATAAATCAATGTGAAATGGAATGATATCAATCCATAACTGCAGATTAAAGTGTACATAAAACATAATTCAAGTTGGCTTTTTTTTTTTTAAATATAAATATATGCTTCATCCATTTTATTTTTGACATGCATCCTTTTTTTAAATATAATTCAAGTTGGCTTTTTTCCACATCTCATAACAAGCTAACAACAACAAATCTTAACTTAACTTAAATTTTGTATGAACAAAAATATGATTTATGTCATAATTTTAAGACAAGAGCAACAACAACATATCTAAACTTAACCATAAACTGAAATATAGTTTATATTAAAGAGAATCAAAACAAGAATAAATAACAATGAATCTCGACTTAACTAAGAAATTGTAAAAGCTACAATAAGGTTTATGTAATCAAATTAACTAAGAAACTGTAAAAGCTGTGATAAGGTTTATGATAGAATTAGTACAAGAACAAGACAAGTTAATTTAATGAAATGAAAACACATGAAAATAAAACAAAACAAAACTTCAACAATTTTATGATGGTATTATATACATTGTGAAGCTATTAAGACGTGTGTAATTGTAAAATAGTAAAATGCTAAAATCATCCCTGGTCTAGTCATATTTGCTTTTTCCATCTAAAATGATTTTTTTTTTGTGTGCATTTGAGTCCTCCAGGTTTGCGTTTTATTGTCATTTTTATCCAAATCACTAACTCGGTTATTAAAGGGCATTTTGGTCATTTAGGCAAAAATGAATCTTGTAATGAAATATAGTTAATTTTAATTTTTAAGTTTACAACAACAACAACAACCATACCCAGTATAATCCCACATATAGCGAAGCTATTGATAGGGTCTGGGGAGGGTATGATGTAGGCACGCCTTACCTCTATCCCAGGGGATAGAGAGGCTGCTTCCAGTGAGACCCCCGGCTCCAAAAACCATAACCAAGACATAAGCTTCTAAAAAACATATATAAGCATGCCACTACTACAAAAGATAGAAATAAAAATAATAATAATAAACGGATAAATAAGTGCTTGTTAGTAAAACTACGACACCGAGAATATGTGAAAACCTATAAATATATATATATATATATATATATATATATATAACTATATCACACCTCATAGAAATTGAAAAAATAAACTCATAAGATAGGAGCCTAAGCTAAAAAACCAGGCCAAACTCCTAAAAATCTTTAACCTTAATCCTACGTCTCCACGAAGATCTGTCCTCGACCATGTCCTCAAAGAGGTGCAAATCTAGCAAATCTTGTCTAATCCGCTCATCCCACGTCATTTTCGGTCTACCTCTACTCCTCCTTCCATCTACCGTGAGTGTTTCAACTATTCTAACCGGGTCTGTCGTCTGCCTCCTCCTGACATGCCCAAACCATCTCAGTCTCCCCTCCCTTATCTTGTCTGAAATACTAGCAACTCCTAATCTTTCCCTAAAAACCTCATTTCTTATCTTGTCCAACCTAGTGTGCCCACACATCCATCTTAGCATCCTCATCTCTGCTACCTCTAGCTTTCGTGCATGAATTTTCTTGATGGCCCAACAATCTGTTCCGTATAACATAGAGGGTCTAATTGCAACCCTATAAAATTTCCCTTTTAATTTAACAGGGAACCTCTTGTCGCACAACACCCCTGTGGCTGCTCTCCACCTACACCATCCAGCCTGGATACGGTGAGCTACGTCACTGTCAATCTCTCCATTGCTCTGAACAAACGATCCTAGATACTTGAACTTAGTTGCCTGTGGAACCCCCTGGCCCTCAATGGTGATCTGGGTGTCGTGCTCATCGCCTGCTCCACTAAAATCACAGTAGAGGTATTCAGTCTTAGAGCGACTTATCCTCAAACCTTTGCATTCTAAGGCTACCCGCCATTCTTCTAACCTCGCATTCAGGCTCTGTTTACTTTCTTCAATCAACACAATATCGTCTGCAAAAAGCAAGCACCATGGAACTGACTCCTGAATCGACTTTGACAACTCATCTAGGACAATCGCAAATAGAAAAGGGCTCAACGCTGACCCTTGGTGGAGTCCTACTTCCACAGGAAAAAAATCAGTATCCCCTACCGGAGCACGAACACTAGTGTTAGTCTTAACATACATATCCTTAATTAAGTCTATATACTTACTAGGTACCCCTCTATCCTCTAAACTGTCCCATATGAATCTACGTGGCACACTGTCATACGCCTTTTCTAAATCAATGAACACCATATGTAGGTCACGATTTTTCTCTCTATATTTTTCCATCAATCTCCTTAAAATGTGTATCGCTTCTGTAGTTGACCGCCCTGGCATGAAACCAAATTGGTTTACCGTAACCTGGGTTTCTCTTCTAAGTCTAGTCTCAATCACCCTCTCCCATAACTTCATAGTATGGCTTAACAACTTAATCCCTCTATAACTACCACAACATTGGGCGTCTCCTTTGTTCTTATATAAAGGCACTACAATACTACTCCTCCACTGGTCTGGCATTCTTCCATATCTGAAAATGAGATTGAACAAATTAGTTAGCCATTGAACTCCAGCATGTCCCAAGCACTTCCACACCTCAATTGGTATGTTGTCCAGACCCACTGCCTTAGCCCTTCCCATCTTCCTAAGTGCTGCCATCACCTCTCCCTGTGTGATACGCCTACAATAGCAGTTAATTTTTAAGTTTGTAAATGGCAAAAATGAACCTTGTAATGAAATATAGTTAATTATAAATATACTACCTCTCGTTATTAAAGGGCATTTTGGTCATTTAGGCACAACTTAACAGAATAATTAACCTCCGTTGGCCTTAAAACCCGAGTATGTTACAAAAAAATGAAACCACATAACCTCAACATGTTAAAAAAAAAGTTATTACCGAAAGACGAAACTTACTATAAATCACAGGGGTCGGTCCATGTGTGTAATTAACTAATAAAATAAAAATTAAAGTTTGATGAAAGGTTTGGAAAAAAAGGGACCACATATATCTCATATCTTCAACCATTATGAAAGAGTAAACGAAAGTGAACCTCTCTGCATTCTTCATCACTACAATGAAGACTCTCACATTTCTTCCTTCATCTTTTTCCTCATCTTACCTGTTGTTTCTCTTGGTTTTGTCACTTTGCAGCATCTGTTTTTGTAATAAAAACTCAGATCGTGTACCATGTATACCCACTGAGCGATTGGCTCTTATTGATCTCAAGAGCAATCTCACTGACGAGTCAAACCGTCTATCTTCTTGGGTAGGCAAAGACTGTTGCAGTTGGTCCGGTGTGGTCTGCGACAATATCACCGGTCACGTCCACGAGATCCATCTTCGTGGACCTGACAATGGAATTCCTGGCCTTTTTTCGAATCTCACAGATGATGAAATTTTTTTTGGATTTCCGGTGTGGTACGCGACAGCATCAAAACAAATGTTAGGAGGAACTATAAGTTCTTCAGTGATCAAATTGTTAAAACTCAGACACCTCGACTTGAGCTGCAACAATTTTGGCAACAGCTTGATTCCAGGATTCATCGGTTCTTTCCAAAATCTTATATATCTTAACCTCTCATACTCGAACTTCAGTGGGGAAATTCCTCACCAACTTGGAAATATATCAACATTGTGTGTCTTAGATCTTCATGATATTGAATTTTTAGGTACACTTTATTCTAAAAGCTTAGCATGGGTAAAGAATCTTATAGCGTTGAGACACCTGGATATGAGCGAAATCGTTCTCGCAGAAGCTTTAGATTGGTTTCCAGCAATCAGCAACCTCACTTCTTTGCAAGAAATACATTTTTCTTCGTGTTTTTTACCTCGGATACCTAGTAATCCAACAGCAGTCGGTTTTACATCCCTTGTTGTCTTAGATCTTTTTGGTAACACTTTTAACAGTATGTTGCCTGGGTGGATATTCAACCTAAGTAATTTGGTTTCATTAGATCTTTTTAATGGCTTATTTAGTGCAAATCCAGTAAATAATGGTGGTTTCCATAGCATGCCTTTATTAAGGACTCTCCGTGTTCCTAGTAACCCTTTTGTGAATACTCCATCAATATTAAATGGATTGTCTAGACTAAGTAGTCTCCGTCTGCTTGATGTTGGTTATTGTGGTATTTCTTCACCGATTCTAGGCAGCCTACAGAACCTGTCTTTGATTGAACACGTTGATTTAACGTACAATGAGATTGTTGAGGAGATACCCAGATCATTAAGTAATCTTTGCAGCATCACTACCCTTCAGTTGGAATCCAACAAATTTTATGGTAATGTGTCGGAGCTTCTTGATAGATTTTGTGAATGTGAGTTGCCTAAACTTGAGTTATTATCTCTTGGTGATAATCATCTGTTTGGTCAACTGCCAGAAAGACTAGGAAACTTGAAAAATCTGATCCAGATTAGGCTTGGTGTCAATAACTTAACAGGGACCATACCAGATTCTATAGGAAGTTTGTCACTGTTGGAAGAACTGGGTCTTTGGTACAACAAGTTGAATGGAAGTCTTCCTGAAAGTATAGGACGACTTAGTAAACTAAAGAGTCTTTACCTTGATAACAATTCATTAACAGGTGTTCTGACTGAAATAAACTTTACCAATCTAACGTCTTTGAAAACTTTGAGCGTTGGTGATAACAAGTTGGTGTTCAAGCTAAATGTTAACAATTGGATTCCGCCTTTCAAACTCCAAAGTTTTACATCACGTTCTTGCAATTTAGGCCCTCAATTTCCCTCATGGATTCAGTCGCAAACAGACTTAGAATACGTAGATATATCCAACGCAAGCATATCAGACACCATCCCGAATTGGCTTTGGACTACATTCTCTAGTATACAGTACTTGAATATATCCCATAACAACATTCAAGGAAAGTTGGGAGATGTTACTTTTTTCGGTCCTGGAGCAATCCTTGATTTAAGTAACAACCATTTACATGGCATGTTACATGGTAATTTTAGTAGAGCAGACTTGAGTTTCCTGGATCTTTCTAACAATAATGTCTCAGGATCTCTAGAACAGTTCTTGTTGTGTTCTGGCATTCAAGCATCACGAGCTTTACAACTTCTTAATCTAGCGAACAATAACATGTCAGGTGTTATACCAGATTGTTGGATGAATTTTCAATCTCTAGCCATTCTGAACCTAGAGAAAAACCAATTTTCTGGGATAATCCCATCATCTCTAGGAAATATTTCTTCCTTATTATCACTGGAAATGGATGCTAACAAGCTATCCGGTAACTTACCTCACTGGTTACTGAATTCCAGCAGCCTGATAGTCATCGAGCTTGCAGAAAATAAACTGATGGGAAAAATACCATCTTCAATAGGAAGAAATAATACAAGTCTGAGAGTTCTAAGTCTTCGATCTAACAAATTTGAAGGTAAAATCCCAGATGAAATATGTCATCTCATTTCTCTTCAGATTTTGGATCTTGCTCATAATGATATGTCTGGGAACCTACCAGCATGCTTTACAAACTTATCTGTCATGTCTGGAAGAGAGACCTCAGAGCCGATTGTTCTGTATACATCCTCGTATGAAGCAACGGCATCGTTGGTGACAAAGGGAAATACTTATACGTATAGCACCATACTTTATCAAGTGACTTCGTTAGACCTTTCTGATAACAAGTTTTCTGGGTCAATTCCTGATGAAGTTGTCGGACTTTTGGGCTTACGGTTCCTAAATCTTTCACACAATAATCTAACAGGAAGAATTCCAAACTTGTTCAATCAAATTGGAATGCTTGAATCGTTAGATCTGTCAAAGAACCATCTTGACGGAAGTATTCCTTTGAGCTTGGCACAGTTAACCGCTTTGAGTTGGTTGAACGTGTCATACAACAATCTTGTAGGAAGAATCCCAATAGGCCCCCAGCTTCAAACATTCAGTGAGTCCAGTTTCACCGGAAATGCACTTTGTGGGGATCCTCTTCCTGCATGTTCACCAAACAATGGCGACGCCAAAGGGATTACCGACCAACATGATGAATCTAATGGCACTGATTGGATCCTAGTGATACTTACACTTGTTGGCATGGTTGTTGGCTTCTGGATCGTTTTTACACCATTGCTTGTAAGCAGACAATGGAGAATTGCATATTATCGTTTTCTTGAAGAAATCTGGTTCAAGCTTAAAAATTTCCTCTTTCTCCTGTTCCATAGTAAGTCTTGACCTTTATTTTACTTTTCTATTACGTTCTTTGTTTACATGTTAAGATTAATTTGAATAAACTTTTGAAAAACATTTAGTTACATTCTCAATATTGTCAATTTAAGTATTGATACCATGAAGCAAGGTTTAAAAGAACGGAAACGAGTTTCGAGGCGTTTTCCCTTCGCCTCATGAGGCGTAAGCCTCGAGGCGAAACGAGGCGTAAGGCCGAGGCGGTATTAAAAAATAAATATAAAAATTATATATATATTATAAAAATAATAATACTAACTAATTTCATCATCAAAATCATCAAAAACATATATTAAAAAGACATGAAATGCTTGAAATTGACATAAAAAGTCAAAAACATCAAAAACAACTATGAAAATCCAATGAGGCGCAGCCTTTCTTAGCGCCTCAGCCCCTCTGAGGCGCATATGCAGAAAAAACCCCATGAGGTGCGCCTCAGACTCGTTTTTTGGCCGTTTTGCCTCGAGGCGCACCTTGAGGCGCACGCCTAAAGCGTTTTTTAAAACCATGCCATGAAGTTTTGAGAATATACATACATGCACAAACACACATCTAACCATATATAAACTTTGTTTCCAGGCCTCAATTTTGTGTTTTAAACTGAATTTTTGTGTTTGTATGTATGTTTGCTTGTGTGTGGTTTAAATATGGGTTTATATGAACATGATGGCGTGTTTCGCGTGCTAACAAGTACTATTTTTAACTATTTTTAGATATTTATTGGTTAATGGGTTTGGGTCTCCTTAAATTGAGTTTCGACCAGACAATAAGTGTTTAAAATAAAGCAAACATGAATGAGATATGTTTGCTAAAAGTCATTTGTTTGAAACGAAAACAGTTTCAAGAATCGGGTGGGAATCCTTTTACATCATAGGTGGGTGAAAAAACCTTAAACTTATTTATAGATAACAAGTTAATATACATGAGAATCTCATACTTGTATTTTAATCTGAGACCTATATGAGCATGCGCGATAGTGTGTGCATGCCCGCAACTTGCAGACATCTTCCTAAAGAATCCAGGAAAATGTGTACATTTTATCAAGTTACTTCTATTAATATGAAGAAATATAATACTATAAAATTCAGCGGCGGACCCAGGATTTTTTTCCTGGGGTGCGGAAATTTTTTAAAGATTTTAGACCCCTAGCTATATAAATAAAAATAAAAATTCAGTTCATAGCGGGCAAGATCGGGTCGGGTCATGTAAAACAAGTAAGCATAAACAAACAAAGTTTCATAGCGGGTTGGATCAGATCGAGTCGGGTCGGGTCAATTTCAATTTTTAAACAATCAAACCCTAGTTCCCAACTTCCTATCACATTAACAAACAAAGTTTCAAGTAAAACAAGTAAACAACATAAGTAAGTAAATCATAAGTAAGTAAAGTAACAACAAAAAAAACATCAAAGTTCAAACCCTCCCTACTTCTACTTCTATTTCTCTTAATCACTAAATAAAAAAACAAAAAAAAAAACTTATCTAGAACATACCTTGGTCTTTAGTTAGAAGAATCCGGCGAAAAAAAGTGATTCAACCCCTTTCCTCTTGAGAAATCGCGGCATAACTTCCCTACTCATGGTTCCTTCCTAATCCTATCACATACAAAACAAACAAGGATCTTCAAGTGTTCGACCATAGCCCATATTTCTTAATTTTCAATTTAAAATTTTGAATTTCAAGCCCTAGTAGTTGTTGTTTACCAACCAAAAATCATATAACAATATCATCATCCGACTAAAGACTAGAACAACCAAAAAAAAAAAAATCAAAACACATAAAATTTCAAACCATTTTAACATTTATATAACTCTATTTCTCTTGAAAAAATCACGTAAAACATCAAAATAACTCAAATAAATGAAAGTACCTCTTTTAATTATAAGATTTCGGATGGAGTCATGGCCGGATTATGGCGAATCCGGCGAGATAAGCCTGTCGACGTCGCTGCCGGGGTTCGTTGGGGAGATCACAGGCGGGAGATGGTGGGACGAATTGGGTTGGGTTGTTTTGTATTAGTTGATTGGGTAGTGTTTAATTAAATAATAATTGGGCTTGAGTAGATTAATACTTAAATTCATATTTGGGCTTGAGTAATTGGGTTGGGTTTAATAAAAAGTAAATTGCCAAAATCGTCCTTAAGGTTTAGGCATGTTTGTCATTTTCATTCAAAACAACTTTTTTTGTACAATATAGTTCTTCACTTTTGAGATTTTTTGTCATTTTCATCCAAACATCTAATTTGCTTTATTTTTTCTGTCAAACATTTGGATGAAAATGGCAAAAAAATCCCAAATCTCAAGGACGGTTTTGGCAAAAAAGTCAGACGTTTGGATGAAAATGACAAATAATCCCAAAAGTGAAGGACTATATGGTACAAAAAAGTTATTTTGGATGAAAATGTCAAACATACCTAAATCTCAGGGACGATTTTGGCAATTTACTCTTTAATAAATATATCGGTGTTTAGAATTTCTTTTTTTTTTTTTATATAAATTCCTGAGATTTTTTTTTTCTAAGGTGGGCGGTTGAAAATATCCAAGGGGGCGGTTGAAAATTTCTAAAGGGTGCGGTCAAGATTTTCCAAGGGGTGTGGTTTGGATTTTACGCGAAAAATAACATAACTTTTTTTCAAGGGGTGTGGCCACCCACCCACGCTAAAGGGTGGGTCCGCCCCTGATAAAATTTCATTAACAAGTATGTAAAAGTAATAATTTGAAACACGAAAAAATGCATGAATTACAGGCGACAATTTGAACTATATATATTTCTTAGTGTATATTAATTTTATACTTATCTCCTAGTCATTAGTCTTAACATTTGTTCTACAATTAATTAATACATTGGCTCGCAGGTCTCACAAAGAGGTGTAGGTCCAATATCTAGATAGAGGGGTACCTCTTAAAATCGAATCATTCATACAAGAGAAGATATAGATGCTACTGGTGTGTTTGTAATAATTTATTGTCCCCTTCTTTAGGATTTGTAATAACTATATATGGATTCTTTCATACATGTATTGGTGAATATATGTTACTTTTGTTTATTCACTAGTGGTGTGTTTCGGTGTTCTCTGCATATCCGATATTTGTTTGCTTAAAATTTCGATCACTCAAAATTGTTTGCCGTTTTCATTGTTATCCTTCGATTTGGATTCAAGCTTTCTTATCAATGTTTAGATTTGGAACAAGTTTCGGTTTATTATCTTTTATTATTCTGTTCTTTCTTTCAATAAATTTTGTTGTTGTCTGTTTATAGGTTTATAGTTATTTTTTTTTCTTGCTCGTTTGTTGAGTAATTCAATGAACATATAAAAAAATATTATAATTATTAAGAATTAAACGGGGTCTTCTCTCTCCAATCAGTCAAACAAAGAAAGGAATCCGTTAAGTTCTTAAGCTTTCTTCCCAACTAATTCACCATTCTAGTTTAGTTGTGTGAGGATGAGAACAAAACAATTTTCTATTTTGTCTCATAAAAGTCCCTCAACAATTTCTTGAACATTAAAATCCCTTCACATTAAAATTTGAACAAAATTATAACAAAAAAATTAAAACAACTTGGAAACGTTAAAGGTGTTCATCGGTTCTTTTCGGTTTATTCAGTTATTTGGTTTGATTTATCTGTTTTGAAAATTTTTGAGTTAAACAAAAATCTAATCAAACCATACGAAATTTATTTGGTTTGATTTATCTGTTTTGAAAATTTTTGAGTTAAACAAAAATCTAATCAAACCATACGAAATTTAAGTACTTCAAAACTAAATCACAAACCGTGTTCGAATTCGGCTTGGTTTTCGGTTTCAACCGAATACAACGAATTCATATTATTGGGTTTTTTTTCGACGAAATATTGAAGTATGGTTTACCTTGGTTATTCGGATTATCAGACAACATATAAATTGGATTCATTTTGTTCGGTTTGCATTTAATCCCATTTTTGTTCAATTTTGAGTTCTAATCGTTTTTGGTTCCGTAACAATGACCTATAAATTTTCAAAATAGTTGTTTTAAAAAAGTTTTGGTCATAATTTTGTTCAAATTTAACATATGAAGAGACTTTAATGTTAAAAAAATCTTGAGAGATTTTTATGAGATAAATGAAAAAGTATGTTAGGTTTTTTTTTTTTTTTTTTGACCATTTTAATTTTATTTACTTTGCATGTTTGATTGTTTATACAAGCATATATACAAAGCTGAGGTGAGATGACAGTGATAGTCTTTTCGCATCATTGTTTCACAAAAAGAAATCAGTCAAATTATTTTAGAAAGTACAGGGACCTATTTTGTAAAACTGAAAAATATAGAAAAAAAGTACCGAAATAAGTTAAAAATAAATATAACTGCTGGCTATGGGGTTCGAACCCATGCGCACTTATGTCTAGGCCCGGCCGAAGGGTAAGTCAAACAAGGCCCGGCCCAAGGGTAAGTCAAACAAGGCTCTTGCTTTGGGCCTCCACACATTAAAGGCCCCCATTTTTACATTTTATTTACATATTATTAGCCCAAGGGTAACTGGATGTTTAAAAGCTTGCTGGATGTTAATTTATATAAGTATACCAGATTTTTTTTTTATTTCTTTTCATTAGTTGACATAAGTGAAAAGACTAACTAGACCATTATATAATTGTTTAAGCATTCGGTACATGAAGTTCATTTGGTTTCAGCAACATTAGCCTTACTAATAGTCTAATCTTTGTTGGATGTTTATGATAAACAAAAAGGAGGACATTTACAGGATCCTAGAGATATCTAAACCATATGTTAGTGATAAAGTTAGCAAACACTCGATACCGGTAACGTGTATTGTAACTTCATGTTTATATAAACTTTACTTTAAGCGTTCTTTTTTTTTTCTTTTTACAAGGGCCTCAAATTTTTAGTTCGCTTTGGGCCTCACATTTGATTGAGCCGGCCCTGCACATTTCTTGTATTGTTCTCATAGATATTCCACATATTATTGATTTTAAAACCAAAGCAAATATGTAATATATAAATATAGACATGCATACATATCTATTTATATTTGACTGTAATCTGCCACTAATTTCAAATCTTTGTTGCATTTTTTGACCCGTAAACCATTTAAAAATTGAAAATATAAGTCATGGGTGTTGGAAATAGAACTCATGGAATTAATGTGGATGTGTTCCAATCATACTTTCATGTAGGGTCACATGAATTTGATGATCATACCCAACCATCATTTATGATATAGCTACTCAAATTCAGTTTATCATAAGTTTTCATATATACACACAACTAGGTATCCACCACTTGTGGCCTAATGTGACGCAGGCTTGGGTTCTATAATGAAGATCCAAGTTCAATCTTGTGTTATTTTGATGGATTAGGTAATGATGGATAGAGCCTAGTCTCCTTGTAAAGGTGTCAGGTTCTATCATGAGTCCACCTGAGTTTTCGTTCCACCGTGTGTTACGTCAGAGAGTGTTCAGCTCTTGTGGTGGCACAACATCTGTCAAGTGACAGTCGACGGTATGGTTTCCCGATGAAACACCTAAGTTAAACTCTAAAGCCAACGTGGGCCCGATTAAGACAACGTAGTTATAAGTATATGTGTTAGATACGTGGAGTGCATACTTTTTAAGGGTCATGTATCACATGACTTTAAACGTTTACAAATAATTAAGTTATAAGTATATGTGTTAGATACGTAGAGTGCATACTTTTTCAAGATTATTTTCATTTCTGACACATAAAAACCTCGTGGTAGAAGTTTCGATTTCCATAGTTAAGGGTGAAGGGAGTGGAAGTGGTAAACTCACTTTACCACTTGGCAAACCAATGCCATCAATTTTGCCGAACACCATTTGCCGAAAATGAGGCCAAAATCGGTGTAGGTATACCGATTCGGGAAGAGGGAGGAGAGGGGAGAGAGTGGGGTTTTGTGGTGGGGTCCATGCCATCTCAACCAATCACACATTTTTCCTTTTAAAAAAAAAAAATAGTTTACCACTTCACCAAGTGTCTAAACCATTGCCAACATTTTAAGCATAGTTTACCACTTTGACATGGCACACTCTCATTGGTTGATTTTTTAGTTTGCCACTCAAAGTGTTTAACCACTCCCTTCACCCTAATAGTATCAGTTAATCATCATTAGAATTAGAAACTGTGAGTTAATGCAACTTGGGCCATCAGCAACAACTATGATCTGTAGACATTGCAATCATCACTGACTAGGCCATTAGTGGTAACCGAGTTACTAATAACATAATTGAATAACTCCAAACTATTTTAATTGTCAGCTGACATATTATTACACAAAGAATTGTGTCGTTCTAACTAAATGTTAGGTTTCCCAAATATAAAATGAAAATCTTTAGTCTATTTTGCATATGTTTTTTTTTTTCTAATACGTGTTTTCATAACGTAAACAGAAAAATTACAAGTTTTGTCATTTATCTTAATACAACTTATCAGGCGGTGTCATTTTTAACGAATTTTGACAAGTTTTGCTCTTTACAAGGAATTTTGTTACACGTTTTGTACTTTAGGCTTAACTCAGTTAGATTTTCTTGTTAAATCTTGTCACCCAAGGGTATTTTAGTCTTTTTACCCATTTATGTGAAGATGAATGAAGCAATTATCGTTTGATTATGAAATGAACACCATCTGCAAAGTAATTAAGGGCAATTTCATGGCAATCAACAAGAGAAATGAAAGAGTAACGATGAATTCACCTTTGATCTGTAAAGAAGCAGGGAAGGTGGTTTGATTAAAGAAAGGGATAACTAAAAGGGTAAATGGGTAATTTCATAAAAATAAGGGAAATATGTAATTAAATTTAGGAGTTGGGTAAATATGTAATAATGCATTTTAATAAGGGGATACATGTAAAAATCCCAATAATTATATATATGTCTTGTATTGTTCTTATAGATATTCCACATATTATTGATTTTAAAAGCAAAGCAAATATATAATATATAAATATATATATAGACATGCATACATATCTATTTATATTTGACTAATAATCTGCCACTAATTTCAAATCTTTGTTGCATTTTTTGACCCGTAAACCATTTAAAAGTTGAAAATATAAGTCATGGATGTTGAAAATAGAACTCATGGAATTAATGTGGATGTGTTCCAATCATACTTTCATGTAGGGTCACATGAATTTGATGATCATACCCTACCATCATTTATGATATAGCTACTCAAATTCAGTTTATCATAAGTTTTCATATATACACACAACTAGGTATGCACCACTTGTGGCTTAATGTCAGGAAGACTTGGGTTCTCTAATGAAGGCTTAAGTTCAATCTTTACTTGTGTTATTTTGGTGGATTAGGTAATGATGGATGGAGCCTAGTCTCCTTGCAAAGGTGTCAGGTTCTATCATGAGCCCATCCGGGTTTTCGTTCCACCGTGTGTTACGCCAGAGAGTGTTCAGCTCTTGTGGTGACACATCTGTCAAGTGACAGTCGACGGTATGCTTTCCCAGGGAACGCCTAAGCCAAGCTCTGAAACCAACGTGAGTCCGGTTAAGACATATAGTCTGACTGGAGTGGAACAACGAGACTCTTCAATTTAGAAAGTACAGTAGCCTAATACAAAAAAGTCGTGGTTAAAAAAAAATATACACAACTAGGGTATAAATATTGTGATCTACTAACTTGCTTATCTTTGTTGAATATGCACTAACTTGCTTATCTTTGTTACTTTGTTGAATGACGTTTTATAATAAGACTACCCCATAAGTTTATGTTATTAAAATATTTTTACCGTTTATACATATATAACCAAGGGTGAAACGATGTTAGCACTACCTTTTTAATTGAGAGGTCGGAATATAACTTTTTCTACGTATACTTTCATTCTCATCCGGCATAAAAAATGCTCAATCGATTTACGCTGCTACGTATAACCATATTTTATATAGTTGTAAATTGGAAAACAAATACAAAAATTCAACGAGATTGGTTGGTAAAAAGGGACGAGAACCACAATTTGATTTGTACACAACTGTCATGATTATTGGGTAAAAGGTTAAATTCAATGGGTCGTTTTCTCGTATCATTATACAACAAATGTGTATTCAATTAATTTCCCAAATATACATTATGAATTATTAATAAAATCTAATGCGCTCGTTTTGACAATTATCATTGACATTTGAAGAAGACGGATATGGAATAAAGATACAAGTTTTATATTTATAGTAATGTATCAATGTCTTGAAAAATATTAAAATACTTATATCAAATTACTTGTAGACATGACCCTTAACCCTTAAAAGAGCAACAAGTTAACATGCCACCAAGAGACCTAATCATACAAAATAAAAATTATGGATTGTGCATTATTAAAGTATTTGGTATATAATTTAAAAGGTACCTTGGATATAAAATTAATTTAAAGTAAAGAAACGGGAGAACCACATAAACATTTATACATGTAGATTCAAGACAATATATAAGGTGATTATGTAAAAGTTTAACTGTAGTTTTCATGTATTAAAACCGAGCATGTATTAAGCATGGCTCCATATTCAAACACAACTTATATAACACATGATATGTTAGTTGATTTTTGAGCCATCAAGTCATTATAATCGTTTGAATCAACTGCCATATCATGTGGGTGTGGGGGTTCCATGAAAAAGTCTAGGGTTTCCCGTGATGAGGGCGGGGGAATGGGTTAGCATTTTATGTTATAGGATTTTTAATATTTGATGTTATTTTGGAGTGGTTGCACATTGGAGCCTAGCTTCGAAATTATTTACACAGTGTTTGTTGGTGTCTTTGCTGGACAGGAAACATGGTTGCAACAACCCGTGGGTCTAGCCACGGCAAACAGAAGATCGATCAGACTCCAAGCGCGATATATCTCAGCTCAGGTAAAACGTGGATCCCTTAACATGTGCTTTGATTATTTGGTATGCTGGTGGTCGTAATGGTTTTCACGGCTTGTAGAAAATGAAGGGCAACAGACGAGAAAGAGGAATAACGAAACGAATGGCCGTCGTCTATTAGAATCCGTAGACGATAGCCACAGTACGAAGCGAGTTATTGCTACACGGTCTTCGACGAAGAAGCACAGAGAGATTTTGAACACTTCTGATGGGTCTACGGGGAACGAAAAGAAATGAAGGGGCGTGAAACCAAAGGAAATACCCAGCCTAAAGACGCATTCCTCACCGAAACAGCTATACAATGCAATATCATACATGTCACGGAGGCAGGAGGAAGCTGTAAAGGAAATGGGTTTCGGTGGCTGTTGGGATTTGTCGTCATTCCTGAAAAACTCGCCTTTCATGTTGTTGAACAATTTGACGCTGATAATTTGACATTGAATCTTGGAAACACCCAACTGGTCGTCACCACAACTTTGATCAGCAAACTGTTGGGTATCCGTGAAGGAGGTTTGAACTTTGGCGCGATTCTTCCGTCCAAGACACTACACCCATCATTGAAAGGATAGCGTGCTAGGTACCCCCAGTCTTTTACATATCCCCAACTTTAATATCCACGAAGATCCAACAAGACACTTATGATGATATGATGATTTTTCGCATTGATTTTGTTTGCTTTTCCTTACGAAGATGGCTTCATCACAGATGAATGTGTATGTAAATGACAAAATTTTAAAGCGTTTAACGGCTGATACACGCTTCAAAGAGTACGACTGGTGCGCTTACATCGTGGATTGTTTACGTAAGTGCAAGAAGAAATGGAAGCCAAGGGACCCAAACAGTTGGTGGGCTGGGCCCCTGCTATCTTGACGGTACGTCCTCAAAATTACTTGTGATTTGGGAAAAAAAGATTCATGTGGTTAACGACATACTTTTTTTGTGTAGTTGTTGTATGTCGATAACACAGAGCTGGTTGTGCTAAGCATGAGGGCTGACATTCGGGCCATTCAGTTCTGGACTAAAGACATGTTGGCACGTCGACAATATTAAGAGATCAAGAATGGCGGGTTTGGGCATGGCAAGTTGAAAGAGATAAGTGTTGGTGCACTTGAAGCAGGCGTTGATGTAGATGACGAGACATTTGCGAACACACGGGTATTTTTGAATGTAAGCCCTTTGCGTCGTACTTTTTTAAAGCCTTATGTTTCTTTTGTTCTTGTAATAGGAGTTTGTTGACAGCGTTGAGAAGTGGGTAGATAGGTTCGGTGACATTCGGGTTAAGATCGAAACGCACTCCATGGGCTAAAGCCTAGGTACATTGATGTGTTGAATGAGGTGCCGATTTGGCCCACCGAAGCGTTGTACAACTTTGAAGAGGGACAAATGTTCAAGCGGGCGTCGACAAGCACCCACCCCGAACGTAACCGCAGGTATCGCAAAGCACCACCCCCCACTTTTTTCCACAAAATATGTATATGAAAATGTGACAGACATGATTTCAGACGCAACCGCTTCGAAGAGCATAACACAGATATTGATTGAGTTGAATGCATCTTCGGTGGAGAAGACATGCACACACAAAAAGAAGATATCGAGCAAACGACTAAGTGGTGGGCCCTTTTTTAAAAAATCTTACTTATTGTCCGCACCTCTCGTAGATCCGTATCCTGTTATTTTATTGTTAACCTTAAATCGTGACCAGGCGTCAAAGGGTGTCAGAGTATGAATAGTTTGGAAGCAGTTACGGTGGACGACGACGATGGAGACGCGGTTGATTTAGGTGCCTGTATACCTATTGCTCCACGTGTGGAACCCATTTCTGATGTCCCCGTGTGCCATATGACGGATAGCATCTATACACCGAACGTGGAGGTGAGCATGGGCAATTTGAATGAAGTAGCGGGAGTTGAGGCGTAGGATGATGGACGTCGAGACAGTGCGGTTGAAAACGTGGATTTGGTATTGAGGGACGCTTCGGATGCGCCGTCTACTTGGGACCAAGGTACGGTTACGACGAAAATTTAAAAAAAATGTCTTAGTGTTAATAACCAACATGGTGTTGTATATATATGTGCGTATTATTTCTAACATTTGGCAACGAGATAAAAAAACAGGGCATGTTGATTTAGAGCAAGATGGGCTAAACGCCAAGAACGACACGTGAGCCATTGTGCGTGTTTTTGATGGGATCGAAGAGCTTCTAAATACAGGTATTAAAAAAATTGTTTATTACTCCGTTACGTTAACAATGCCACGTTGAGTTTCTGTTGGTCGTGTGCAGGGGGGGTGAAATGTCAAACAATGAAACTTCACAGCTGGGGTGTTGCCGTCTTCGGGTGTAGACATTTGGCCTCGCGTTGTATGCGCACTGTACGCGCCAAGTCGGGGTCCTCCCCACAGGTCTCCCGTCGTTGATCGCACCTGCGTCTGTCGGCCCCGTGGTGTGATGGACAAAAAGTTTGATTGCTACGAGGGTAGCAGGTAAATTGGTACACAGTTTATCTAGTAAAACCCCCACGTGATAAGATATAAAATTATGAAATCCTCGTGATACTTTTGCAGAACTTGAAAGGACGCGGCGCACAGTAGGGGACACAGTTTCGGGGGGGGGGGGGAGGAGCAGGTCAGCGACTTCTTTTTATTTTATTTTTTTATATATACTTTTGAAACAAAAACCAATTTTCTGCCGTCCTGACCCAACCCTCATGTGGGAATGTGTGGGCGTAGGGAAAGCAGATGAGGAGCATGCGGTTGATAGTGGTTATTCCATCGGACGCATGTCGGGTGGATCAAAAGTTGGTTTAGACCCTGGTGGGTAAAAGAAGGAAAAAACCCTCATTTAACTTCATTGTGTTTTTTTACGGTCTATGTTTAAAAATTTGTTCCTGCTTTTTTAAAAGAAAAAATAGGACCCATGGTTGACGTGCCGAGCCAACCAAGCTTCAGTTTAGGTATCTCTCAGGATGTCATGGGTGACGATATACGTATAGTTAGTTATACAAATGTGTATATTGCCAATCTTTAACTATACATATATGTATATAGGGTTAAGATCCTATACAAACAGCACATAGTGTGAGAACCATAAGAACAGATCTGAACCATCCAATTTTTAGATCAACGGTTGATGTTGATTACAATTAAAACCCTTTCAATTACTAAACATTATTATAAGACCAAGGGTAATATAGTAAATGTGTTGTTTTATGGAACCCACCAAATCTCCGAACTTTCGGATGGTCCCACTGTTTTAGTGATAATCGTATTTATAAATCCTCCTTCCATCATCATCTTTGTTTTGCTGATTACATAAAAAAACCAACCAAACACTTTCTCCATCGAACACAGTGCTATCTTTCTCCATTTGTTCATATTCTTTTTACAGGGCTATCTTACCAGGGAAACTTGAATACAGTGAGATCGTTTTCCCGCTAGTGAAAATTGTGCTGATCGAGAGAAACTTGAAATCAGGTAAGGTATTCATTTCTGACTGTTCTTCTTCTTTTTTATTTTTCTAGGGTTTTTTTTGGTGGGGGGGGGGGGTTCCGATTGATGAGTTTAGTTGCTAGTAATCGGAAGTTCCGATTGATGATGATGGAAAAACGAAAGTTAGAAATTTGTTATGTTATTTGTTGAATAGATTGAGGGGTGTGCTGATGGTTGGTGACGGTGGTTTGTGCTGACTGTTGGTGACGGTGGTTTGTGCTGACTGTTGGTGACGTTGGTGTGTGCACCGATGATATTTGCTGACGGTGGTGCCGATAGCGGTGTGTGCAAACCGGTGGTGTTTGCTGACGGTGATGCCCACGGCGGTGTTTGATGTCGGGTGTGTGCTGACGGGTTGTCTTCAATTTTATTGTATTGTGTGTGTGTTTTTTTTTAAATCGCATAGTGCTGACTTCAATTTTTTATGCTGCGGTGTTTGCTAACCGTGATCTTACGTATGCAATGATGAATTATCTTTTGTGCTGAACAGGTACTAGGTTTTGGTCGAATCAATGATGGATGAAACAAAGTGCCTGTTGTTGGCGGAGATTGTGCTGATTAACAAAGTGCTGATTAACAAATTGTCTGTTGTTGGCGGAGATTGTGCTGATTAACAAAGTGCTAATTAATAAAGCGCCTGTTGTTGGCGAAGATTGTGTTGATTAACAAATTGCCTGTTGTTGGCGGAGATTGTGCTGATTAACAAAGTGGCTGTTGTTGCGATTTGTGAAGATTGTGCTGATTTACAAATTGCCTGTTGTTGGAAATTTTCAAATTTTGATTTGAAATAGTGCATGAATATAGGGGATAATTAAAATTTGGAATTAATTAAATTCAAAAAATAGAGTGATAAAGTCTAAAATACCCTTGTCTAGTTTTTTTAATGAAGGACACATGTCTAATAATGGTTGGTTCTTATAGTTCTTACACATATTGAGGTTTGTATTTGATCACATCTCTATGTATATATGTGTTTAAAATTGAAATATAAGTATTGTACAACTATGTTTGATAATGTACAAATATGTATAAAATGATTGTAGATATATGTATATAAAGGAAGATTATGGTATCTAAATATGTTTTTTCTAGTGTACATATGTATATTTTAAGAATTGACAACATACATAAGTGTATATATTAAAAAAAACCTCTTTAAAAAAAAAAGTGTATATATTAAAAAAACCTCTTTAAAACGTGCAATTAGACATTAAAAATTAGTTTGGAGAAAATGTGTAATTGTTGAAATATAAAAGTTTATATATTATATAATTCATACTTAAAACATAATCTGGTTATGGCCCAGTCTGGTTATGGTTCGGTATAATCTTTTATGTATTATTATTGGGCTTAGTGGTGTTTCAGTTGGGCTGTTAAAGTTGTTATTCAGGTTGTTATGGGCCGAGGTTCTAAACGGACACATTGTGAAAGCATAAGGTCCTGATTGTATTTCTGGAGGGACTAAAGTGTAAATCGTGTTGTAGCTGCTATATATGAGGAGAGAGAGTGGTTCTTCTCAGTTGGTTCGAGATATTTCTAAGGGTTTCGTTGAATTCTCTGTCCAGTAATTCACTCTCATCTTCTTGTGTGTTTGTTCCAGTGGTGCTGTGTATCTCGATCTCCTTCAAGATTGTTTGAAGCTGCTGGATCGTTTGAAGTTCCTGTACATCAGCGTATCTTCAAGTCTTCAGGAGATTAGTTCTTTTTCCCTGTTCTTCTTTTGTATCTTTGTGTATTGTAGTTTCAGTTACATCTTTGATAGATCTAGTGATTGTGTGTGATCACCGGTTTTGATCATCTGATTGTTGTATCAGTTGATCGTTGTTCTGTATTTGTTAAACAGGTCTTACTGTTTGTAAGATCTAGGGAACGGGGGGAGTTTTTTCGGTTTGGGTAAAATAATAAAGTTTTGTCGCTATTTCTGGTGTATTCGAGTATTTCTTGTGTTCTTGGTTTAGATCTAAACCATTTTTCATGGTATCAGAGCTATCAAGCTCTTGTTTTTTATTTCTTGGGTTATCCACTGCATATTTTCTGATTGTTTGTTTTGTTCGTGTTAGGGTTTCTGTTCTCGGAAACTGTGTTTGGTGGTGTACTTGTTGTTGACAACGAAACCCTAAATCAAGGGTTATTTGCTTCGGTTATCTTCTCGGATCAGACTTCTGCGTTAGTCTCTGGAACCTTGAAGTTTCAGGGCAAACTAACCTGAAGTGATATTATTGGTATTCTGTGGTTCTTGAAAACTGCAGATCTGATACTTGTTGAAGACATTTTCACCCGCTGTAAGATCGTTCTATCTTCTCACTTTTTACTTTCCTGGTGTTGGTTAGTTGAAGTCGGGGTAGTGAGGACCGGCACTTCTTATTGATTATTATTGTTTGTTTTTATTCTTTATTCGTTGTGTCTTGCATTGTTTCTTATTGTTAGCAACTGTATTATGCTTGTCCAGGCACCTATAGAGTGATGATCCTGGAATCTGGCCTCTGATACAGTCTTGCTGTTGTGTATTTGTATCTGGTTGTTATTTGTTGTTTGTTTAGTTTTTTTTTGTGAATCTGTATTGTTGTTTGTCTTGTTTGTAATCATGACTGATACTGATCCTAATGCTAGTACATCTCAGACTTTGATAAGTAAGTTAGATGTTGGAGACCCATTATATCTTCATCCTAGTGACTCAAGTGCTTTGACTATTGTTAGTGTTAAGTTGAAGGGTACTGAAAACTACTCTGTCTGGTCTAGTTCTATGAAATTGGCTTTAGAAGCCAAGAATAAGTTTGGTTTTGTTAATGGTAAATGTGAAAGATCCACTGAGGATCATGTGCTTGCTAGTCAGTGGGATAGGTGTAACTCTGTAGTGTTAACATGGCTTTTGAATTCTGTATCTGAGGAACTTTTCTTGGGTCAAGTATTTTCTACATATGCTTATGAGGTTTGGGATGACTTAAAGGAAACCTATGACAAGGTGGATGGGTCTGTGGTTTATGATTTGTATAAAAAAATAAATTGTATTTCTCAAAATGGTTCAACTGTGGCTGACTATTATAATAGACTGACCACTATGTGGAAACAGTTTGATGCCATGCTCAAACTGCCCACTTGTTCTTGTAAAGCAGCTAAAGACTATAACGATTTTTCAATGTTAATCAAGTTAATGCAATTTCTTATGGGGTTAGATGATGTTTATCAACCAGTAAGAACTAATCTGTTAACCAGAGAAATATTTCCATCTGTCAAGGTTGCCTTTGCTGTGGTTTCTAGGGAGGAATCACATAGGCTGTCTAGTAGTGGGTCAAAAGGCCAGAATGTATCTTTTGTGTCTAAGTCTAACCAATCTTTTGAGTCAAAGAAGAAAGTATCTAATCAAAGAGGGCCTAATCCAAATTTAAAATGTACACACTGTAATATGATTGGTCATACTGTTGATAGATGCTTTGAGATAATTGGTTATCCTCCAAGTTTTAAGAAAAGGCCTAACACTATGTCTGGTAAAACTACATTAACTAATAAGTCAAATGCTGTTGTTGGGTCTTCTGCTAGTGTGTCTACTTCTGGTTTACCTTTTACATATGAGCAGATAGCAAAGTTGTTAAGTTTAGTTGGTGAAAAGTCTGGTGTGGAGTCAACAAGTGTAGGAGGTGAGTCTTGTACTGTTAATAACTGTGTCAGTTGTTCTAGTTCTTTGTTCTTTGGAGGTATTTTTAGTTGGATTGTTGACTCTGGGGCAAGTCAACACATGGTAAATAATGATAAAGACATGTTTAACACTGTTGATGTTTCTGAATTTGATCTTAAAGTTGGTCATCCAAATGGCACTAATGTTAAAGTTTTAAAAATTGGTAATATCAAGTTAATGAATAATATTGTCCTAAAAGATGTGTTTTATGTCCCAGGGTATCATGTCAATCTATTGTCTGTTCATAGGTTAGCCAAAGATAATAATATTGATGTTGTGTTTAATGAGAACAGTTGTGTGTTACAGGATTCCAAATCAAGGAAAATCCTGGTGACTGGTAGTCAGGATAGTGGTCTATATTTTGTTGGTAAAAATGGTAATTCTGTGAATGTTTGCTATAATAGTTTTGTTAAGGCAAGTTTGTGGCATAGTAGATTAGGTCATCCATCTGATCAAGTACTAGCTGTGTTAAAAGATAAGTTTGATGTTAAAAGTATTGAACATGGGCCTTGTGATGTTTGTCATAGGGCTAAACAAGTTAGAGTTCTTTTCCTCTTAGTGAACATAAAACTAAGTCTGTTGGTGAGTTAATTCATCTTGATTTATGGGGTCCATATAAAGTTACTAGTTATGAAGGATTCAAATATTTTTTAACTATAGTGGATGATTTTTCTAGGACAGTTTGGTGTTACTTGTTAACAAGTAAAACTGAAGTGTTTGAAAACTTATGTAACTTTTATGAACTCATTTTAACTCAATTTGAGAAAAAGATAAAAACTATTAGAAGTGATAATGGAACTGAGTTTGTGAATAATCAAATGAGCCTATTTTGTAAGAACAAAGGTATTTTACATCAAACATCATGTTCTTATACACCACAACAAAATGGTGTGGTGGAGAGAAAACATAGACATCTTTTAAACACAGCTAGAGCTTTAATGTTTCAGAGTAATTTGTCTCTTAAGTACTGGTCTGATTGTATTTTAACTGCTGTTTACTTAATCAACAGGTTACCCTCTTCGGTGTTAAATGGTAGGAGTCCTTATGAAATTGTTTATGGTTTTAAGCCCTCACTAGGTCATCTAAGGAACTTTGGGTGTCTTTGTTTTAGTACCGTCTTGTCTGAATCTGATAAGTTTGCTTATCATGCTGATAAGTGTGTTCTAATTGGTTACTCGAATGTTAAAAAAGGATACAAACTGCTATGTTTGGACAATAGAAAAGTGTTTTTTTTCTAGAGATGTAAAATTTTATGAAAATGTGTATCCTTTTAAATCTAATTTGGTAGAACGTCAAGAGTTGTTTAATAAAACTGAATTAAATCAGATAAACTTTTTTGATAATACTGAAACAATAACATCTGAAGTTCCTACAGTTCCCAATGATGAAGAGGGTACAACTGGTGCTCAAGATCACTACAGTGATGATCAGCAGCCAGTGTCACCCTCTACATCTGCCACTGCCCCAGATGTTGATAATGTTCAACATGAAAGTGGGCAGTTAGGTAGTAGTTATCCGGGTAACAATGGCGAGGCTGAGGACACTGTAGGATCATATGATGAGACCAACATGTCTGAGGGACAATCTGTTAGGAGGTCTTCTAGAAAAGTATCTTTTCCACAAAGATTTAATGAATTTGTTGTAGAAGGAAAAGTGAAATATGGAATTGAAAAGGTGGTTAACTATGCTAACTTGTTTGTTGATAATCTGTGTTTAATTTCATCTCTGAATAAGTCTGTTGAACCTAGTTCTTATAATGAGGCTATTAAAGACCCTAGGTGGATAGAAGCCATGAACAATGAAATGGAGGCTCTTTATAGAAATAACACCTGGGTTGTTGTTGATCTACCTAAAGGTAGAAAACCCATAGGATGTAAGTGGGTCTATAAAATAAAATACAAAGCTAATGGTGAGGTTGAAAGGTATAAGGCTAGGTTAGTAGCAAAGGGCTTTAATCAAAGAGAGGGAATTGATTTCGGAGAAACATTTTCTCCGGTTGTTAAGATGGTTACTGTAAGAATTGTATTGAAACTTGCTGTGAATAATGGTTGGCCTTTATATCAGCTTGATATAAATAATGCCTTCTTGTATGGGTCATTATCTGAAGATGTATATATGTCTTTACCTCAAGGGTATTTTAATAATGATAAAAATAAGGTGTGTAAACTTGTTAGGTCTCTTTATGGACTTAAACAAGCTCCCAGAAAATGGAATGAGAAACTGACCTCTGTGCTACTTGATATGGGCTTTGTTCAAAGCTTGTGTGATCATTCTTTGTTTGTTTTAAGTAAAAAAATTGTATTAGTTGTCTTATTGGTCTATGTTGATGATATTGTGATTACTGGAAACAGTTCTTCTGAAATCACAAGGGTTAAAGGGTGTTTAAGTGAAAGTTTTCAAATAAAAGACTTGGGTTTGCTTAAATATTTTCTTGGTATAGAGATTTTATATTCCAATGGGTCAATTTGTTTGTCCCAAAGGAAATATTGTCTTGAACTTTTAAATGAGTTTGGATATCTTGGGTGCAAACCTGTTGGGACACCGATTGAACAGTCTCATGTTGTTACAAGTAAAACTGAAAAAGATAAAAAAAAAAATTGGAAAATGTGAATGGATTTCAAAAGTTAATTGGGAAGTTAATATACTTATCTTTAACTCGCCCAGATTTAAGTTATGCAGTTCAGTTTTTAGTCAATATATGCACAAACCATGTCAGTCACACTTAGATATTGCATTAAGGTTACTAAGATACTTAAAGCAATGTCCAGGTAGAGGTGTTATGTTTAGGAAAACAGGTAATTTTGATTTGTCAGGATTCGTTGATTCGGATTGGGCAAAGTGTACTATGTCTAGAAAGTCCGTTACTGGGTTTGGAATGTTTCTTGGAGATACTCTTGTATCATGGAAAAGCAAGAAACAAGGAGTTGTTTCAAGGTCTACGGCTGAGGCTGAGTACAGGGCAATGTGCTCAGCCACATGTGAGGTAATGTGGATTAAAAATGTTTTGTTGGAGTTGAGAGTAAAGTGTACTTTGCCTATTAAAATGTTTTGTGATAGTAAATCTGCTATTTCCATTTCATTAAATCCTGTTTTCCATGAAAGAACTAAACACTTCGAGTTAGACTTGCATTTTTTGAGAGAAAAAATTGCAAGTGGCATTATTGACCCACAAAAAATTGCTACTGATGTTCAGTTAGCAGACATTTTTACTAAAGGATTGAGTATTACTCAACACAATGTGTTGTGTGAAAAGTTGGGATTATTTGATATGTTTGCCGTATGAATTATGGGGGGATGTTGAAATATAAAAGTTTATATATTATATAATTCATACTTAAAACATAATCTGGTTATGGCCCAGTCTGGTTATGGTTCGGTATAATCTTTTATGTATTATTATTGGGCTTAGTGGTGTTTCAGTTGGGCTGTTAAAGTTGTTATTCAGGTTGTTATGGGCCGAGGTTCTAAACGGACACATTGTGAAAGCATAAGGTCCTGATTGTATTTCTGGAGGGACTAAAGTGTAATTCGTGTTGTAGCTGCTATATATGAGGAGAGAGAGTGGTTCTTCTCAGTTGGTTCGAGATATTTCTAAGGGTTTCGTTGAATTCTCTGTCCAGTAATTCACTCTCATCTTCTTGTGTGTTTGTTCCGGTGGTGTTGTGTATCTCGATCTCCTTCAAGATTGTTTGAAGCTGCTGGATCGTTTGAAGTTCCTGTACATCAGCGGATCTTCAAGTCTTCAGGAGATTAGTTCTTTTTCCCTGTTCTTCTTTTGTATCTTTGTGTATTGTAGTTTCAGTTAGATCTTTGATAGATCTAGTGATCGTGTGTGATCACCGGTTTTGATCATCTGATTGTTGTATCAGTTGATCGTTGTTCTGTATTTGTTAAATAGGTCTTACTGTTTGTAAGATCTAGGAACGGGGGGAGTTTTTTCGGTTTGGGTAAAATAATAAAGTTTTGTCGCTTGTTTTGTCGCTATTTCTGGTGTATTCGAGTATTTCTTGTGTTCTTGGTTTAGATCTATACCATTTTACAGTAATCTAGAATGCTTTTCTTTTAGGATCCCTACCCATGAAGGTTATATTTTCACTAATTGGTCAATAACGTAAAATGGAAAAAGAAAAATAAAAGTAAATAACATTTTGGGTGGCCTACTTATACATTGATCCATAATTCTATTTTGAAAAAAAATACATCGTTGCTGAAATAACATAACGTTATCATATTTGACACTAATTATGTATAAAAGAAGTTTAACAGATTTTAACCCATTAACCAAGTAATTAACTCGCGCATTTAACCACATCTAGTACAGATAACTTGACACCGGGTGTACCCATAGCAACACCGACACTAGCCCCATCACGGAATGTTGCATGATAAATGGCTCTTCTAGCCAACTCAGCAGCTTCATCAATTGTCAAATCATATTTGTACCTACCTACCATATTGAAAAAATTAAAACAACATGAAACCACTATAATTGTGTTGATACATATATGTGGACGCGACTCGACTCGACGCGACTTGGTCCGGTTCGACCCGGTTAGGTTCGGCTCAAGCCCGACGTCACGACATTCCTCCGTCGTGCGTCCCAGAGTTCGACACGCGAAGCACGAAGCGCCGCGAGCTTTCCCGCCGTCACATCATCATGACATCATCATGATGATGTCAAGACTTTGACTAAACTTCACATGTCTGAAACAAGTTGGAATTCATGTACGTGCATGAGTATGTGAAACTTCACTTGGGCCAATCAGAATGCAGCATGGACTTCAACAGGTTGGGCCTAAGCCCATTATGGCGAAACAGAAGGATGTTGACGAAACAAGAGTTGTTTCGTCGACTTGATTCACATTCGTCAAATGTAATTCTGATTCGCCAAGCCTGATTCGCCAAAGATGTGATTCGTTGTGTCTGTGAGTATAAATAGAGTTTATTATTTCTGTTTCAGTAAGAGAACACATTGTAGACAGAACACACACACACGAGAGAGAGAGTTTACAGAATAGATTTGTAAACATTGAGCTTGTAACTGATCTTTTCATACGTATTAATACAGAGGTGTTAAACGTTGAATATTGTGTGTCGTTATATTGCGTGTTCGATCTCGGTTTGCTTTCCCGGTTGGATTCCGCACAACCGGGTTGGTTCGTATACAAGGATTAGGCGACTAGATCCTCCCCTAGCCGGACCTACAAGTGGTATCAGAGCCTTGGCTCTTCTCCTTGTTAAAACCGAGGTGTTCTTGGGTTGTTTTTCGGGTTTTAGAAGTTCATATTTTCTGAAAAACAATTTAAATCTGGTTGTTTTTGCTGTTTTGTTTTTGTTAAAAACCTTGTTGAGCACATGTTTTCATGTTAAAAATTGGTTTTTATTAAACATTTCAAGCAATTTCGTGTTTCGGAAAGTTATTCGGTGACCGGAAAATTCAAAATTCTGGGTTTGTTCTTCATATATTCGACAAAACTTCAAACTGTTCTTCAAGTATTCACTTTTTGATCCTTAAAAATTATTTGTGAAAGTTGTTTGTGTGTTGGAAAGAGTTATTTGATTAAAATAGGACAACATCATTAGGTTGGTATATTGGAAAGAGTGTGCCGAAAGTTTGAGTTGAAAAAGGAGTAGTCTGTTTGTGTCAGTTGTTAGAAAGTCAACAAATTTTATCACATAATATTTTTTTTTCAGTCGCACAAGATTCAAACATCCAGTCGCACAAGTTTGAAGTGGATCGCACAACATTTGATTCATCAGTCGCACAAGATCCTGATCTGGGCTTCTGTTTCGTCATTGGGCCTGGACTGTTTCGATTAACTGGGCTGGGCTGTTTCGTCATTTAGGAGCCCAAAACGAGAAATTCAGTTTCGTCAAATATATAACAGTCTGTTTCGTCAACAATACAAAGCCCAAAAGGTCCTTCCATTTCGTCGACCAAAAAGCCCAAAAGGACTCGCCTTTCATTTCTGTTTCGCCAAAAATCAAGCCCAACAAACACCACATTTTGTGTTTCAGTTTCGTCTTATAAAGCCCAAAACAAAAATCCTTTTCGTCAAATTAGAAGGCCCACAAGACCCTCACTTTCGTCGACAAGGAAGCCCAAGAAAATCATTCTGTTTCGTAAAAGTCACACAGGCCGTTTCGTCAAACCTCTTATTTCGCCAAAACAGTTTAAAAATTCTGTTTCGTAAACCAAGTGTTTAAAATTCTGTTTCGTCAACAAACGGTTTCGTCGAAACACTTGTGAATTTTTTTTTAACAGAAGGTTTGAAGAAGGTATTTAACAGTTTGTTTGAGGTGTGATTTTCAGGTTTTGTTATTTTTGATCAAAAATGAATCCAAGATGGAATAGACCGATAAATACAGATGCAAATCAAACAGCGTTTGTGTCTACCACTGACATGTATGGCAATACTGTTCAAGTTCCAGTCCTTCCAAAAACAGACATGTATGGAAATCCGCTTGAACCAGTTCCTCAACAGCAAAGCCAACGACCTCTCAGACCAACTGATATGTTCGGAAACCCCTTACCTGTTCGAAATACCGAAGCAACTGACATGTTCGGAAATCCATTACCTGTTCGATCTACAGGACCAACAAGTGTGTCTAGCACTAGCTTGTATGGCATTCCTCCTCCAACAACAGACATATATGGAAATCCGCTTCAACCAGTTCTTCAACCAATGCCTCAACAGCAAACACAAAGGCCTCCTGTGACAACAGATCTACATGGCAATCCCATTCAAGTTCCTGTTAAGCCAGCTCAGCATGGGAACCAGAACCCTTTCAGAGATCAAGGAGACCAGCAGAATCAGAACAGGAACGATGAGCGTACATTGATACCTGTCAACAACCAAAGCCAAGCAGGACCATCAAATGCTAACCAGGCACTTGTGGTTCAAGTATATGAAAGTGGTGATTGGTCAATCAGGTTGAGTAGTGATGCTCCAGTTGGAACAGCTTGTTTTGCTGAAGTTGTCAAAGATGCCAGCAATGGTGAATCCTCGGGAAATAATGACAGTTCTGAACATGACAGTAGTTCAGATGAAGATGTTTCAACTTCAGTTGAGGATGATACTACTTCAAGTTCAAGCGAGGTTGGATCTGAATATGAATCATCAAGGGAGGTTGTTGATTCTGATGCAGAAAGGTCAACATCTGAGAGTGATCCAAGTCAGGTATGTGTCAATGAACCAACTGCTGTTATTTGTGATAATTGTGATAGATTGCGTGTTAAATGTGCTGATTTAGAAGCAAACATGTCTGAGTTGCAAGGCAAACATGATGTTTTACAAGCTAGTTTGTTTGACTTGCAAGACAAACATGTTTCATTGAATGATAAGTGGTGTGAGTTGCAAGGCAAACACGAGGCTTTGCAAGAGAAGTATGATGTGACATTCATTCACAACCAGAAGTTGACCGTGGATCTTTCTAAATGCACTGAAGCCAACATGTTTTATGAAAACCATGAAAAGGACTTTAAGTCGATGATTGAAAAATTAAAGAAAGATAAAACCGAGCTGATAAAAATGGTTTCCAGAAAACAAACTGACATAAATTTGTATATCACTCGTCTTGAAATAATGCAAAAAGAGATGGCTTGTGTTAAAACTGAAAGTGAGGCGATCCGACTCAAGTTAGACAGTTATTTGAGCTCTAGCTATGTGTTGGATCACATCATTGATGTTCAGAAAGAGAAACGGGATGTCACATGCATTGGATATAAGCAGTGTCCACCACCTGTTAGACACAATTACGATGCACTGCCTAATGAGGAGTACAGAACTCACTTTGAGCCATCTGTTCCTCTAGATGTTAAGGAATTTGCAGCAGAATGTGCAACAGGTCTCGGATATAAGAAAGAAGTATCATCCGATTCAGATGTGTCAGCAGATACCTTTGTAACTGCCGAACCGAATCAGGATCCTCCAGTTGTGATTGAGGATACTGATTCTTCTGATGATGAATCCGATGATACTGATTCAGCAAAGTCTGATGCGGTAATCAAAGAAGAGGACATACCTCTTGAGAATCACATTCTGTGTGACCCTCCTGCA
Source organism: Helianthus tuberosus (assembly GCA_030545235.1). Classification (NCBI taxonomy): domain Eukaryota; kingdom Viridiplantae; phylum Streptophyta; class Magnoliopsida; order Asterales; family Asteraceae; genus Helianthus; species Helianthus tuberosus. The sequence goes on along the minus strand of CM060397.1, from coordinate 5,729,208 downwards.
AAAACCGCTAAGACTGTTGCAACTGAGTCCTCGTCTGAGAAAGAGTCGGAGAGTGTGGATTTGCTGTACACTCTTGTTGGTGATGATAAAATTTACTCAGACAAAGATTTTCCTATTAAGAATGTTAATCAATCTTTAATAAGTAAAGTCTTTGAAAATTCGACAAGTAAGTTTTTGGGAAAGACAGGACCACATGTTACAGTCACACAGTGTCCTCCTATCCCAAAGGCTGAAGTTAGAAAACAATTTGGAAATAAGAAATTACCAACAGTGCAAACCCAGCAAAATCATACCAAATTGAAAGGTAAGACACCGACTCAGAGTCAAAAGAAGCCGAATCAGAAGAAGAAGAAGAATGTGAACTTTGTGAAATCGAAGGGAACGGACAAAATTGAAAAGTTTGCAAATCAATCTAACTTAGATTTTGTCCAGAAAGTAACAGTGATGAAAAGGAATGAACCAAATAGTTCAAAACCTAGTACCTCGAGATCACAAAGTTCATCATCATCGGCTAGGCAATCACATGATGCTCCGAGGTCTGTAGAGCGGAGAATGTGTTTTGAATGTGGTACAATTGGACATATTATTCGAAATTGTCCGTATCTTCATAAGTTAAAAGCCAAGGTTGATGCCCCCCATGGTAACAATTACCATAAAAGATTTGTTTCACCAAAACAGGACCCTCGTCTTGTTAAACAACAAGAAGTGAAACAGAGAAAGAAACAACGGAAAAATGTTGAAAAGGTTTTAAAACCAGAGGTTATCCAAACACAGTCTGTTAAGTTAGAAGTTAAAAATGAAAAACAAACACAGATTTGGAAACCAAAACCAGTAATTGTTTCAGGGGGAGCTACATCAATTCCGAATCATCGGGAAATGGATGTCACAATCCTCGATGATGACGGACGACCCAAGTCTGTGAAGGCTTGGGTCCCCCTCTCCAACTAATCTCTGAATGAGAGTGCAGGATGTTCCAGGAGGAACTATTGATAGTCTTAGGATTGTTGATAGTGGAGCGTCCATGCACAAGATCGGCGACACCAGACTCCGAAACATCATTATATCTAGGAGTTGTTGCCTTTGATGGAGAGAGGAGAAAAGAAGACAAAAATGTCTGATGAAAGAATGTGGTTGAATGAAGTTGAAAAATTCGACCAGTTGAGATATGTGCCAAAATTGGTTGTTATGGTTTTTGATCGGGTCAACATGAAAGATTCAAATGAAAAGTACGCGCCTGCAGCACGTCTGAAGCCTTTTTTTAAGGTTCATGGATTTTTCTTCCACAAGAAGTTCAAAGTCCACAAGATGAACGTGTAGGGTACTTTTCTCTACGGTGTGATTGAAGAAAATGTGTTTGTTGATCAAACCAAACCGGGTGTGCGGATGCCTTGGCGTGGATTGAACAACCGCACACTACTTCTGAAAGAGAAAGACAAAGACCTTCGCTGGTGCAATGTGGAAGACCAGCCGGACCCAAAGGTTTTTGATCTTGTTGCTGTGAAGAGACTTCTCAGTAGCTACAAAGAATCGACTTTGAAGTCCACACCGGGTGGATATCCAGTTTGGGAGAGCGCTCAGATTCCTTGCAATGCACGAAGCAGTTGCAGGATACGGTTTTAAAATTCTAATCTCTCCTATACTTGTCGATATTTAAGCTGCTTTATGAATTTTTTTTTATCATCTCATACAGCACTCTTTGACCTGACACGTTGATCTCAAATATCACCTCACACGTGATTGTTTCAATATGAAACTCGTCAATGTTGTCATGGTCCACACCGATGACCAACGTGCCGACCTTTTTACCAAAGCATTTGACAAATCAAGATTTGACTATTTATTATTGGTAAACGGCATTAAGGTCAAGCAAGAGTAAAACCAACATCGGAAAATCATTTTTGTAAATACCTTTGTGTTTTTAAATTTGTCTTAGTTTGTTGATTTTAGGGGGAGTAAATCCAAAAATTAAAAATTTGAAAATCCAAAAACATCGAAAAATTTCAAAAACACAAAAACAATAGAAAAACAAAAATGAGTTTCCTGGCGAGCAAAAGAGAAAATGATAGTACATCAGTGGTCTATCCAAACCTCTTTAAACCTGAAATGCAAAATGAAAAACGATAAGCAGCTCTATATAAGATGTATCGGTAGGCTCACAATCATTTTAAAGTGTGCAGGGTGATATAAACTTAAATCGACTGAAGACCAGGTGGGAACCATTCATTGGCATATGGTCTTAGTACCGAAATTTCGTTTGAGAGATTGCCGAGGTTCTGAGATATTCGGTCTTTATGCTGCTTATCATCTGGGTATCATGGTTGTATCTTTTACCGAAAAATAACGGGGACGCAAGTCTAGATCTTCCATGATACTATACATACGTGTACATATTGCATTCAACCTCAATAAGTGATCAACAATCACATGTCCAACAAAATAAGTGATAAAATATCACATTCATCCGGGAGTCAAGTTCGTCTCTCTGCTGTACGAAAGTACTGACCTGTTCACGGACTTGCTCCTGTGCCCTCATGCATCGAAAATCAAGTTCCTCATCAATAAGTGATTCTATCACATAGGGCTTGTTTTCAAATCAAAATAAGTGAGAATCTCACATCATATACGGTCAAACAGCCTGTGCCCTCATGCATCGAAAATCAAGTTCCTCATCAATAAGTGATTCTATCACATAGGGCTTGTTTTCAAATCAAAATAAGTGAGAATCTCACATCATATACGGTCAAACAGATGATAATCGGTATACTCACCGGTAAGATGAACCCTCGTGCATACCTTGATACGGGAATGTGTCGTGATGTGGATGAACACCGGTCGGTAAGTATAAATCATACCTTAACGTATCCTCTCGCCATGATTACATCTGATAAGTTGAGCTTATGTGGACAACAATACCGATAATCGTTATAGGATGCTTATCTTAATGTTAACTAAATGAACAACAAGAGCGTTTTGGCATGACCGTAAACTGATATGATTCTCTTACCCTCGAAACTCGCAAAAAGAATGTTTGTATATATTTACTTTTCTTAGTTTCTGCAACTTTGTATATATTTATTTACTGCTTTCAGTCTTTACATTTCAAATATTAAAACACACCTAAAATCTGTTTTAACATAAACTTTATAAAAGCCAAAAAGATTTTATTTCTACTTTATTTTCGATCGTACGATGTTGGAGCTCGAGTCTTCGTTACCTGAAACCTGAACGAAAACCGAAACGACTAAATCTTCATAAACGGTCGAAATTTGCAAGTGTTGAAAGTTAAAATTTGAAATTGATAAAATGTGTTAAAACTTTCAAACTGTCGGACGGTGTTTATTTAAACAATGGTCACACGTGTGTCGTTTGTTTATGTTTACTATATTCCAAGCAGTTGTTCTCATTACGCGTTTAGATTTCTTGCATGTGCAGATTCTAAAGGCAAGGAGAACATGGTCGATGACAAGCTTCGGAATGAAGACACTACGTGAAGGCACTCAAATGATGAAGATGATCGAGTTGCCGCTGACCATCATCAACACCACAAGGATCTCAAGTACTGAAGATCAAGTCGTTCACGAGCATAACTCAAGGGGGAGCTTATGTTAAGGGGGAGTTTGTCAACACACTTCCTACATGAAACGGGGAGTTTGTTGATACACTTTCTGCTTTCAAGACGTGAAGACTTTGAAGATCCTCCGACATAGAAGACATGAAAGGCGAATCTCGCGAGTAGCGTCCAAGGGGGAGTTTGTTGATACATATATGTGGACGCGACTCGACTCGACGCGACTTGGTCCGGTTCGACCCGGTTAGGTTCGGCTCAAGCCCGACGTCACGACATTCCTCCGTCGTGCGTCCCAGAGTTCGACACGCGAAGCACGAAGCGCCGCGAGCTTTCCCGCCGTCACATCATCATGACATCATCATGATGATGTCAAGACTTTGACTAAACTTCACATGTCTGAAACAAGTTGGAATTCATGTACGTGCATGAGTATGTGAAACTTCACTTGGGCCAATCAGAATGCAGCATGGACTTCAACAGGTTGGGCCTAAGCCCATTATGGCGAAACAGAAGGATGTTGACGAAACAAGAGTTGTTTCGTCGACTTGATTCACATTCGTCAAATGTAATTCTGATTCGCCAAGCCTGATTCGCCAAAGATGTGATTCGTTGTGTCTGTGAGTATAAATAGAGTTTATTATTTCTGTTTCAGTAAGAGAACACATTGTAGACAGAACACACACACACGAGAGAGAGAGTTTACAGAATAGATTTGTAAACATTGAGCTTGTAACTGATCTTTTCATACGTATTAATACAGAGGTGTTAAACGTTGAATATTGTGTGTCGTTATATTGCGTGTTCGATCTCGGTTTGCTTTCCCGGTTGGATTCCGCACAACCGGGTTGGTTCGTATACAAGGATTAGGCGACTAGATCCTCCCCTAGCCGGACCTACAAATTGTATTAATAAATCAATGTGAAATGGAATGATATCAATCCATAACTGCAGATTAAAGTGTACCGGTTAATGGATATTCTCAGACGAGCAGGGATCTCGGCAAAGAAAGAGGCACCGGTTAATTTTCTTACAGACCCGACGGAAGGGAGGTCCACCCTACGCCCGGCTGACGTGCTAGTTTTTTGTTGGGAGGGCGGGAAACATGCTTGTGTCGATCTCACAGGTGTATCCCCCCTAGCCGGGTTTCAGGAAAATGAGTTTGTGGCGAGACAAGCGTTATTGAAAGCAGAGTCTAAGAAAGTGGAAAAGCACGCGAAAGCTTGTGAGGATAATCAGCATGCCTTTGTCCCCCTAGCGTTTGACACGTTAGGCTCCTTGGCGCCGGAGGCGGTTCGGTTCTTGGCTAGAGTTCAGCGTGTGGTCCACAACAATTTTTCGACCCCTCAGGGGCGAGGCTTTGTTTTTAGTAGATTAGGGTTTTCCATTCAGAAGGAGATGGCGGCGCAGTTTGTTGCCCGTCTACCTGCTATTCTTATGTAATTTGCCGTGTTGATTGGAATGAAAATTTTGGTTAAAAAAAAAAAAAGTGTACATAAAACATAAATTCAAGTTGGCTTTTTTTTAAATATAAATATATGCTTCATCCATTTTATTTTTGAAATGCATCCTTTTTGTGTATGCTTTTCTAAAGCAAATGAAATCACAGTGAGAAATATATGAATAATCTTTGATTTCCACATCTCATAACAAGCTAACAACAACAAATCTTAACTTAACTTAAATTTTGTATGAACAAAAATATGATTTATGTCATAATTTTAAGACAAGAGCAACAACAACAAATCTCAACTTAACCATAAACTGAAATATAGTTTATATTAAAGAGAATCAAAACAAGAATAAATAACAATGAATCTCGACTTTTTTTTTTGGAAGGTATGAATCTCGACTTAACTAAGAAATTGTAAAAGCTACAATAAGGTTTATGTTATCAAATTAACTAAGAAACTGTAAAAGCTACGATAAGGTTTATGTTAGAATTAGTACAAGAACAAGACAAGTTAATTTAATGAAATGAAAACAAATGAAAATAAAACATAACAAAACTTCAACAATTTTATGATGGTATTATATACATTGTGAAGCTATTAAGACGTGTGTAATTGTAAAATAGTAAAATGCTAAAATCATCCATGGTCTAGTCATATTTGCTTTTTCCATCCAAAATGATTTTTTTTATGCATTTGAGTCCTCCAGGTTTGAGTTTTATTGCCATTTTTATCCAAATCACTAACTCGGTTATTAAAGGGCATTTTGGTCATTTAGGCAAAAATGAACCTTGTAATGAAATATAGTTAATTTTAATTTTTAAGTTTGTAAATGGAAAAAATGAACCTTGTAATGAAATATAGTTAATTATAAAAATACTACCTCTCGTTATTAAAGGGCATTTTGGTCATTTAGGCACAACTTAACAGAATATTTAACCTCCGTTGGCCTTAATACCCCAATATGTTACAAAAATGAAACCACATAACCTCAACCTGTTAAAAAAAAAAGTTATTACCGAAAGACGAAACTTACTATAAATCAGAGGGCCGGTCCATGTGTGTAATTAACTCATAAAATAAAGGGACCACGTATATCTCATATCTTCAACCATTATGAAAGAGTAAACGAAAGTGAACCTCTCTGCATTCTTCATCACTACAATGAAAACTCTCACATTTCTTCCTTCATCTTTTTCCTCATCTTACCTGTTGTTTCTCTTGGTTTTGTCACTTTGCAGCATCTGTTTTTGTAATAAAAACTCAGATCGTGTACCATGTATACCCACCGAGAGATTGGCTCTTATTGATCTCAAGAGCAATCTCACTGACGAGGCAAACCGTCTATCTTCTTGGGTAGGCAAAGACTGTTGCAGTTGGTCCGGCGTGGTCTGCGACAATATCACCGGTCACGTCCACGAGATCCACCTTCGTGGACCTGACAATGGAATTCCTGGCCTTTTTTCGATATATCAGAACAATCTCACAGATGATGAACTTTTTTTTGAATTTCCGGTGTAGTACGCGACAGCATCAAAACAAATGTTAGGAGGAACTATAAGTTCTTCAGTGATCAAATTGTTACAACTCAGACACCTCGACTTGAGCTGCAACGATTTTGGCAACAGCTTGATTCCAGGATTCATCGGTTCTTTCCAAAATCTTATATATCTTAACCTCTCATACTCGAACTTCAGTGGGGAAATTCCTCACCAACTTGGAAATATATCAACATTGTGTGTCTTAGATCTTCATAATATTGAATTTTTCGGTACACTTTATTCTAAAAGCTTAGCATGGGTAAAGAATCTTATAGCGTTGAGACACCTGGATATGAGCGAAATCTATCTCGCAGAAGCTTTAGATTGGTTTCCAGCAATCAGCAACCTCACTTCTTTGCTAGAAATACATTTTTCTTCGTGTTTGTTACCTCGGATACCTAGTAATCCAACAACTGTTGGTTTTACATCCCTTGTTGTCTTAGATCTTTTTGATAACACTTTTAACAGTATGTTGCCTGGGTGGATATTCAACCTAAGTAATTTGGTTTCATTAGATCTTTTTAATGGCTTATTTAGTGCAAATCCAGTAAATAATGGTGGTTTCCATAGCATGCCTTTATTAAGGACTCTCCGTGTTTCAGATAACCCTTTTGTGAATACTCCATCAATATTAAATGGATTGTCTAGACTAAGTAGTCTCCGTCTGCTTGATGTTGTTTATTGTGGTATTTCTTCACCGATTCTAGGCAGCCTACAGAACCTGTCTTTGATTGAACATGTTGATTTATCGGACAATGAGATTGTTGAGGAGATACCCAGATCATTAAGTAATCTTTGCAGCATCACTACCCTTCAGTTGCAATACAACAAATTTATGGTAATGTGTCGGAGCTTCTTGATAGATTTTGTGAATGTGAGTTTGTAGGTCCCTCTCGGATGAGGTCAAACCTTATCCTTGTTATATTAACACACTAGCAAGTGCGGAATCCAAGCTAGAGTGCAACCGAGTTGAGACAAGTATAAACACAAAACACACAAGGTTCAACGATTAACACCACTTGTATTAATGCGTATGAAAGGTTCCGGTTACAAGCACAAGGTTTACAAATCTGTATTGCAAACTCTCTAATGTGTGTGTGTGTTCTTGACAGAATGCTCTCCCTATCTCTCGAGTGTATCTATCTGTCTCTTGTGTCTCTTGTTTCTAAGTGCTTCTTAAAATGAACACAACACATGGGTATTTATACCCGACACAGCACCTGTGGTCGAAGGATAAGGTAATCTGGTCGAAGGATCATCTATCGACCAGAATCCCATCGAAGGATCACATATACACCTCGAAGGATGATATCCTTCGAGGTCCATCTGTATCTATCGAAGACATTATCTTTCGAGGTCATCGAAGGATCTAAACTATCCTTCGATGCCTCATCCTTCGACACACACAACATACAAACAATGTGCTAACTGTTTGCCCAAGTCAAACCGGAGGATGGTTGACTTGGTCAAACTTACATCAAACGCACATATAACAACAAACCTAACACAAGACATCGTTTGGTATCAAGACAAAATACAGACAAAGTACAGACACAAGTAGCTTTGTCTTGATCTTCGTGTCTTCAAGTCGAAACCAAGTCGAACTGAGCTGAGTTGAACCGAGCCGAGTCGTGTCCACAAAATATGCATCAACAAACTCCCCCTTGGACGCTACTCGTGAGGTTCAACTTCGATGTCTTCTACGTCGGAGGATCTACAAAGTCTTCACGCGTCGTAAGTAGAAAGTGTATCAACAAACTCCCCTTTTCATTTAGGAAGTGTGTCAATAAACTCCCCCTTAGATTGAACTCTCCATTGAGTCATGCTCGTGAATCTTTTGACTTGTCAATTCTTCAGATCCTTGTGGTGTTGATGAAGGGTCAGCGGCAACTCGATCACTTTATCCTTTGAGTGCCTCCACTTCGTGTCTTCATTCCAAAGCGTGTCATCGAACATGTTCTCCTCGCCTTTAGCATCTGCACATGCAAGAAAGCTAAACGCATAATGAGAACAACCGCTTGGAATATAGTTAACATTTAAACAAATGACACATATGAGATCAAATCTCAATCAAACACCAACCGACAATATTTTGAAAGTTTAGAAAATGATCAATTTTAGACTTTTAACTTTCAAAACTTGTTAACTTCGACTGTTTATGAAGATGAAATTGTTTTCCGGCTTACGATCAGGATTTTGGGTAGGATAGACTCGAGTTCCAACATCAGTCAATCAAAAATAAACTAGAAGCAAAATCTTTTTGGCTTTTATAAGGTTTATATTAAAACACACCTAAAATCTTTTTGGAATTTTTCATTTTTCAAATGTAAAGACGGAAAACAATAAATAAATATATACAAAGATTCATAAACTGAAAACAGTAAATAAATATCTACAGACATTCTTTTTGCGAGTTTCGAGGGTAAGAGAATCATATCAGTGTACGGTCATGCCAAAACGCTCTTGTTGTTCAATTAGTTAACATTAAGATAAGCATCCTATAACAATTATCGGTATTGTTGTCCACATAAACTCAACTTATCATTTGTAATCATGGCGAGGGGATACGTTAAGGTATGATTTATACTTACCGACCGGTGTTCATCCACATCACGACACATTCCCGTATCAAGGTATGCACGAGGGTTCATCTTACCGGTGAGTATACCGATTATCATCTGTTTGACCGTATATGATGTGAGATTCTCACTTATTTTGATTTGAAAACAAGCCCTATGTGATAGAATCACTTATTGATGAGGAACTTGATTTTCGATGCATGAGGGCACAGGAGCAAGTCCGTGAACAGGTCAGTACTTTCGTACAGCAGAGAGACGAACTTGACTCCCGGATAAATGTGATATATTATCACTTATTTGATGGGACATGTGATTGTTTATCACTTATTGAGGTCGTATGCAGTATGTACACGTATGTATGGTATCATGGAAGATCTAGACTTGCGTCCCCGTAATTTTTCGGTAAAAGAAACAACCATGATACCCAGATGATAAGCAGCATAAAGACCGAATATCTCAGAACCTCGGCAATCTCTCAAACGAAATTTCGGTACCAAGACCATATGCCAATGAATGGTTCCCACCTAGTCTTCAGTCGATTTAAGTTTATATCACCCTGCACACTTTAAAATGATTGTGAGCCTACCGATACATCTTATATAGAGCTGCTTATCGCTTTTTCATTTAAGGTTTAAAGAGGTTTAGACAGACCACTGATGTACTATCATTTTCTCTTTTTCTCGCCAGGAAACTCATTTTTGTTTTTCTATTGTTTTTGTGCTTTTGAAATTTTTCGATGTTTTTGGATTTTTCAAATTTGGAATTACTCCCCCTAAAATCAACAAACTAAGATAAAATTTAAAAACACAAAGGTATTTACAAAAATGACTTTCCGATGTTGGTTAACTCATGTTTTACCTCAATGCCGTTTACCAAAATTAAGTTTTAATCTGAAAAGATTTATCGAATTTTGGAAAAATCAGTTGGCATGTCGGTTTGCGGTGCGGACCAAGACAGTATTGTCTGGCCAAAGAGTGCTGCGAGAGGATAACAATTTATAAAGTAGCTTAAATAACGACAAGTAAAGGAGAGATTAGAATTTTAAAACCGTATCCTGCAACTGCTTCGTGCATTGCAAGGAATCTGAGTGCTCTCCCAAACTGGATATCCACCCGGTGTGGATTTCAAAGTCGATTCTTTGTAGCTACTTAGAAGTCTCTTGACAGCAACAAGATCATAAACCTTTGGGTCCGGCTGGTCTTCCATATTGCACCAGCGAAGGTCTTTGTCTTTCTCTTTCAGAAGTAGTGTGCGGTTGTTCAATCCATGCCAAGGCATCCGCACACCCGGTTAGTTTGTTCAACAAACACTTTTTCTTCAATCACACCACGAAGAAATGTACACTGCACGTTCATCTTGTTGATTTTGAACCTCAAACGTGCTGCAGGTGCGTACATTTTGATTTGAATCTACCCTGGGGACCCGATCAAAGCTTGATTGTAAAAGGCTTTGCATTTTTGTCGAAGCTTTTCAAACTCTTTCAACAGACAATTCTGTTTCTCTTTTCCTTTTCTTTTCTTCTCTCCATCAAAGGCAACAATTTCTTCTGTCGCCTATTTTGTGCATGGACACTCCACTATCAACAATCTTACGACTATTGAAAGTTCCTCCGGGAATATCCTACACACTCATTCAAAGATTAGACGGAGAGGGGGACCCAAGCCTTTGTGGACTTGGGTCGTCCTTGATCATCAAGAAAAGTGATTTCAATCACTTGATGATTAGGAAAAAGAACCTGTGGTGCTCCCCCTGACTGAGTTACCTGTTTTTGTTTCCAAGCCGTTTGTCCTTTACCAGTATTTGAATTTATTGCTTTAGCATTTACTGGTTTTACAGTTTTAGGTTTTGCTTGAACAGGTTTTTCTTCTTTGACCTCTGATTTTAAGGCCTTTTCAATTACCTTTTGATTCTTTTGTTTTAACTTCTTTTCCCTTTCTTTCAAGACACGTGGGTCTTGTTTCGGGGAAACAGGTCATTTTTGGTAATTGGTTTCTTGGGGAACACACGCTTTGGCCTTCAACTTTTGCAGGTATGGGCAGTATCTTACAATATGCCCAATTGTGCCACACTCAAAACACATTCTCCGCTCTACAAACCTCGGAGAAGCATGTTGATGACCAGACTGAGAACCAGACCATGAACTTTGTGATCTAGATGTACTTGGACCTAAATCACATCCTTTGGTATGTTGGGTGTAATTATTCTGATCATTTCGTTTTAAAATTCTAACTTGGTTTATAAAATCAATGTTAGATTTATCCTGAAATGTTTCAAGTTTATCCGTACCCTTGGATCCAACAAAGTTCACTTTCGGTTCTCTTTTCTTAACAGGAGCTCTTTTGTTTTGCACCTTTGACTGTTGAACCTTAGATGCTTGAACATTCTTGTTCTGAGCTTTCTTTCCCTGTACCTTACCCTTTCCGGAATTAACTTGTTGTTTTCGCTCAATTTGTAGTTTTTGGTTTCCGTATTGTTTTCTAATTTGTTCACACGGAATTGGATCACATTGAGTGACGGTGACTTTGCCACTTTTGTTCCCCAAAAACTTTTCAATACATCCTTCAAAAATTTGCTCAATTAAATCTTGATTTACATTTTTAATTGGAAAATCTTTGTTAGAGTAGATTTTGTCATCTCCATTGAGCGTGTACAACAAGTTATTCCCTTCACAACTAGATACAAGGGACTCCACTGCTTTTGACATTTCAGTCTTACTCGGTTCCACTGGTGGATCACATAAGATGTGATTCTCAATTGGAATATCTGTTGTAACCGAGTTAGACTGTTGATTCACAATTTCTACAGACTCATCATCCGATGAATCAGATTCATCATCCGAAGAATCAGTATCCTCAACAGTGGGAGGACTCTGTTCCTTAACACATGATGAATCCGTCACATTCTCAGACTCAGATTCAGATTGACCCGAGGATGATGTACCAGTTGTGAACCCGAGGCCTGCTGCAAAATCATCTAGATTGAGTGGCACAGTAGGTTTAAAACGGGGCATATCCTCGTCATCAGGCAATTTGGAGTAATTGTGATTCATTGGGGGAGGACATGATTTGAATCCATTACACTTCCTATCCCCCTTTTTCTTTTGAACATCAATAATGTGATCCAAAACATAGCGGGAATTGGAATAGCTTTCCAATTTCTGCTTAATTGTATCACATTCACATCGAGCTGTTGCTAACTCTACCATTTGCTTTTCAATTGTGTCAATTAAATCATTATTAGCATGTTGTTTTCTCAAAACAGCCTTTTGTAATTCAGAAACATCATGTTTTAATGACGCAATTGTTGCTTTAAATTCCTTTTCATTTCTGGTTAAAAACAAGTTAGCTTCAGTTGCTTTAGAAAGATCTACAATCAATTCTTGATTGTGTTTGTGTGTGATCTCAAACTGCTTTTCCTGTTCAGCATATTTAACCTTTAAACTATCACAATTTTCACAGCTAACTACAGTGGGTTCATCGACACATACCTGACTTGATGAACAGTCGACATTAGCCGTAAAGGCTGAATGGAAAGAAAAAGATCCATCTTCAGAGAAGAACTTAGCAAGCTTCTCGGAAGTTCCAGCAGATTTCTGGCACAGAATAGATCTCCTCTTGCATAATACTTCAGCTTCAGCCAAAAGTTTATCAACCTTCAAATCCAAAGCATCACTTGATAAATCATCAGCATCAAGTGATTCCCCATTCATGCTCCCACTATAACCCGAACTATCTTCATCTTCTGAAGATTCACCAGCAGACACGGGTTCTACTACCTTCTCAGTCACTTTAGCATAACATGCTGTTCCACCATTTCCTCCTTCTCCAAGCTGAAGCGACCAATCACAACCTTCATCCATTTGAACCACAAGTGCCCGGTTGGCATTTGACGACCCTGCTTGGCCTTGGTTGTTGACAGGTATCAACGTACGAACATTGTTCCTGTTTTGGTTCTGCTGGTTGCCTTGATATCTGAAGGGATTTTGGTTTCCATGCTGAGCTGGTCTTGTGCATTCCCTTTTGAAATGACCCCGTTCACCACAGTTGAAGCATGTTACAGCTTGCTTGTCGAACCCATACTTGGTGTCTTTCTTGCTTTCCAAGTTGGTTCTCCCGGTCCTTTCCATAAACTCTTTTGCTCTTCGGATTGCACTAGCAAGAGCCCATTTGATATCCATCATTTCAAACTCATCTCTATCCACTTGCTGATAATCTTCATTGGTTAGATTGATATTCCCAATCTGACCTGCGATCAATCCACAATAAGCACTAACCAAGGTGTTCAACATCTCCATATGCTCCTTGGCTATTTCGACACTGACTTTGGAAAAGTTGGAAGTGTCTAATCTGACAGTGTTTGGATTGGAAGTGGCTTGAAAGTTTGAAGAGTTTCCATAAAACCCTTGCTGTTGCGGTTGTTGCTTCTGAGCTGTCGGTTGCACATACTGTTTTTGAGAGGAAGGATTTTGTCTTGGATACATCGAGTATGCTGAAGGATCAAATTGATCTGTTGTGGAAGGTCCAGTGTTTGAGACGAAAGCTGTTTGAAGCTTCGCGTGTTGAGAAGCTGGTTTTTCTCCACTGATGCCTCCTGCAATCCCAAAGTACATCTCAGGACTTTGAGGAGTTAGTGTTCTTTTCGCCTTAAGCTTTTCTTCCACATCCTTGTTCTCCAATTTTTGAATTAAATCATAAACGGTGATTGTGTCTAAAACACCATTTTCTTTGAGAATTTCAAGGTAACTGCTCCACTTCGCTGGTAAGCTATCAGCAAATCTCTTCGTTATTTCTTGTGGAGTGGCAGTGACTTTAAAAGCAAACATCTCGCTCAACAAGTGATGGAACCTTGTAGATAAATCTGCCAAAGTCTCATTCTCCACACACGTGAATCCTTCAAACTCTTTCTTCAGTAAATCTTGCTTAATCTTTCTAGATTGAGCATTTCCTTCACATCGTAACGTGAGCATATCCCACAAGCTTTTAGTAGTCGTGCAGTAAACAAACTGGTGATATATGTCTCTGTTAAGAGCTTGTGTGAGAATCATGAATGCTTTCTTTTCTAACTCAAACTTCTTCTTATCTTCATCAGACAGAGTGCTGTAAGTTTGTGGATTAGATCCTGCAACTTCCAACTCACTGTCAAATGGAGTGAAGAAACACATCCATAGATCTTGACCTTGCCCCTGAACATAAGTTCTCAACCTTTCTTTCCACCATCCCCAATCATTGATGTGATTTAACTTTGGCGGTTTTGTGCTTGTACCAGTTTCACTGTCGTTCTGCATCATAGATTGAATGCTGCTGCTTTGATTTGTGACCAATGCCCATTGATTTGCAGTTATCATTGCAGCTTGAGTTGGGGCAATAGCTCGCAAGAATGCATTTTTGTCAAACTCTGGCTCAGGTTGTGTAGCTGATGATTGTGGAGTCGAAGTTAATTGAGTCCACCACTCACCGTTTGTTCCCATTTTATAAAAATTAATATATTAAGTGAAAATTGATTTAAAATAAAATTAATTTTCACAAACTATGTTAATTTTTCGAATGATAACAACCAGCCGAAGGATCCCTGTTCGAAAGACCTGAAAAACACAAACTGTTAAACTTAAACAGATTAGGGTCGAAAGATCAACACTTGTTCGAAAGACAGACACCTGTTCGAAGGATCAACAGTGTTCCAAAGATCACTGTTGAATTTCGAACAAAGACTTCGAAAGATTCTCCTAGACGAAGGATCCTTATCTTTCGAAATGTAACAGTAGCTCGAACAATATATCCTTCGAAAAGATTCCTTGGCTCGAAAGATAACTCACTGACTTCGAAAGATGTTCGAAGGATGGGTATCTGTCGAACCTCCTTGATCGAAAGATGATCTTTCGACTCCGAAGGATATCTTTCGATGAGCACTGACACACTGACACAAAGTTGACAGTTTGGTGAGAAAGGTGACGGGTTGGTAAAAACTTTCGGCAGAAGGTATGTTCAGACGTGCTTTCTGCCAAAACCAGATTTGGTTTGAATATTTTAACCAATTAACCCTTCCCAATGCACAAACAACTTTCAACAATAATAAAACAAGATCAAAATATGTAACACTTTGAAGAACACTTGAATATTAGTTGAAGATATCAAGAACAAACCCAGAAAATTTGAATTTTCCGGTAAACCGACAACTGCCGAACTCGAGTTTTGGCCGAAACTTCAATAAAAACCAATGTTTAACATGTGAAAATGAAGAACAACAAGGTTTTTATAAGAACTTCTAGCAAAACATGCAGATTTTCGAAGTTTTAAAACTGATTTTTCAGAAAAATATAAACTCCAAAAACTCAAAACACACCCGAAAACACTCGGTTTTAACAAGGAGAAGAGCCAAGGCTCTGATACCACTTGTAGGTCCCTCTCGGATGAGGTCAAACCTTATCCTTGTTATATTAACACACTAGCAAGTGCGGAATCCAAGCTAGAGTGCAACCGAGTTGAGACAAGTATAAACACAAAACACACAAGGTTCAACGATTAACACCACTTGTATTAATGCGTATGAAAGGTTCCGGTTACAAGCACAAGGTTTACAAATCTGTATTGCAAACTCTCTAATGTGTGTGTGTGTTCTTGACAGAATGCTCTCCCTATCTCTCGAGTGTATCTATCTGTCTCTTGTGTCTCTTGTTTCTAAGTGCTTCTTAAAATGAACACAACACATGGGTATTTATACCCGACACAGCACCTGTGGTCGAAGGATAAGGTAATCTGGTCGAAGGATCATCTATCGACCAGAATCCCATCGAAGGATCACATATACACCTCGAAGGATGATATCCTTCGAGGTCCATCTGTATCTATCGAAGACATTATCTTTCGAGGTCATCGAAGGATCTAAACTATCCTTCTATGCCTCATCCTTCGACACACACAACATACAAACAATGTGCTAACTGTTTGCCCAAGTCAAACCGGAGGATGGTTGACTTGGTCAAACTTACATCAAACGCACATATAACAACAAACCTAACACAAGACATCGTTTGGTATCAAGACAAAATACAGACAAAGTACAGACACAAGTAGCTTTGTCTTGATCTTCGTGTCTTCAAGTCGAAACCAAGTCGAACTGAGCTGAGTTGAACCGAGCCGAGTCGTGTCCACAAAATATGCATCAACAGAGTTGCCTAAACTTGAGTTATTATCTCTTAGTGATAATCATCTGTTTGGTCAACTGCCAGAAAGACTAGGAAACTTGAAAAATCTGATCCAGATTAGGCTTGGTGGCAATAACTTAACAGGGACCATACCAGATTCTATAGGAAGTTTGTCACTGTTGCAGATATTAGAAATTTATGCAACTCCGCTCTCAGGATTGATCCCGGATACGATTGGTGGCTTATCCTCGTTGGAACAACTGAATCTTGCGAACAACAAGTTGAATGGAAGTCTTCCTGAAAGTATAGGAAGAATGGTAAACTAAAGAGTCTTTACCTTGATAACAATTCATTAACAGGTGTTCTGACTGAAAACAACTTTGCCAATCTAATGTCCTTGAAAACTTTGAGCGTTGGTGATAACAAGTTGGTGTTCAAGCTAAGTGTTAACAATTGGATTCCGCCTTTCAAACTCCAAAGGTTTGCATCACGTTCTTGCAATTTAGGCCCTCAATTTCCCTCATGGATTCAGTCGCAAACAGACTTGGAACACGTAGATATATCCAACGCAAGCATATCAGACACCATCCCGAATTGGCTTTGGACTACATTCTCTAGTATACAGTACTTGAATATATCCCATAACAACATTCAAGGAAAGTTGGGAGATGTTACTTTTTTTGGTCCTGGAGCAAGCCTTGATTTAAGTAACAACCATTTACATGGCATGTTACATGGTAATTTTAGTAGAGCAGACTTGAATTTCCTGGATCTTTCTAACAATAATGTCTCAGGATCTCTAGAACAGTTCTTGTTGTGTTCTGGCATTCAAGAATCACGAGCTTTAGAATTTCTTAATCTCGCAAACAATAACATGTCAGGTGTTATACCAGATTGTTGGATGAAGTTTCAATCTCTACTCATGCTGAACCTAGAGAAAAACCAATTTTCTGGGATAATCCCATCATCTCTAGGAAATATTTCTTCCTTATTATCACTGGAAATGGATGCTAACAAGCTATCCGGTAACTTACCTCACTGGTTACTGAATTCCAGCAGCCTGATAGTCATCGAGCTTGCAGAAAATAAACTGATGGGAAAAATGCCATCTTCAATAGGAAGAAATAATACAAGTCTGAGAGTTCTAAGTCTTCGATCTAACAAATTTGAAGGTAAAATCCCAGATGAAATATGTCATCTCATTTCTCTTCAGATTTTGGATCTTGCTCATAATGATATGTCTGGGAACCTACCAGCATGCTTTACAAACTTATCTGTCATGTCTGGAAGAGAGACCTCAGAGCCGATTGTTCTGTACAACCTCGCAGATACTTCCTCGTTGCTTTCGTATGAAGCAACGGCATCGTTGGTGACAAAGGGAAATACTTATACGTATAGCACCATACTTTATCAAGTGACGTCATTAGACCTTTCTGATAACAAGTTTTCTGGGTCAATTCCTGATGAAGTTGTTGGACTTTTGGGCTTACGGTTCCTAAATCTTTCACACAATAATCTAACAGGAAGAATTCCAAACTTGTTCAATCAAATTGGAATGCTTGAATCGTTAGATCTGTCAAAGAACCATCTTGACGGAAGTATTCCTTTGAGCTTGGCACAGTTAACCGCTTTGAGTTGGTTGAACGTGTCATACAACAATCTTGTAGGAAGAATCCCAATAGGCCCCCAGCTTCAAACATTCAGTGAGTCCAGTTTCACCGGAAATGCACTTTGTGGGGATCCACTTCCTGCATGTTCACCAAATAATGGCGACGCCAAAGGGATTACCGACCAACATGATGAATCTAATGGCACTGATTGGATCCTAGTGATACTTACACTTGTTGGCATGGTTGTTGGCTTCTGGATCGTTTTTACACAATTGCTTGTAAGCAGACAATGGAGAATTGCATATTATCATTTTCTTGAAGAAATCTGGTTCAAGCTTAAAAATTTCCTCTTTCTCCTGTTCCATAGTAAGTCTTGACCTTTATTTTACTTTTCTAGTACGTTCTTTGTTTACATATTAAGATTAATTTGAAGAAACTTTTGAAAAACATTTAGTTACATTCTCAATATTGTCAATTTAAGTATTGATACCATGAAGCAAGGTTTAAAAGAACGGAAACGAGTTTCGAGGCGTTTTCCCTTCGCCTCATGAGGCGTAAGCCTCGAGGCGAAACGAGGCGTAAGGCCGAGGCGGTATTAAAAAATAAATATAAAAATTATACATATTATAAAAATAATAATACTAACTAACTTCATCATCAAAATCATCAAAAATATACATAAAAAAGACATGAAATGCTTGAAATTGACACAAAAAGTCAAAAACATCAAAAACAACTATGAAAATCCAATGAGGCGCAGCCTTTCTTAGCGCCTCAGCCCCTCTGAGGCGCATATGCAGAAAAAACCCCATGAGGTGTGCCTCAGACTCGTTTTTTGGCCGTTTCGCCTCGAGGCGCACACCTCAAGCGTTTTTTAAAACCTTGCCATGAAGTTTTGAGAATATACATACATGCACAAACACACATCTAACCATATATAAACTTTGTTTCCAGGCCTCAATTTTGTGTTTTAAACTGAATTTTTGTGTTCGTATGTATGTTTGCTTGCTTGTGTGTGGTTTAAATATGGGTTTATATGAACATGATGGCGTGTTTCGTGTGCTAACAAGTACTATTTTTAACTATTTTTAGATATTTATTGGTTAATGGGTTTGGGTCTCCTTAAATTGAGTTTCGACCAGATAATAAGTGTTTAAAATAAAGCAAACATGAATGAGATATGTTTGCTAAAAGTGATTTGTTTGAAACGAAAACAGTTTCAAGAATCGGGTGGGAATCCTTTTACATCATAGGTGGGTGAAAATACCTTAAACTTATTTATAGATAACAAGTTAATATACATGAGAATCTCATACTTGTATTTTAATCTGAGACCTATATGAGCATGCGCGATAGTGTGTGCATGCCCGCAACTTGCAGACATCTTCCTAAAGAATTCAGGAAAATGTTTACATTTTTATCAAGTTACTTCTATTAATATGAAGAAATATAATACTATAAAATTCAGTGGCGGACACAGGATTTTTTTCCTGGGGTGCGGAATTTTTTTAAAGATTTTAGACCCATAGCTATATAAATAAAAATAAAAATTCAGTTCATAGCGTGTCGGATCAGGTCGAGTCATGTAAAACAAGTAAGCATAAACAAACAAAGTTTCATAGCGGGTCGGATCAGATCGGGTCAATTTCAATTTTTAAACAATCAAACCCTAGTTCCCAACTTCCTATCACATTAACAAACAAAGTTTCACGTAAAACAAGTAAACAACATAAAAAACCATCATAAGTAAAGTAACAACAAAAAAATATCAAAGTTCAAACCCTCCCTACTTGTATTTCTCTTAATCATTAAATAAAAGAACAAAAAAAAAACTTATCTAGAACACACCTTGGTCTTTAATTAGAAAAATCTGGCGAAAAAAAGTAATTCAACCCCTTTCCTCTTGAGACTTGAGAAATCGCGCCATAACTTCCCTTTTCATAGTTCCTTCCTAATCCTATCACATACAAAACAAACAAGGATCTTCAAGTGTTCGACCATAGCCCTTATTTCTTAATTTTCAATTTAAAATTTTGAATTTCAAGCCCTAGTAATTGTTGTTTACCAACCAAAAATCATATAAACAACATAATCATCCGACTAAAGACTAGAACAACCCAAAAAAAAAAATCAAAACACATAAAATTTCAAACCATTTTAACATTTATATAACTCTATTTCTCTTGAAAAAATCACATAAAACATCAAAATAACTCAAATAAATGAAAGTACCTCTTTTAATTATAAGATTTCGGATGGAGTGATGGCCGGATTTTGGCGAATCCGGCGGGGGGTTCGCTGGGGAGATCACAGGCGGGAGATGGTGGGACGAATTGGGTTGGGTTGTTTTGTATTAGTTGATTGGGTAGTGTTTAATAAATAATAATTGGGCTTGAGTAGATTAATACTTAAATTCATATTTGGGCTTGAGTAATTGGGTTGGGTTTAATAAAAAGTAAATTGCCAAAATCGTCCATAAGGTTTAAGCATGTTTGTCATTTTCATTCAAACCAGCTTTTTTATACAATATATAGTTTCTTCACTTTTGAGATTTTTTGTCAATTTAATCAAAACATCTAATTTGCTTTATTTTTTCTATCAAACATTTGGATGAAAATGGCAAAAAAATAATCCCAAATCTCAAGGACGGTTTTCGCAAAAAAGTCAGACGTTTGGATGAAAATGACAACAAATCCCAAAAGTGAAGGACTATATGGTACAAAAAAATTATTTTGGATGAAAATGACAAACATACCTAAACCTCAGGGACGATTTAGGCAATTTACTCTTTAATAAATATATCAGTGTTTAGAATTTCTTTTTTTATATAAATTTCTGAGATTTTTTTTTCTAAGATGGGCGGTTGAAAATATCCAAGGGGGCGGTTGAAAATTTCTAAAGGGTGCAGTCAAGATTTTCCAAGGGGTGTGGTTTGGATTTTACGCGAAAAAATAACACAATTTTTTTTCAAGGGGTGCGGCCACCCACCCACGCTAACGGGTGGGTCCACCCTGATAAAATTTCAGTAACAAGTATGTAAAAGTAATAATTTGAACTATATATATTTCTTAATGTATATTAATTTTATACTTATCTCCTAGTCATTAGTCTTAACATTTGTTCTACAATTAATTAATAATTTAATACGTTGGCTCGCAGGTCCCACAAAGAGGTGTAGGTCCAATATCTAGATAGAGGGTACCTCAAATCGAATCATTCATACAAGAGAAGATATAGATGCTACTGGTGTGTTTGTAATAATTTATTGTCCCCTTCTTTAGGATTTGTAATAACTATATATGGATTCTTACTTTCATACATGTATTGGTGAATATATGTTACTTTTGTTTATTCACTAGTGGTGTGTTTCGGTGTTCTCTGCATATCCGATGTTTGTTTGCTTAAAATTTCGATCACTCAAAATTGTTTGCCGTTTTCATTGTTATCCTTAGATTTTGATTCAAGCTTTCTTATCAATGTTTAGATTTGGAACAATTTTCGATTTATTATCTTTTATTATTCTGTTCTTTCTTTCAATAAATTTTGTTGTTGTCTGTTTATAGTTTTTTTTCTTCTTACTCGTTTGTTGAGTAAATAGAACTTATTCAATGAACATATAAAAAAATATTATAATTATTAAGAATTAAACGGGGTCTTCTCTATCCAATCAGTCAAACAAAGAAAGGAATCCGTTAAGTTCTTAAGCTTTCTTCCCAACTAATTCACCGTTCTAGTTTAGTTGTGTGAGGATGAGAACAAAACAATTTTCTATTTTGTCTCATAAAAGTCCCTCAACAATTTTTTGAACATTAAAATCCCTTCAAATGTTAAATTTGAACAAAATTATAACAAAAAAATTAAAACAACTTGGAAACGTTAAAGGTGTTCATCGGTTCTTTTCGGTTTATTCAGTTATTTGGTTTGATTTATCTGTTTTGAAAATTTTTGAGTTAAACAAAAATCTAATCAAACCATACAAAATTTATTTGGTTTGATTTATCTATTTTGAAAATTTTTGAGTTAACAAAAATCTAATCAAACCATACGAAATTTAAGTACTTCAAAACTAAATCACAAACCGTGTTCGAATTCGGCTTGGTTTTCGGTTTCAACCGAATACAGCGAATTCATATTATTGGTTTTTTTTTTCGACGAAATATTGAAGTATGGTTTACCTTGGTTATTCGGATTATCAGACAACATATAAATTGGATTCATTTTGTTCGGTTTGCATTTAATCCCATTTTTGTTCAATTTTGAGTTCTAATCGTTTTTGGTTCCGTAACAATGACCTATAAATTTTCAAAATAGTTGTTTTAAAAAAGTTTTGGTCATAATTTTGTTCAAATTTAACATATGAAGAGACTTTAATGTTAAAAAAATCTTGGGAGATTTTTATGAGATAAATGAAAAAGTATGTTAGGTTTTTTTTTTTTTTGACAATTTTAATTTTATTTACTTTGCATGTTTGATTGTTTATACAAGCATATATATAAAGCTGAGGTGAGACTAGGGGTGTAAACAAGCCCAGAGGCTCAAGAGCTACTCGTGAAATAGAGCTCGAACGAGCTGAGCCTTAACGAGCCCGAGCCCAAGCTCGAGCCTGAAATAGAGTTCGTTTTGTTATCGAACTCGAGCCTAAAATACAAAGCTTGTTTAGGCTCGCGAGCCTAAACGAGCCCATACAAAATTTTAATTTTTTTATATTATAATATATTAATAATGATGATAACATTATTGAGCCGAGCTAGAGCCAAGCTTTGACTCGTTTAATCGATGTTGAAGTGAGCTCGAGTCGAGCTTTTAGCTCGGTTAAGGTTGTTCTCAAAATAGTTCGAGCCGAGTCGAGCCGAGCTCGAGCTTTGGGTTTTACTCGCGAGCTGAGCTCGAGCTCAAAGAAGTAGGCTCGAACCGAGCCGAGCTCGAGCTTCATAAAAACCTAACGAGCCGAGCTCGAGCCTGGCCCGGCTCGTTTACTGTTGGTGCACTTGTGTCTGTACTTTGTCTGTATTTTGTCATGATACCAAACGATGTCTTTGTTAGTCTTGTAAGTTTGACCAAGTCAACCATCCTCCGGTTTGACTTGGCCAAACAGTCAACACAATGGTTGTAATATGTCTGTGTCGAAGGATGTGTCATCGAAGGATTTAAACAATCCTTCGATGAGCTCGAAAGACAAGCCTTCGATGGATGATTGATGGACCTCGAAGGATATCGTCCTTCGAGGTGTATACGTGATCCTTCGATAGGTTTCAGATCGACAGATGATCTTACGATCAGTCTGTCTGATCCTTCGGCCAGACGAGCTGTGTTGGGTATAAATACCCATGTGTTGTGTTCACTTTCGATAGAGACAGACAAGTGACACGAAAGAGAGACAGAAGAGAGAGCATTCTGTTGAGAGAACACACACACGAGAGTTAGAGAGAGTTTGCAGAATACATTTGTAAACCTTGTGCTGTAACCGAACCTTTCATACGTATTAATACAAGTGATGTTAATCGGTGAAGTCTTGTGTGTTGTGTTTGTGCTTGTTCTATCTCGGTTTGCATGCTAGCGTGGATTCCGCACTCGCTAGTGTGTTAGACATAACAAGGAATAGGTTTTACCTCAACCTCCGAGGGACCTACAAGTGGTATCAGAGCCGTGGCTCTTTTCCTTGTTAAAAACCGAGTTTTTGCAAGACTTTGGAGTGTTTGGATAAAACTCACTGGTTTAGCAGTCGTTTTTCAGTGTTTTTCTCGCCTTTCTTGACGTTAAAACGTGTTCTAAACTAGCTTGGTGTGTTTAAAGAAGGGTTGGGTAACTTAAAAACTTGTTTTTAAGAAATTTGGTAATTTCCGGCCAAATTCCGGCTTACTCCGATGACCGGTTTTCTGGATAAGAACCTTCTTTTTCTGCAATATTTTATTGTTCAAAATCTTGGTTTTGGTAAAAATCATGGTCTGACCATACTTTCTGCCGAAAGATTTCACCAACCCATCACCTTTTTCACCAACCTGTCATTTTCGTCTGCTGTGTCAATGCAGATCGAAGGATATCCTTCGAAGTCGAAAGATCATCTTTCGATCATAGGAGGTTCGATAGATAATCATCCTTCGAACATCCTTCGAAGTCTGTGACTTATCTTTCGATCCAAGGAATCTTTTCGAAGCATACATCTTTCGGTCTACAGTTCTTTTTCGAAAGATAAGGATCCTTCGTTTGGAGAATCTTTCGAAATCATTGTTCGAAACTCAACAGTGATCTTTCGAACACTGTTGATCCTTCGAACAAGTCTTGGTCTTTCGATCCTTAGTCTGTGTATGTTTAACAAGTTTGTGATTCTCAGGTATTATTTTTCTTGATCAAAAATGAATCCAAGATGGGGTAGACCGGTAAATACAGAAATGTATTTTGGTACTCCGACTCCGGATTCATCTTCGCAAGCTAATGCTATATCTACCGGTCAATGGGCATTCGTATCAAATCAAACTCCAAGTGTTCAAAGCATTCTCTTAAGCGAGAGCGAAACCGGAAGTTTGAATCGGCCTCCAAAGTTGATGCACTTATATGAATATCCAGGATGGATTGACAGATTTCATACATACGTCCTTGGTCAAAATACAGAATTGTGGTTGCGGTTCATCACAGATTTCGATCAAACAATAGAAGTTGCCGCATCATCTGCTGCTACGTTTGCAGATCTTACGGAAGATCAGAAGAAGGTCTATGATTTGGAAAAGAAGGCATATGCCATTCTTACTCAGGCGTTAAGTAAAGATATTTATCATCAATTTGTCAGTTACAAGACAACGAAAAGGTTGTGGGACGCATTGAAGACAAGGGGCGTAGGAAATGAAGCGACACGTCAATTGAGAAAAGAACTGCTGAAGAAAGAGTTTGACGGTTTTACTTGTATGGAGAATGAATCTTTAGGAGATTTGACAAGTCGATTTAATCATCTGCTGACTGAATTGTCAAATTTTGAGGTTGTTACAACTCCAGCAGAGATTGTGAAAAAGTTTGCAGATGCGTTGCCACCTCAGTGGAATACTTTCTTGGAAATCATGAAGTACAATGGCACTTTAGCTACAACAAGCTTCAATGACTTTGTTCAACTCCTGGAAAACAAGAATCAGGAAGAAACTCTCAAGGCAAAAAGAGTTCCAGTGCCACAAAATCCTGAAATGTATTATGGAACTTCTAGCACTTCTACAAAACCTTCTTCACATGCTCCAATTCAAACAGCGTTTGTGTCTAGCACTGACATGTATGGCAATACTGTCCAAGTTCCGGTCCCTCCAAAAACAGACATGTATGGAAATCCACTTGAACCAGTTCCTCAACCAGTACCGCAACAGCAAAGCCAACGACCTATCAGAGCAACTGATATGTTCGGAAATCCATTACCTGTTCGCTCTACCGGATCAACCGACATGTATGGGAATCCACTTCCTCCTCAACAGCAAGCGTGTTATGGAAGCACATCATCTGCTGGTTAGCAATCAAAGCCAAATACAGTACGGCTCGACACCTCAAGCTTTTCTAAAGTCAGTGTGGAAGTAGCAAAGGAACACATGGAGTTGCTAAACACTTTGGTGAGCGCATACTGTGGATTAGTGGAAGGTCAGATTGGTAACATTAATCTGACACAAGAAGACTATCAGCAGATCGATAAAGAGGAGATGGAGATGATGGACATCAAGTGGGCCTTTGCCAGTGCTGTTAGGCGAGCAAAGGATTTCATGGAAAGAACTGGCAGAACCAGCTTGGAAAGCAAGAAAGACACCAAGTATGGGTTTGATAAGCAGGCTGTCAAGTGTTTCAATTGTGGTGAACGTGGTCATTTCAAACGTGAATGTACGAGGCCATCTCAACATGGAAACCAAAATCCTTTCAGAGGTCAAGGCAACAGGGCAAATCAGAACCAAGTAAGGAACAATGAGCGCACATTGGTGCCTGTCAACAACCAGAGTCAAGCAGGACCATCTAATGCCAACCAGGCACTTGTGGTTCAAGTAGATGAAGGTTGTGATTGGTCAATTCAGTTGGGAAATGATGCTCCAGATGGAACAGCATGTTTTGCTGAAGTGGTTAATGATCTTAAACACGCCAGTGGTGGAGAATCTTCCACCAATGGTGATGAATCTTCTGAAGATGAAGACAGTTCTGGTTATAGTGGAAGCTCAGATGAAGAATCCTCCACTTCAGGCAATGATCATGTGGATGACACATCAAGTGCGTCAGTTAATGCAGATATTGATGAGCTTTTGGAAGAAGCTGGAGCAGGAATTCAAAGAAGATCTATTTTGGTGGATCAAGCTGCTTATTCTTCGTCTTCTCTCCATTCAGCCTTTATGGCTAATGTCGACAGTTCATCAAGTCAGGTATGTGTCGATGAACCCACTTCTGTTAGTTGTGATAACTGTGATAGTTTAAATATTAAGTGTGCTGATTTGGAGACAAACATGTCTGAGTTGCAAGGCAAACATGATGCTTTACAAGCTAGTTTGTTTGACTTGCAAGACAAACATGTTTCTTTGAATGATAAGTGGTGTGAATTGCAAAGCAAACACGAGGCTTTGCAAGAGAAATATGATGTGACATTCATTCACAATCAGAAATTGACCGTTGATCTTTCAAAGTGCACTGAAGCCAACATGTTTTATGAAAACCATGAAAAGGAGTTTAAATCGGTAATTGAAAAATTAAAGAAAGATAAAACCGAGTTAACTAAAATGGTTTCCAGAAAACAAACTGACATTAATTTGTATATAACACGCCTTGAGGTAATGCAAAAGGAAATGGCTTGTGTGAAAACTGAAAGTGAGGCGATCCAACTTAAGCTAGACAGTTATTTGAGCTCTAGCTATGTGTTGGATCACATCATTGACGTACAGAAAGAGAAACGGGATGTCACATGCATAGGTTACAAGAAATGTCCACCACCTGTGAGACATAATTATGATGCCATGCCGGATGAGGAAGATAGAGTTTTCTTTGAACCATCTGTTCCTTTAGATGTTGAGGAATTTGCAACAGGACTCGGATACAAGAAGGAAGTATCATCAGATTCAGATGCGTCAGCAGATACATTTGTAACTGCTGAACAAAATCAGGATCCTCCAGTTGTGATTGAGGATGCTGATTCTTCTGATGATGAGTCTGATGATACTGATTCAGCAAAGTCTGATGCGGTGATCAAAGAAGAGGACATACCTCTCGAGAATCATATTCTCTGTGATCCTCCTGCAAAACCCGCTAAGACTGTTGCAATTGAGTCCTTGTCTGCACAAGAGTCGGAGAGTGTGGATTTGCTGTACACTCTTGTTGGTGATAATAAAATTTATTCAGACAAAGATTTTCCTATTAAGAATGTTAATCAATCATTAATCAGTAAAGTCTTTGAAAATTCAACAAGTAAGTTTTTGGGAAAGACAGGATCACGTGTTACAGTAACACAGTGCCCTCCTATCCCAAAGGCTGAAGTTAGAAAACAATTTGGCAATCAGAAATTACCAACAGAGAAAAGGCAGCAAAATCATACCAAACCAAGAGGTAAAACACCGACTCAGAGTCAAAGGAAGCCGAATCAGAAGAAGAAAAAGAATGTGAACTTTGTGAAATCTAAGGGAACGGACAAAATTGACACGTTTGAAAACCAATCTAACTTAGATTTTGTCAAGAAAGCAACTGTGTTGAAAAGAAATGAACCAAGTAGTTCAAAACCTAGTACCTCGGGATCACAAAGTTCATCATCGGCAAGACGACCACATGATACTTCGGGGTTTGTTGAACGAAGATCATGTTTTGAATGTGGGATAATTGGTCATATAATTCGAAACTGTCCGTATCTTCATAAGTTAAAAGCCAAGGAAGATGATCCCCGTGAACGAACTCACCAAAAGAGATCTGTTTCTGTAAAACAAGATCCCCGCCTTGTAAAAGAAAGGGAAAAGAAACAGAAACGCCAACAAGTCAAGGTGATGGAAAAGGCATTTAAAACTGATGTGGTTCAAAAACAATCTGTTTCAGTTAAGCCAGAAAACTCAAAATTTTCAAATACTTCAAACAATCACGAAGTTAAATTATTAAACAATCAAACTGGTAAAACTCAACAGACATGGAAACCTAAATTGACGACAAATTCAGGGGGACCATCACAATTCTTGAATCATCAAAGAATAGAGGTTATTGTTGTTGATGAAAATGGAAGACCCAAGACCACAATGGCTTGGGTCCCCATCTCCAACTAATCAAGTGAGTTAATGTGCAGGGTGTTCCAGGAGGAACTATCAGTAGTCATTGGATTGTTGATAGTGGGGCATCCAGGCACATGACAGGCGACATGAAGCTTCTCTACGACGTCAAATCTATTAGAGGAGGTTATGTTGCTCTTGCTGGAGATAAGGGCGGATATATTACGGGTGAAGGAATGATCTCCAACGGGGTTGCTAGCTTTGATAAGATCAACTTCGTACAACAACTTGATCACAATCTTCTTAGTGTTTCTCAAATTTGTGATAAGCAGTTCTCAGTACACTTTGATGCAAATGGATGTTATGTGCTGAAACCCGGCTTCAAAATTCCCAAAGAATGGATTCTCTTGTCGGCTCCAAGGATAAATGATCTATATGTCCTTGATATGAGCCAAGCTATCACAACGTCTGCACAAGCAACTTGTTTCGTTTCCAAAGCCACAGAAAAAGACTCAATCTCTTGGCACAGACGAATGGGTCACATTCACTTACGCAAAATGAATCATTTGGTGTCAAATGAATTGGTGAATGGTGTTCCTCTTAAAAACTTTCATCTTCAAGACATCTGTGTCTCGTGCCAGAAAGGAAAACAAACGAAGAAGCGACACCCTACAAAGAAAATCAACACGGTGGCTGTTCCTCTTGAACGTTTGCACATGGATTTGTTCGGTCCTGTCCAACACAAAAGTATTAGGAATGATCAATACTGCCTTGTGATAACTGATGATTATTCAAGATTTTCTTGGGTGGCGTTCATGGCGCACAAGAGTGAAACCTTCGGTATTATCAAAAACTTGATCATTCAGATTGAGAACCTATATAAGTTGAAGGTTAGGCGGATACGTAGCGACAATGGTACTGAATTCAAAAATCATGCCATGGCGGAGTTTTGCACTTCAAAAGGTATTCTTCACGAATTTAGTGCAGCTTATTCTCCTCAACAGAATGGCGTCGCTGAACGTAAGAACCGCACATTGATCGAGACTGCTAGGACTATGTTGGTAGAGTCACAATTGCCGATTCCATTCTGGACTGAAGCTGTGGCCTCTGCATGTTATACGTTGAATCGAGTCCTTACAGTCAAAAGGCACAACAAGACCTGCTTTGAGCTTATTAACAAACGGAAACCAGATTTGTCCTATCTTGAACCGTTTGGAGCTCCGTGCACAATAATCGATCCTAATGGAAAGTTTGGGGCAAGAGCAATTGAGGGATACTTTCTTGGGTATTCCATCCCGAACTTAAGAGTCTAGAATCTAGAGACTAAAAGGGTCGAGGAATGGTCTGAAGTCAGAGTACAAAGGCACACTTTGCCAGTTAGAAATCCTGGTCAGCCTTGGATGTTTGAGTACGATGACTTTTTCAATTCGATCAATGTTGAAGCAGTTGAAGAAAATGCTGCTGCAAGGATGTTTTTCGAGAGTGACAACGCAACAGATTCACCGTTGGTTCGTCCAATTATTGTCAATCAAGAGCCATCTTCAGTGAACAATAATGCTCTCGACAATGAGGATTTTCACGATGCTACCGAATTGAACGAATCTTCAGAGGATGATGAATTTCTAGATGCAGATCAAGAAGCTCCAACAACAGCAGTTCATGGTACTTCAGAGGGTACTCCTCCAGTGGACGTCCCTAGAACAGCTGAAGCTACTGCATCATCCTCTTCGTCAATTCCGGGCATTGAATTGATTGTTGATCTCAATCTCAACAATCTGGGTACAAATATTCCAGTTCAAGATAATCCAGAAACAAGGATTCACAATACCCATCCTCAACAAAACATCATCGGAAATGTACAAAGTGGCGTTCAGACAAGAAACATGTTGCGGAACAACAACAATGCAGGCTTGTATACGGCGATTAGAGAATCTGGTCAACAAAATGATTGGTCTTTCGCGTGTTATGTCTCACAGGAAGAGCCAAGAACTTGGAAAGAAGCTTTGAAAGATAACTCTTGGGTTGAAGCAATGCAGGAAGAACTGCAACAATTCCAGAAGCTTGGTGTCTGGAAACTCGTAGAGAAACCTGCTGGTTACAAGAAGATTGGTACCCGTTGGGTGTTTAAATGCAAAAAGGATGACCGTGGAGTCGTTATTCGAAACAAAGCAAGGCTAGTCGTTCAAGGTTTTCGTCAGATAGAAGGGATCGACTACAACGAAGTGTATGCACCTGTTGCACGTCTAGAAGCAATTCGGATCTTTCTGGCTTATGCCTCATTCAAAGGTTTCAAGGTATACCAGATGGACGTGAAAAGTGCATTCTTACATGGTGTGGTGGAAGAAGAGGTGTACGTCGAACAGCCTCCAGGTTTTGAAGATCTTATTCATCCCGATCGGGTTTGGTTGCTCAACAAAGCTCTATATGGTCTACATCAAGCACCGCGAGCTTGGTACGCAACCTTATCTAATTATCTGCTGGAGAATGGATTTCGCAGAGGTCTTATCGATTGTACTCTTTTCATCAAAGAACAAGATGGAGATCTTCTACTGGTACAGGTATACGTTGATGATATTATATTTGGTTCTACTAATGATGTTTTGTGTAGGAATTTCGAGCGCATCATGCAGGATAAATTCGAGATGAGTGCTATGGGGGAAATGACTTTCTTTTTGGGCCTACAAGTACAACAAACCGAGTCTGGGATATTCATCCATCAGACTAAATATGTTGGTGACATCTTGAGCCGGTTCCAGATGTCTGATGCAACGCCCATCGGTACCCCATTGCCGCAAAATCACGGAATTACTCCAGACTTGAAGGGTGAAGCTGTTAGCCCCTCATACTACCGCGCGATGATCGGATCTCTTATGTACCTCACAGCATCAAGACCAGATATAATGTACCCAACGTGCCTGCTTGCCAGATATCAAGTCAACCCGAAGGCCTCACATCTTGCAGCTGTAAAAAGGATTTTTCGTTATTTGAAGGGTTACCCTGACACCGGTCTTTGGTACCCTAGGGATAATAACTTTGACTTGATCGCATTCAGTGATTCTGATTTTGGCGGATGCAAAATCGACGGCAAATCCACAACGGCTGGATGTCAGTTTTTGGGAAATCGCCTAGTCACATGGCAGTGCAAGAAGCAGACGTGCGTCGCTACATCAACATGCGAAGCTGAATACATTGCTGCCTCAAGTTGTTGCTCCCAAGTCCTATGGATCCAACAACAAATGCGAGACTACGGTTTTGAATTCCTAACTACTCCTATTTACGTTGATAATTCTGCTGCCTTACAGATCACTAGAAATCCTGTGCAGCATTCAAAGACTAAGCACATCGAAATTAAGTATCACTTCATACGTGATTGCTTTGAGAAAAGGCTAATCGATGTTGCTTACATCCACACTGATGACCAACGTGCCGACCTTTTTACCAAAGCATTTGACAAATCAAGATTTGACTATTTATTACTGGTAAACGGCATTAAGGTCAAGCAAGAGTAAAACCAACATCGGAAAATCATTTTTGTAAATACCTTCGTGTTTTAAATTTGTCTTAGTTTATTGATTTTAGGGGGAGTAAATCCAAAATTTGAAAATCCAAAAACAATAGAAAAACAAAAATGAGTTTCCTGGCAAGCAAAAGAGAAAATGATAGTACATCAGTGGTCTGTCCAAACCTCTTTAAATCTTAAATGAAAAACGATAATGTTGATGCAGATTTGTGTCCGATGCTTGTCGAATAGATTAGTTTTATTTTACGCTGAATTTGTAATAGTTAGTGAAACGGTCTATCGAACGTGTATAGACCCGCTCGTTTGAAGTGGTCAAACGAGAGGGTTATTCGTTTGACCGTGTGTGGTTGCAAGACAAATTATGGTTGTTTAATGTTGGTGTCGAAGGATAAGGCATCGAAGGATTGTGTATCCTTCGATGAGCTCGAAAGATATCCATCGAAGGTTGAAGATGGACCTCGAAGGATATGGCATCCTTCGAGGTATATGTGTATCTTTCGAAAGCTGGATGGTCGACAGATGATCTATCGACCAGTCAGTTTGATCCTTCGACCATACAACCTGTGTTTGGTATAAATACCAACACTTTGTCATTTGCAACATAAGAGTGAAAGCACAAGTGTGTGCAAGAGAGTGAGTGGAGGTTTGAGACCTCACCGGGAGAAATCACCACTTGGTTTCTCCCCGGATGTATACTTCTTTGGTATTAGTTCGGATTCCATGTAATCGGGCCGACTTGTAATGTTTACTACCGGATTAATACAAAGTTGTTTGTTTATCATCTCTTATCTCTTCCGTCTTTGAACATAATCACGAAAATCACGGTTTCGGTCCACAAACCCGGTCCTACAATTGGTATCAGAGCCATGGTGCCAGATTTAGTAAATCTAACAGTTTACTAAGTCACATGTGCTCTAGATCTGTGATTTTTGTGCTTTTTGTTCAAGATGTAAAAATGGTGAAATGAAGAAAAACTCAGATCTGGACCCGATTATTCAGATCTGTGCTGAAACGAGTGTTGGGTTTTATGTCTTTCACCTAAATAAACAAGTTTTCATCATCAAAAATCAAAAATACTATGTTTTCGTCAAAATTTCTGGGGTTGAACAGTGGCTGTGTTCTTGATGTTCTTGGCAGCTGCTTGAAGATTCGAAGGATGACATTTTGATCGAAAGATGTTATTTTCCTCGAAGGATACTAAGCTTTTCGAAGGATCATCCTTCGGTTGATCAGATCTTTCGATAGATCAAAATATCTTTCAAAATTTATGATCTTTCGTAAGTTGATCCTTCGATAGGCCTTTCATCTTTCGAGGTTAAGAAACATCATCGAAGGATATCTTTCGTCCATCATATATCTTATGTTTCGAAGGATTCAGATGTTTCGAAGGATCCACACAAAAAAAAAAAAAAAAAAAAAAAAAAAAAAAAAAAAAAAAAAAAAAAAAAAAGGATGAAAACTTGATTTTTGAAAAATGTGGGGTAGTCACGGTTACCGATGAAAATGTCAAAAATGGTGACGCGACTATTATGGGCCAAAAACCAAAAACAGCACAGTATGTTCACTTCCGCACGTCAATGTTTATGATTGTTACCGGTTATTCGAAAATGTTCGAAAGCATTTTGTTATTTGTCATATTCTCGCATTTGAAGACGAACGTATGAACCTAGAACGTCAATACCGGTCCTAACGAGTTCACAAAGTCTTTGGAGGGATACAAGTCGGATCCTACGGGGTACTAGGCGATATTTCCTTATCAACTAGAATATGCAACGAAGAAATTTGTTTTTGTTTATTGTCATATTCTCGCATTTGGTAACGAATGCATGAACCTAGAATGTCAATACCGGTCCTAACGAGTTCACAAAGTCTTTGGAGGGATACAAGTCGGATCCAACGGGGTACTAGGGGACGTTCTTATTCAACTAGCATATGCAAAGAAGAAATTCGTTTTCGTGATTTTTCGAAAAACCAAGAACATTCAACGGAGATTGATGACAGTTCCGCTCAGTGGAGGGAATTGGTGAACATTTGACGACAGTTTCTTTGAAGTGGAAAGAATCTGTTAAGGTTTAGAGATCTTACCAAAGAAATAGGGGGATCAAATGTTGAATTTCTTCGGTAAATTTCTAAACGCAATCACAGGTGGTAGAGTTTGTGATTTTCTGGTGATACAAACGGTTCGGCATGGAATGTTTTGCACAGACACATATTTGAGGATTTTAATTAATTCTCCAGCCAGCGTGAAGGGTTTTGCACGGAAAAATACAGGTTTCTGAAGTCTACAGTAGTTACAAGAGCGCTGTTCACTGAAGACCTGGGGAATCTTAATGAAAGCTGATAGTTCAAGGCTGAAGACCTGCAGGATTCGGTTTTGGGTTTGATGTTTCTTTGGGATTTTACAGGGATCTGGAGGTAACTCAATTCGTTGAGTTTGCAAACGATGTACTTGGTCAAGCTGACTTCCTGAGTACTGATGCTGAAGATCCGTAGTGCATTACGTGGTCAACTTCACAAAGGCGAGACAATGAGATCTGGATGTAGTTCAACTAAGCATGCTGGTTGAGCTTGCAAGGGATACACTTGGTCTAGCTGACTTTCCTGAGTGTTGATGCTGAAGATTAAAGTGCATTACTTGGTCGATTCCACAAAGACGGTTTACAGAAGACAGTTCACCAGAAATCTCTATCAATGTAGTATGCTTGTATGAAAGAGAGTTCTTATGACAAGATCAAGACTTGATGCAGTTCTTAAAGATTGGAACCCTTATCAAATGCCGGTTGGAGTATTGGAAGATCAGCGGAAGATCGGTCAATTGAGGAAATTGCACAACACTCAACACGGATACGCGTACTTTAAGGGGGAAATATTTTACAAGGAGTGTCAAGATACTACTTACCTGGATCATCGGTCAAGGGGGAATTTGTTAATACAGAGAAGATGAATACTTGACTGAAGATCGATTGCAGTTGCATTTTCAGCATTCGACAGCAACGGACAAGGGGGAATTTGTTGATGCAGATTTGTGTCCGATGCTTGTCGAATAGATTAGTTTTATTTTACGCTGAATTTGTAATAGTTAGTGAAACGGTCTATCGAACGTGTATAGACCCGCTCGTTTGAAGTGGTCAAACGAGAGGGTTATTCGTTTGACCGTGTGTGGTTGCAAGACAAATTATGGTTGTTTAATGTTGGTGTCGAAGGATAAGGCATCGAAGGATTGTGTATCCTTCGATGAGCTCGAAAGATATCCATCGAAGGTTGAAGATGGACCTCGAAGGATATGGCATCCTTCGAGGTATATGTGTATCTTTCGAAAGCTGGATGGTCGACAGATGATCTATCGACCAGTCAGTTTGATCCTTCGACCATACAACCTGTGTTTGGTATAAATACCAACACTTTGTCATTTGCAACATAAGAGTGAAAGCACAAGTGTGTGCAAGAGAGTGAGTGGAGGTTTGAGACCTCACCGGGAGAAATCACCACTTGGTTTCTCCCCGGATGTATACTTCTTTGGTATTAGTTCGGATTCCATGTAATCGGGCCGACTTGTAATGTTTACTACCGGATTAATACAAAGTTGTTTGTTTATCATCTCTTATCTCTTCCGTCTTTGAACATAATCACGAAAATCACGGTTTCGGTCCACAAACCCGGTCCTACAGATAAGCAGCTCTATATAAGATGTATCGGTAGGCTCACAATCATTTTAAAGTGTGCAGGGTGATATAAACTTAAATCGACTGAAGACCAGGTGGGAACCACTCATTGGCATATGGTCTTAGTACCGAAATTTCGTTTGAGAGATTGTCGAGGTTCTGAGATATTCGGTCTTTATGCTGCTTATCATCTGGGTATCATGGTTGTATCTTTTACCGAAAAATAACGGGGACGCAAGTCTAGATCTTCCATGATACCATACATACGTGTACATATTGCATTCGACCTCAATAAGTGATCAACAATCACATGTCCAAACAAATAAGTGATAATATATCACATTTATCCGGGAGTCAAGTTCGTCTCTCTGCTGTACGAAAGTACTGACCTGTTCACGGACTTGCTCCTGTGCCTTCATGCATTGAAAATCAAGTTCCTCATCAATAAGTGATTCTATCACATAGGGCTTGTTTTCAAAATCAAAATAAGTGAGAATCTCACATCATATACGGTCAAACAGATGATAATCGGTATACTCACCGGTAAGATGAACCCTCGTGCATACCTTGATACGGGAATGTGTCGTGATGTGGATGAACACCGGTCGGTAAGTATAAATCATACTCTAACGTATCCCCTCGCCATGATTACATCTGATAAGTTGAGCTTAAGTGGACAACAATACCGATAATTGTTATAGGATGCTTATCTTAATCTTAACTAATTGAACAACAAGAGCGTTTTGGCATGACCGTACACTGATATGATTCTCTTACCCTCGAAACTCACAAAAAGAATGTCTGTAAATATTTATTTAATGCTTTCAGTTTCTGCATCTTTGTATATATTTATTTACTGCTTTCCGTCTTTACATTTGAAATATTCAAAAATTCCAAAAAGATTTTAGGTGTGTTTTAATATAAACTTTATAAAAACCAAAAAGATTTTATTTCTATCTTATTTTCGATCCTACGATGTTGGATCTCGAGTCTTCGTTACCTGAAACCTGAACGAAAACCGAAAATGACTATTTCTTCATAAACGGTCGAAATTTGAAAAGTGTTGAAAGTTAAGAATTAAAATTGACAATGTGTTAAAACTTTCAAACTGTCGGACGGTGTTTGATTAAACAATGGTCACACGTGTGTCGTTTGTTTATGTTTACTATATTCCAAGCAGTTGTTCTCATTACGCGTTTAGATTTCTTGCATGTGCAGATTCTAAAGGCAAGGAGAACATGGTCGATGACAAGCTTCGGAATGAAGACACGACGTGAAGGCACTCAAATGATGAAGATTATCGAGTTGCCGCTGACCATCATCAATACCTCAAGGATCTCAAGTTATAAAGATCAAAACACTCACGAGCATAACTCAAGGGGAGCTTATGTTAAGGGGGAGTTTGTCAACACACTTCCTACATGAAACGGGGAGTTTGTTGGTACACTTTCTGCTTTTAAGACGTGAAGACTTTAAAGATCCTCCGACATTGAAGACTTGAAAAGATGTCAAAGACTTGAAGACACAAGGGACCTACAAGAATTAAGATCGAGACAAAGCTACAGCCAAGGGGGAGTTTGTTGGTGCACTTGTGTCTGTACTTTGTCTGTATTTTGTCATGATACCAAACGATGTCTTTGTTAGTCTTGTAAGTTTGACCAAGTCAACCATCCTCCGGTTTGACTTGGCCAAACAGTCAACACAATGGTTGTAATATGTCTGTGTCGAAGGATGTGTCATCGAAGGATTTAAACAATCCTTCGATGAGCTCGAAAGACAAGCCTTCGATGGATGATTGATGGACCTCGAAGGATATCGTCCTTCGAGGTGTATACGTGATCCTTCGATAGGTTTCAGATCGACAGATGATCTTACGATCAGTCTGTCTGATCCTTCGGCCAGACGAGCTGTGTTGGGTATAAATACCCATGTGTTGTGTTCACTTTCGATAGAGTGAGTGCAAGAGACATAGAGAGAACACAGAGAGCATTCTGCTCGGAACACACGCACACGAGTTAGAGAGAGTTTGCAGAATACATTTGTAAACATTGAGCTTGTAACCGAACCTTTCATACGTATTAATACAAGTGATGTTAATCGGTGAAGTCTTGTGTGTTGTGTTTGTGCTTGTTCTATCTCGGTTTGCATGCTAGCGTGGATTCCGCACTCGCTAGTGTGTTAGACATAACAAGGAATAGGTTTTACCTCAACCTCCGAGGGACCTACATTTACACCCCTAGGTGAGATGACAGTGATAGTCTTTTCGCATCATTGTTCCGCAAAAAGAAATCAGTCAAATTATTTTAGAAAGTACAGGGACCTATTTTGTAAAACTAAAAAATTTAGAAAAAAAGTACCGAAATAACCTAAAAATAAATAAAACTGCTGGCTATGGGGTTCGAACCCATGCGCACTTATGTGCAGAAGATCTTAAGTCTTCCCCCTTAACCTCTCGGGCAAACCAGCTTTTATTTCCTATTTGACCTTTTTGATACAAAAATTGTCCTTTTTTTGGTGTGTGTATATAACTATATATTTTTTTGAACGTTATTTTAGAAACAATATTATGTTAAGAACTAATAAAGTGAAATCGCGCTACAGGGTGGGTGTTTAATTGATATAGGTTGACAAAACCCAAATTGAAAAGGTAAGAATGGCCATAGCATCGATATTGTATACCCAATAGAAGATGTCGATATGTATTTTACAGCAAATGAGAATAACGAAAACGAATATCCGTAAGGCTTTTGATAGAACTGAAACTGGCACGGATGTTGTTCAGTAAGAATGGCCATAGTACCGATATTGTAACCACTCAAAATTTGAAACATTTGTTAATACTAAAATAATGTGTTTAGTTATATATTTTGTTTTGAATTAAGGAAAAAAAACTCCAAACAAAGATTAAGAGCATTCACATCTTGTTCATCAAATTATGTGAGAGGCTCCTCCATATTATAGATAGTGGTTACGAGGGTTTGTGAGTGGAGAAGAGAGAAAATGTTATTGTTCGTATGAAAATATGAAAAAAAACATTGTTCACCCTATAATTTTTTTAATGTTTTCCGAAAGTGGTTGTGAGTAGATGATGAAGATGGTGGATAGGATGTGAATGCTTTAACAAAAGGAAGAAAAATAAAGTTAAGTCGTCACTTAAGTTAAATAAAATAAATGTTGCTAATTATATTAAGCTATCGATTAGCCCATTTGGTTATAAGCTTTGCTATTATCACAAATAGATTGGTGTTCGATCCCCATGGTCAGTAAGATTTTTGTCGCAGGTCTAAGCAAAGGGGCTAACTTTGTTAAATACCTAGTTTTGAATTTTGAATGCCGAACCATGAATTAAAAAACTCTGCAATATATAAGCTTAGATGTGAAACCCTATAAAACTGGTCATAAATCATAATTAGTAGGAAAGAGAAACACAAAATACATATGTCCAGCCTGGCCCAAGGGTAAGTCAAACAAGGCTCTTGCTTTGGGCCTCCACACATTAAAGGCCCCAATTTTTTCATTTTATTTACATATTATTAGGCCCAAGGGTAACTAGATGTTTAAAAGCTTGCTGGATGTTAATTTGTATAACATATTTTTTTTTATTTCTTTTCATTAGTTGACATAAGTGAAAAGATTAGCTAGACCATTATATAATTGTTTAAGCATTTGGTACATGAGGTTCATTTGGTTTCAGTAACATTAGCCTTACTAATAGTCTAATCTTTGTTGGATGTTTATGATAAACAAAAAGGAGGACATTTACAGGATCCTAGTCTAGAAATGTCTAAACCATCTGTTAGTGATAAAGTTAGCAAATACTCGATACCGGTAACGTGTATTGTAACTTCATGTTTATATAAACTTTACTTTAAGCGTTCTTTTTTTTTTTTTCTTTTTACAAGGGGCTCAAATTTTTAGTTTGCTTTGGGCCTCACATTTGATTGAACCGGCCCTGCATATGTCTTGTATTGTTCTCATAGATATTCCACGTATCATTGATTTTAAAACCAAAGCAAATATGTAATATATAAATATATAGACATGCATACATATCTATTTATATTTGACTATAATCTGCCACTAATTTCAAATCTTTGTTGCATTTTTTGACCCATAAACCATTTAAAAGTTGAAAATATAAGTCATGGGTGTTGGAAATAGAACTCATCGAATTAATGTGGATGTGTTCCAATCATACTTTCATGTAGGGTCACATGAATTTGATCAGTGGCGGATCTAGAATAAAAATTCAGGGGTATCCTTATTTTTTTGTCGTACGTTCATAAAGCAGAGAAACTTTTTTACCATACATTCGTTGGCGGAGGATTTTATTTGTATGGCTGTTTTTGGATGTTTAATTTAATACACGCAAACATAAAAATTTCCGACTCGGTTCAGGTCAGGTCCTAACATAAGTTTTTGTATGTTTTATGCGTACTAATAATTCATCATGAACGTTAATTTAGTAAATTTATTAAAGTGTTTGAGGTTTCTTATTACGAAATAATCTCAACAAAAGAAAACATTTTTACATGAGGAAAAGTGTTATCCGGTTATTTACATGTTTAAAAAATAATTATAAAAGGTTGTTGTAAGTAATAAAGTTCAAATAAAATAAAATAAAAATTAAAAAATTAATAGATAATAATTGATTAAATACTACATAAGTAATAAAATAAAATAAAAAAATTAAGTTAATCAAAGTTAAATGATAAACTGTAATCGTAAATCGTAAATAATTAAAAGAATAGAAAGTTAGCATATATGGGTGAAGTCCATTCCAAATTTCAAGAAAGAAAAAAAATAATAAACAATTATTTTGACCTTTGGTTTATCGAAATAAAGAGTCTTCTTCCTCATTTTCTCTGCAACTTTTAGTCCTCCCATGGTATTTTAACTTTTTTTCCCCTCAAAGTATTTCATTTTCTTCTTCATTTATCTCTAATGTTACACTCAAAGACACTAGGGGTATCAAAATACATAAAACTAAGAAAAAATAAAAAGAAAATTACCCTTCGCCAAGAAAGTTGAGAGGTATCCCGGGCTACCCCTAACCCATACATAGTTCCGCCCCGGAATTTGATGATCATACCCTACCATCATTTATGATATAGCTACTCAAATTCAGTTTTATCATAAGTGTTCATGTATACACACAACTAGCTATCAACCACTTGTGGTCTAATGGTAGAAAGGTCTAGGTTCTCTAAGACCATACGTAGTGGGGCGTGATTTTTAAAAAAAAATTGAAAAAAAAACGCCCCATAACGCCCCCCACCCCATTACACTAGGCGTTATGGGGCGTTATTTTTTGAAAATTTGCATGTGGGCGTTTAAATTAAAACGCTGAAGAGAGATGTGGAAGTTAGGTGGTGGCCAATGAGATTTGGACTTGTGGTCAATGTTACTGTTTGCTTTTTGACTAGCCAATCAGCATCAACTCTTTTTTTTTTTTTTTTTGTTTAATGATTGGTAGGGGCATTATGGGGCATTATACCCACTACACCACTTTTGCTATAATGCCCCATCGCTGACTAGGACGCCACGTGTCGGATAATGCCCCATGGTGGGGGCATTATAACCCACTACCACTACACATGGTCTAATGAAGACTAAAGTTCAATCTTCACTTGTGTTATTTTGGTGGATTATGTAATGATGGACAGAGCCTAGTCTCCTTGCAAAGGTGTTAGGTTCTATCATGAGCCCATCCGGGTTTTCGTTCCACCGTGTGTTACGCCAGAGAGTGTTCAGCTCTTGTGGTGACACATCTGTCAAGTGACAGTCGACGGTATGCTTTCCCAGGGAACGCCTAAGCCAAGCTCTGAAACCAACGTGAGTCCGGTTAAGACAATATAGTCTGACTGGAGTGGAACAACAAGACTCTTCAATTTAGAAAGTACAGTAGCCTAATACAAAAAAAGTCGTGGTTAAAAAAAAATATACACAACTAGGGTATAAATATTGTGATCTACTAACTTGCTTATCTTTGTTGAATATGCACTAACTTGCTTATCTTTGTTACTTTGTTGAATGACGTTTTATAATAAGACTACCCCATAAGTTTATGTTATTAAAATATTTTTACCGTTTATACATATATAACCAAGGGTGAAACGATGTTAGCACTACCTTTTTAATTGAGAGGTCGGAATATAACTTTTTCTACGTATACTTTCATTCTCATCCGGCATAAAAAAATGCTCAATCGATTTACGCTGCTACGTATAACCATATTTTATATAGTTGTAACTTGGAACACAAATACAAAAATTCAACGAGATTGGTTGGTAAAAAGGGACGAGAACCACAATTTGATTTGTACACAATTGTCATGATTATTGGGTAAAAGGTTAAATTCAATGGGTCGTTTTCTCGTATCATTTATATGTTTTATATACAACAAATGTGTATTCAATTAATTTCCCAAATATACATTATGAATTATTAATAAAATCTAATGCGCTCGTTTTGACAATTATCATTGACATTTGAAGAAGACGGATATGGAATAAAGATACAAGTTTTATATTTATAGTAATGTATCAATGTCTTGAAAAATATTAAAATACTTATAACCAAATTACTTGTAGACATGACCCTTAACCCTTAAAAGAGCAACAAGTTAACATGCCACCAAGAGACCTAATCATACAAAATAAAAATTATGGATTGTGCATTATTAAAGTATTTGGTATATAATTTAAAAGGTACCTTGGATATAAAATTAATTTAAAGTAAAGAAATGGGAGACCCACATAAACATTTATACATGTAGATTCAAGACGATATATAAGGTGATTATGTAAAAGTTTAACTGTAGTTTTCATGTATTAAAACCGAGCATGTATTAAGCATGGCTCCATATTCAAACACAACTTATATAACACATGATATGTCAGTTGATTTTTGAGCCATCAAGTCATTATAATCGTTTGAATCAACTGACATATCATGTGGGTGTGGGGGTTCCATGAAAAAGTCTAGGGTTTCCCGTGATGAGGGCGGGGGGAATGGGTTAGCATTTTATGTTATAGGATTTTTAATATTTGATGTTATTTTGGAGTGGTTGCACATTGGAGCCTAGCTTCGAAATTATTTACACAGTGTTTGTTGGTGTCTTTGCTGGACAGGAAACATGGTTGCAACAACCCGTGGGTCTAGCCACGGCAAACAGAAGATCAATCAGACTCCAAGCGCGATATATCTCAGCTCAGGTAAAATGCGGATCCCTTAACATGTGCTTTGATTATTTGGTATGCTGGTGGTTCTACTGGTTTTCACGGCTTGTAGAAAATGAAGGGCAACGGACGAGAAAGAGGCGTAACGAAACGGATGGCCGTCGTCTATTAGAATTCGTAAACGATAGCCACAGTACGAAGCGAGTTATTGCTACACTGTCTTCGACGAAGAAGCACAGAGAGATTTTGAACACTTCTGATGGGTCTACGGGGAACGAAAAGAAACGAAGGGGCGTGAAACCAAAGGAAATACCCAGCCTAAAGACGCGTTCCTCGCCGAAACAGCTATACAATGCAATATCATACATGTCACGGAGGCAGGAGGAAGCTGTAAAAGAAATGGGTTTAGGTGGCTATTGGGATTTGTCGTCGACGGCATTCCTGAAAAACTCGCCTTTCATGTGGTTGAACAATTTGACGCTGATAATTTGACATTGAATCTTGGAAACACCCAATTGGTCGTCACTGCAACTTTGATCAGCAAACTGTTGGGTATCCGTGAAGGAGGTTTGAGCTTTGGCGCAGTTCTTCCGTCCAAGACACTACACCCATCGTTGAAAGGATGGCGTTGCTAGGTACCCCCAGGCTTTTACATATCCCCAACTTTAATATCCACGGAGATCCAACAAGACACTTATGATGATATGATGATTTTTCGCATTGATTTTGTGTTGCTTTTTGTAACAACCCTCGGTAAAACCAACACCCTCATAATATTCTGACACCTTAGTATACTGTAAAATGTCCCATTATGTCTTATATTACAACCCGTATGTGAAAACCGAGCCCGAAATACGTTATAGTTTATAAAATAAATTAAAAACATAAAATATTAAGTTGAGGCGGGCCGCGTAGACCCACCCCATGCTTTTACGCGGGCGGTATCAAGGTTGGGAACGGACTCCGCTGATTTCTTTAGTTCAAGTGGGCCGCGTAAGCTTAAGCTTACATTGACGCGGGCCGCGAGAGATCAGTAAACGCGGAGACATCCGGTGCTGACACGTGTCATCATCATGTCAAGCCTAGTGGTGATCCGGACGAGCTACGAGTTGACCCTAGGTTTGACACGGGCCGCGTAGACTTCTGTCTACCCTTACGCGGGCCGCGTGGAGACCAGAATCCAGCACTATATAAGAAGGCCATCAGTTTTCATTTTTCGTCGCTCATTCTCAATTCTCAAATCACAATTTCTGTAGAAGAGGCATTATAGTCGGGTATTATACCCCTAATTAGCGAGGTTCTGCTCCGTTGTAAGTATTATAACCCCAGTTTCGTAATAGTTACGCTGCCCGATTGATTTAGGGTTCCGTAACAACTGTCGTGGTTCTGCCCGACGTAGTTGTTGGAATGCCGTCTCGGGGAGGGTATCATTAATATTTTCAAA
Organism: Helianthus tuberosus; assembly: GCA_030545235.1. Lineage (NCBI taxonomy): Eukaryota > Viridiplantae > Streptophyta > Magnoliopsida > Asterales > Asteraceae > Helianthus > Helianthus tuberosus. The sequence continues at coordinate 5,685,333 of CM060397.1, read as the reverse complement.
GGGTTATGATACTAACCAATGTACATTTGTATAAATTATAGATTATATCCAGGAAACCCTTACGAGAAGCCTAAGATAGCAATGTGAGTTTATCCTCTTTTTGTTAACCTTTTTGGAATACTTTACAAAACCTTAAATGTTTTACAATGCGATTAAGCGGTGATTGAGTCTTTGTAGTTCTTCAATTACTGCCGGTATGTTGGGGTTTTGTATACAAAATTTACTACACTGTGAGTAGTAAGTCAAGGTTGACAGTACGTTACCATTGGACAATGAGTTAGCCAATGTGTAATATGACCCACAAGTCAGTGGATTGATAGTACCAAATGGAGTAATTGTGTAGACATAAACAATGTGATCGCTCTCAATACTGTTTTAATTGATAAAATGTTTCTTGATTAAACTGGGATTCACTCACCAGTATTTCCGACTGACAAATGTTTTTAAAACGCGTTTCAGGTAACCCAATGTGACAGCTAATTAGTAAAAAGCCAGCTGGAGAGCACTGAAGGCTTGGGAAAAATGTGGCTATAAAAGTTACCTAATAAACGATGTTTTAAATTTAATAAAATAGGGTTTATCCCTATAAGTGTATTGTAATAAGAAACTTGGGTTTTGCCCATGTTATTATTAATATCAAATCTGGTGGTTTTACTCTGATAAACATTTCCTAACTACGGTCCTGATGAAAAATTCCGCTGCCAAATTAGACAAACATTGCGATACCACCGAAATTGGCTCGCGGTCGCCCGTTCCCGGGACTCAGGGATCGGGGGTGGCGACAGGAGGTGGTATCAGAGCCTAGCCACTGGTCTGAGCCAAAGAAGTGTTCTGCTGACACTTAAAATTCTATATTTTGTGTTAGGAAATAAATTACGGAAATACGTGCATAACTGTAATTATTTGTTATGTGTTATTTGACTATCTGTTAGTTTACAGTATGAGTGATCAAGGACCCTCAGACATAAATCATCAGTTGTCTGATTCACCTAAGAGTGAAGGTACCTCTTCACAGCCTGCCCTCTCTGGGTATACTGCTGATCAGGAAGAAGGAGTGTTTGCTTTTAGAGCTCAGTCAGAAGAGCCATTCCCTCATAAGAAACGAGGATGGTTCAGTAAGGAAGCATTTGCTCGTAGGAAGAGAATGCGAAAGTTGCAACAGCAAAGAGTTTTAGCAGCTGTTAAGGGAGAGACAGATGCCCAAACACATGATATGCTTAATAGAAGCCTAGCTAATTTCCATATCCTAGCTACAACTGCTGCTGACCCGATTCTGGAACAACTAGTAGCCCCACAACCACAAAACCCAGAACAACCCATGGAGATAGAAAATCCCGAAAACCAAGTGGAGATGCAAGACTTTAACCCAGAAGAAATCCCTAGGGTACCTGCACCAAACCCCCTAGACACAAATTACGACCTCTGGTGGGACGATAATAGGGACTTTGTGCAACCTTACCCTATCCAGGAGTATCCACCCATACAGAACATAGAAGCCTACCCAGGTATTGACCCTTTAGATCCCTATACCAAGATGATTATATTAGGGAGATATTAGAGGATCCTTACCAATTTCATGAACTGTCACCCCCATATCAGGAACCCGTACCCCAGATTCCAAACCCAGTCCGAGAACCTGCACCCCCAATGAGTGCAGAAAACGTCCAAGAGCTTAGGACTTTCGGGGAGGAAATTTTAGAAAGCAGTGAGAGGATGAGACAGGTGGGAGAGCGTCTCGTATGGAAATACGATGAGCGCAATATGGATTTTTGGATAAATCCATATCCGTGAATGTGAGAATGGAGGAAATGGTAGTAATAATAATAATAATATAATAAAAATAAAATAAAATATGTGTGTACGGATGCATAGTACTATTAGTATAATTTTCTTTCTGTTGGTATTGTAATCTTTATTTCAGTACTAGTGTATAATAGACGCATAGTATATGAAAATAGAGTACAAGTCGCAATGATCGACGTTTTTGGCTAGATTGAGTATCATGTGAATTATGATATTACTTATTATCTTGTGATATTAATATGGGGTAAATTTTTAAAATTCAGATGGCCGACGAAGAAAATCAAGGAAATCTGAATAACGATAACCACAGTAACATTAACGTGGTTAATGAAAATCCAAGCATCAATAATAATGGAAACCAGATGGATAATAGTGCTATCCAACATATAGTGGCACAAGGAATTATAGATGCAATGCCATTTATTCTTCAAACGGTTCAAGAAGCGAATAATAAAAGTAAACATAGCAGTAAGCGACCAATTGAACCAGAACACAGCGTGAACAATGGACCATTACTTCAAATGCCCATTCCCAAAAGAAGAAGAACCGTGCTTTACGGTTGTTCTTACAAAGAATTCTGGTCTTGTAAACTAATAGAATTCTCGGGCAATGAAGAACCTATTGCAGCTCTACGCTGGATAGAAAAGACTGAGGCTGTTCTGAAAATAAGTAAATGTGCGGAAGAGGACAAAATAATGTTTGCTTCCAATCTATTTAAGAATGCAGCCTTAGAATGGTGGAACACTATCCTTCAGTCTAGAGGAAGTGATAAGGTTTATAGTATGGATTGGGAAGAATTTAGGAATATGGTAGAAAGGAAATTCTGTCCTCCAAATGAAAAGGAGCAGATAGCAAATAAATTCCTAAACCTTAGGATGACTGGTGTGGATAGTAAGGGGTACACGAAGTTATTCTTTGAATATGCTAGAATAGTGTCAACCCTTGCTTCACCAGAACCGGTGTTAATCTCCCGTTATATCTAGGGATTAATTGGAGAGATTAGACATGTAGTCAAGGCAGCTAGACCTCAAACTATAGAAGAAACTGTAGAACTAGCAAATACCTTGACAGATGAGTTAATCCGTAATAGAGAAGAAGACCAGAGGAGAAACCTAACCCAAAGGCTTACTCAAGAATTTCGTTCTGGAAATTTTAATCGTAGGAATATGGGTTCTACTTCTACACCATACTGCAAGGTCTGCAAGAAAAAGCATTCGGGAAAACGCTCCACTCTCTGCAATTATTGCAAGATGCCAGGACACAAGGAAGAAAATTGCAAGAGGAAATCCAGTAATGGATTATGCTACAACTGTGGAGAAAAATGTCATATCAGGCCAAACTGTCCGAAATTGGCTCCAGCTACAAACAACAAGAGTACTAAAAATGCTAGAGCAATTGTTCTGACTACAGAAGAAGCCAAGATGATCCCAGACGTTATAGCTGGTACGTTTTTAGTTAATGATATATTTGCTAAAGTATTATTTGACTCTGGTGCGAACCAAAGTTTTATCAATACTTCGTTTTGCAAAATTCTAAATCAGTCATTAACTAAACTACCACAAGAATGTCTAGTAGAAACAGCTAATGGAGAAACTGTTAGGATTTCTGAAATCTTGCAGGGAGCAAGAATAGAAATTTTAATTCAGAAATTTATAGCAAATCTATATCCCATGAATCTGGCAGGATTCGATATTGTTTTAGGAATGGATTGGTTAATAGCCAATAAAGCCAATATTTTATGTGATCAAAAGTCAATTCAAGTAAATTCACCAAAAGGTAAAACGATCACAATTAAAGGAGATAAGCCCTCTAGATCCACAAAATTCATATCGGTGATGAAAACTGCAAGTTGTATAAGGAAATGTTCTATAGTGTATTTGATTTCCATAATCACTAACACTAAAGGAAAAGATTTAAAAGATATTCCAGTAGTATCTCAGTTTTCAGATGTATTTCCAGAAGAATTACCAGGACTACCTCCAGACAGAGAAGTTGAATTCAGAATTCACCTGCTACTAGGAACATCACCAATTGCCAAAGCACCTTATCGTTTGGCACCCGCCGAAATGCAGGAACTAAAGAAACAATTAGATGAATTGTTAGAGAAAGGATTTACACAACCAAGTTCGTCGCCATGGGGAGCGCTGATACTGTTCGTTAAAAAGAAGGACGGATCAATGCGTATGTGCATTGACTACCGTGAATTGAACAAGGTCACGATTAAAAATCGGTACCCGTTACCGAGAATCGATGATCTGTTTGATCAACGACAAGGAGCTCGATTTTTCTCTAAAATCGATTTAAGGTCAGGATATCATCAATTAAAGGTACATGAAGAGGACATTCCTAAAACCGCATTTAGAACGAGGTATGGTCATTATGAATTTACTGTCATGCCATTTGGTTTAACCAATGCCCCAGCTGCATTTATGGACATGATGAACCGAATATGTAAACCATATTTGGATAAATTTATAATTGTTTTCATAGATGATATTCTAATTTACTCTAAGAGTAAAGAAGATCATGCAAGACATTTGCACGCACTTTTAAGTCTATTAAGAAAGGAAAAGCTTTATGCTAAATTTTCTAAGTGCGAATTTTGGTTAGAACAGGTACAATTCCTTGGACACTTAGTCAATCATAAAGGAGTTCATGTAGATCTAATAAAGATTGAGGCAATTACTAAATGGAAAACCCCTGAGTCACCAACCGAGGTTAGAAGTTTCTTAGGATTGGTCGGTTATTATAGAATATTTATTCAAGATTTTTCTAGAATAGCCATTCCTTTAATTAAGTTAACTTGTAAATCTGTTAAGTTTGAATGGGGATTAAAACAAGAAGAAGCCTTTAGAATCCTTAAGCAAAGATTAACCCATACACCCATATTAGCATTACCAGAAGGAACTGAAGACTTTGTAATCTACTGTGATGCTTCTAAATTAGGTTATGGATGTGTATTAATGCAACGCCAAAAGGTTATAGCCTACGCATCTAGACAACTTAAAAATCATGAAGAGAATTATTCAACCCATGATTTAGAGTTAGGAGCTATAATTTTTGCTCTTAAGATTTGGAGACATTACCTTTATGGTAGTAAGTTTACCATATTCACTGATCATAAGAGTTTAAGGTATATCTTCAAGCAAAAGGAGTTGAATATGAGACAAAGACGCTGGATGGAGATGCTTAGTGACTATGATTGTGATATCCAATATCATGAAGGAAAAGCAAATATAGTGGCAGATGCTTTAAGCCGAAAATATCATGAAAAACCAAAAAGGGTACGTTCTCTTAAATTAAATCTGCAAGTAGATTTAAATGATCAAATAAGAGAAGCACAAGAATCAGTAATCAAGGATGATTCTGAAAAATTAAAAGGTATGTTGAAAGAATTAAAATAAGGAACAGATGGAATTTGGAGATTCCATGAAAAGAGAATGTGGATACCTAAATTAGGAAACCTATGTCATCGTATACTAGAAGAAGCCCATAAATCTAAATATACGATGCATCCAGGGAGTGATAAAATGTACCAGGATTTAAGGAAAAATTTCTGGTGGATAGGAATGAAGAAGGACATAGCAGCCTATGTTTCTAAATGTCTAACCTGTTCACAAGTCAAAGATGAACACTAGAAACCCTTAGGTTTGTTACAACAATTAGAAATGCCGGTGTGGAAATGGGAATTGATAACAATGGATTTTGTTACTAAATTACCCAAAACAAAGAAAGGAAATGATACAATCTGGGTGATTGTAGATAGACTAACTAAGTCAGCTCATTTCCTACCAATGAAGGAAACAATTAGTATGGAACAATTAGCTAAATTATATGTAAATGAAATTGTTTCTTTACATGGTATTCCTTTATCAATTGTTTCTGATAGAGATAGTCGATTTACCTCTCATTTTTGGTCAAGTTTCCAAAAGGCAATGGGAACTAAGTTAAAATTGAGCACATCTTATCATCCTCAAATGGACGGGCAAAGCGAAAGAACAATCCAGACAATGGAAGACATGCTTAGAGCTTGTGTAATTGATTTTGGAGGTAATTGGGACGATCACTTACCTTTAATAGAATTTTATTATAATAATAGTTATCACACAAGTATCAATGCTGCACCATTCGAAGCACTTTATGGACGAAAGTGTCGAACCCCAGTCTGTTGGGCAGATATTGGGGAAAAGCAACTATCTGGACCTGAGATTGTGCAAGAAACAACCGACAAGATTATTCAAGTCAAGGAACGACTAAAAGCAGCACGTGATCGACAGAAAAGCTATGCTGATAACCGACGCAAGCCATTAGAATTTCGAGTAGGAGATAAAGTCTTGTTAAAAGTCTCTCCTTGGAAAGGAATAGTAAGATTCATCAAATGGGGAAAGCTAAGTCCCAGGTATGTTGGACCTTTTGAGATTATTAGAAGAATAGGACCTGTAGCCTATCAGCTACAACTGCCAGAGGAAATGGCAGGAATACATGATGTGTTTCATGTATCTAATCTCAAAAAGTGTTTAGCTGACAAATCAATGATAGTGCCTCTTAAGGATATAGAGGTAAATGAACAACTTAAGTTTGTGGAAAGACCTCTACAAATTGAAGACATGAAAGTCAAGAATCTCAAACACAAGAGACTAGTTCTAGTCAAAGTGAAGTGGGACTCTAAAAGATGACCTGAGTACACATGGGAACTCGAATCAGAAATGCAAAAGAAATACCCGCATTTGTTTCAATAGATCTCGAAGACGAGCTATAAAACAAGGTGGGGAGAATGTAACAACCCTTGGTAAAACCAACACCCTCATAATATTCTGACACCTTAGTATACTGTAAAATGTCCCATTATGTCTTATATTACAACCCGTATGTGAAAACCGAGCCCGAAATACGTTATAGTTTATAAAATAAATTAAAAACATAAAATATTAAGCTGAGGCGGGCCGCGTAGACCCACCCCATGCTTTTACGCGGGCGGTATCAAGGTTGGGAACAGACTCCGCTGATTTCTTTAGTTCAAGCGGGCCGCGTAAGCTTAAGCTTACATTGACGCGGGCCGCGAGAGATCAGTAAACGCGGAGACATCCGGTGCTGACACGTGTCATCATCGTGTCAAGCCTAGTGGTGATCCGGACGAGCTACGAGTTGACCCTAGGTTTGACACGGGCCGCGTAGACTTCTGTCTACCCTTACGCGGGCCGCGTGGAGACCAGAATCCAGCACTATATAAGAAGGCCATCAGTTTTCATTTTTCGTCGCTCATTCTCAATTCTCAAATCACAATTTCTGTAGAAGAGGCATTATAGTCGGGTATTATACCCCTAATTAGCGAGGTTCTGCTCCGTTGTAAGTATTATAACCCCAGTTTCGTAATAGTTACGCTGCCCGATTGATTTAGGGTTCCGTAACAACTGTCGTGGTTCTGCCCGACGTAGTTGTTGGAATGCCGTCTCGGGGAGGGTATCATTAATATTTTCAAAGGGTTATGATACTAACCAATGTACATTTGTATAAATTATAGATTATATCCAGGAAACCCTTACGAGAAGCCTAAGATAGCAATGTGAGTTTATCCTCTTTTTGTTAACCTTTTTGGAATACTTTACAAAACCTTAAATGTTTTACAATGCGATTAAGCGGTGATTGATTCTTTGTAGTTCTTTAATTACTGCCGGTATGTTGGGGTTTTGTATACAAAATTTACTACACTGTGAGTAGTAAGTCAAGGTTGACAGTACGTTACCATTGGACAATGAGTTAGCCAATGTGTAATATGACCCACAAGTCAGTGGATTGATAGTACCAAATGGAGTAATTATGTAGACATAAACAATGTGATCGCTCTCAATATTGTTTTAATTGATAAAATGTTTCTTGATTAAACTGGGATTCACTCACCAGTATTTCCGACTGACAAATGTTTTTAAAACGCGTTTCAGGTAACCCAATGTGATAGCCAATTAGTAAAAAGCCAGCTGGAGAGCACTGAAGGCTTGGAAAAAATGTGGCTCTAAAAGTTACCTAATAAACGATGTTTTAAATTTAATAAAATAAGGTTTATCCCTATAAGTGTATTGTAATAAGAAACTTGGGTTTTGCCCATGTTATTATTAATATCAAATATGGTGGTTTTACTCTGATAAACATTTCCTAACTACAGTCCTGATGAAAAATTCCGCGGCCAAATTAGACAAACATTGCGATACCACCGAAACTGGCTCGCGGCCGCCCATTCCTGGGACTCAGGGATCGGGGTGGTGACACTTTTCCTTACGCCGATGGCTTCATAACAGATGAATGGGTATGTGAATGACAAAATTTTAAAGCGTTTAACGGCTGATACACGCTTCGAGGAGTACAACTAGTGCGCTTACATCGTGGATTGTTTAGTGCAAGAAGAAATGGAATCCAAGGGACCCAAACAGTTGGTGGGCTGGGCCCCTGACTATCTTGACGGCACGTCCTCAAAATTCCTTGTGATTTGGGAAAAAAAGATTCTTGTGGTTAACGACATACTTTTTTTGTGTAGTTGTTGTATGTCGACAACACAGAGCTGGCCACGCTAAGCACGAGACTGACATTCGGGCCATTCAGTTCTGGACTAAAGACATGTTGGCACGTCAACAAGATTAAGAGATCAAGAATGGCGGGTTTTGTCACGGCCCCCGACCCACCCTGGACGGAATCGGAAGCCGCGAACAGCCCAGTGGTACCGGTGATTATTTTTGAAAAATATTGCAGCGGAAATTTCATCAGGACCATGTGTTAGGAAAAATATCAGAGTTTAGAAAACACCGGATTTTATTTATTAAATAGATGGGATAAACCCATGTTTTACAATGGTAGCTTTAATAAAGATAAATTTGATTAAATAAAACAATATTTCTTAATTTGATTTAATTAATAAAATAAGCCACTTCTTGAAGTCTTTCAGTGCAGTATCCATTTCTTACTCCAATATACTGTAATTACCTGAAACATGTTTGAAAAAGGTTTTGTCAGCGGGAAATACTGAGTGAATCATTCATTTTGCTAAAACGACTCGTTTGTTATAATTTACAGTATTAAGAGCGATTACAATGTTTCTGATATCAAACCAACTACCCACAGTATTTGTTACTCGACCATCCATCGGTAACCTCATTGTCCAATGGAGTCTGTGACTATGGTCATATCACTCATTGGCTAACTCGTTGTCCAATAGTGACGGTTATCAAGTAATGTATACAAAACCCCACATACCGGCTGTAACTTGGTGATTACATAAACTTAATCACTGTAATTATAACCTTTGAAAATAAACATGATTTGAAAAGTAATTTGATAAAAAGAGAATGACTCACATTATAAACATGCAGATTCATACGGGCAAAGTTTAATCTACAGATAAGCCTTGATATTGCAGATTTATACAGGCAGAGCTTAGCCTATTGATTAGCCTTGTAACCTAGTGCACACGAACTAGGTAGGTAACTTAATACAGCAATTACGATAACTCACGAGATTAAAACCCTCACAACGAATGACAAAGTGCAATCACTTAAACATCCATCGGATTCACAACGAATGACAGAGTATTCCCCGAGTTCGGGTGGTACTCAAACATCCTGTCGGAATCACGACTAATGACAAAGGATAGCGCTTAAACATCCAGTCGGATAGTTTAAATCGATCGGACATTGAATCGTAGCAGCGATCGAGTTAATACCCGGTATCGTAGCAGCACCCCGCTATACTAATTAGTGATTTTGAGACTGTTTCTACTATAACTCAACGTACAAATTGAATTTGATCGTCGAACGAACGCACAGTATCAAGTCCCACTGCCTGCTATTTATACACAAATTTGATCTGGCTTACGGACCGTAAGCCTTATCCATTACGGTCCGTAAGGGACACGAAATGGTCATAGGCTTGCCATGCGTGTTTCTAGCCTAGCTGAGTCGACGGTTTCTCGAAATTAAATTTAGACAGCAAGATATATGGATAATCGTCGAGTAGAAAATACCCCCCCTGAGTTTTAGGGTTTGTGCAGAATTACTTGGGTGTATCAATTAGGGTTTCTTATTGGATAAAATAATAAAATAAATAGGACTTTTAATGAGGGTTGTTACAGGTTTGGGCATGGCAAGTTGAAAGCGATAAGTGTTGGTGCAGTTGAAGCAGGCGTTGATGTAGATGACGAGACATTTGCGAACACGTGGGTATTTTTTAATGTAAGCCCTTTGCGTCTTACTTTTTTAAAGCCTTATGTTTCTTTTGTTCCTGTAATAGGAGTTTGTTGACAGCGTTGAGAAGTGGGTAGATAGGTTCGATGACGTTCGGGTTAAGATCGAAACGCACTTAGGTGCCCGTTTAGCCGAGGACCCAAACAACAAGGGCCTCCATGGGCTAAAGCGTAGGTACATTGATGTGTTGAATGAGGTGCCAATTTGGCCCGCCGAAGCGTTAGACAGCTTTGAAGAGGGACAAATGTTCAAGCGGGCGTCGACAAGCGCTCACCCCGGACGTAAGCGCAGGTATCGCAAAGCACCACCCCCACTTTTTTTCCACAAAATATGTATCTGAAAATGTGACAGACATGATTTCAGACGCAACCGCTTCGAAGAGCATAACACAGATACCGATTGAGTTGAATGCATTTCGGTGGAGAAGACATGCACACACAAAAAGAAGAGATCGAGCAAACGACTAAGTGGTGGGCCATTTTTTAAAAAAATCTTACTTGTTGTCTGCACCCCTCGTAGATCCGTATCCTGTTATTTTATTGTTAACCTTAAATCGTGACAGGCGTCAAAGGGTGTCAGAGTATGAAAAGTTTGGAAGCAGTTACGGTGGACGATGACGATGGAGACGCGGTTGATTTGGGTGCCTGTACACCTATTGCTCCACGTGTGGAACCCATTTCTGATGTCCCCGTGTGCCATATGACGGTTAGCATCTGTACACCGACCGTGGAGGTGAGTATGGGAAATTTGAATGAAGTAGCGGGAGTTGAGGCGCATGATGATGGACGTCGAGACGGTGCGGTTGAAAACATGGATTTGGTATTGAGGGACGCTTCAGATGCGCCGTCTACTTGGGACCAAGGTACGGTTACGACGAAAATTAAAAAAATGTCTTAGTGTTAACAGCCAACATGGTGTTGTATATATATGTGCGTATTATTTCTAACATTTGGCAACGGGATAAAAAACAGGGCATGTTGATTTAGAGCAAGACAGGCTAAATGCCAAGAACGACACGTCAGCCATTATGCTTGTTTTTGATGGGATCGAAGAGCTTCTAAATACAGGTATTAAAAAAATTGTTTATTACTCCGTTACGTTAACAATGCCACATTGAGTTTCTGTTGGTCGTGTGCAGGGGGTGGGTGAAATGTCAAACGATGAAACTTCACAGCTGGGGGTGTCGCCGTCTTCGGGTGTAGACATTTGGCCTCGCGTTGCGTGTGCACTGTACGCGCCAAGTCGGGGTCCTCCCATAGGTCTCCCGTCGTTGATCGCACCTGCGTTTGTCGGCCCCGTGGTGCAATGGACAAAAAGTTTGATTGTTGCGAGGGTAGCAGGTAAATTGGTACATAGTTTATCTAGTAAAACCCCCACGTGATAAGATATAAAATTATGAAATCCTCGTGATACTTTTGCTGTACTTGAAAGGACGCGACGAACAGTGGGGGACGTAGTTTCTTGGGGGGGGGGGGGCAGGTCAGCGACTTCTTTTATATATATATATATATATACTTTTGAAACAAAAACCAATTTTCCGCCGTCCTGACCCAACCCTCATGTGGGAATGTGTGGGCGTAGGGTAAGCAGATGAGGAGCATGCGGTTGATAGTGATTATTCCATCGGACGCATGTCGGGTGGATCAAAAGTTGGTTTAGACCCTGGTGGGTAAAAGAAGGAAAAAAAACCTCATTTAATTTCATTGTGTTTTTTTACGGTCCATGTTTAAAAATTTGTTCCTGCTTTTTAAAAAAAAAAAAACAGGACCCATGGTTGACGTGCCGAGCCAACCAAGCTTCAGTCTAGGTTTCTCTCAGGATGTCATGGGTGACGATATACATATAGTTAGTTATACAAATGTGTATATTGCCAATCTTCAACTATACATATATGTATATATGTGTTTAAAATTGAAATATAAGTATTGTACAACTATGTTTGATAATTTACAAATACGTACAAATATGTATAAAATGATTGTAGATATATGTATATAAAGGAAGATTATGGTTTCTAAATATGTTTTTTCTAGTGTACATATGTATATTTAAGAATTGACAACATACATAAGTGTATATATTAAAAAAAAACCTCTTTAAAACGTGCAATTAGACGTTAAAAAATTAGTTTGGAGAAAATGTGTGATCTAGAATGCTTTTCTTTTAGGATCCGTACCCATAAAGGTTATATTTTCACTAATTGGTCAATAACGTAAAATGGAAAAGAAAAATAAACGTCAATAACATTTTGGGTGGCCTACTTATACATTGATCCATAATTCTATTTTGAAAAAAATATATCGTTGCTTGAAGAAACATTCGTTTAATTAACCAGAATCAATTGAACCAGGGGGTTTGAATCTGCATAAAGGGGTTAAATCATCTCGTTCGACTCGTGGGTGAGTTATCTTCTCCTTCTCACAATAACTGCAAAACAACCACCGTTAGACTCGTCACGGGGAGAATGGGGGTTCTCTCGGCGTGAGAATAAGTACAGGGTTTTATGAAGAAGAAGAAGTGAAAGTGAAGTGAATGTAACTTTAGAATTATACCTGAATTATCCTTCTATTTATAGCCGAAGTTTGGGTGGGAAAACCTGTTGGTGAAAACTTGACGGAAGATACTTTTCCGTAAACGGTTATTCTTTCTTTCCTTTAATCACTAACGAGTGTGTGAGCACACGGATCGTGATCTAGATCAACGGTTAGGGTATTGCCACGTGGAAAGTGGACAAGTGTAGATCTCCTTTTATTTTCGTGCCATCATCGTGATCCCGAGGGAGTATGGGATGATGCCACATGGCCATTCGGTTATAACCGAATGGTGGTGTATGGTAGAGTCTTCTAGAAGGAATACAACTGTAATCCTGTGTGACTCTTCCTCACGTTACCTCCATGGAAACTGGGAAGCTATTTTTATCCAAGTCAAGATTTTATTTATGCGGAAGTGTTTAGCTAGGATTTTTATCCTGTCTGCTATGGAGATAAGTGCAAGTGTTGATCATTATTTTCTTTCTAAGTTCTCTTTGTAGGACCAGTGCGCGGCCGCGCAAGGTCTAAAGAGGTTTTACTGACGAGGTTATGGTATGGTCCTAAACACTTAAAGCAAGGTTTTTGGGACCTTACCCCTTCAAGTCCCCCCAGTCTAGTGTTGCTCTTATGCAAACAAGTGGAGCACTAGACTATGAGAGATAGGTGCTTTGTTGCTGTAGAGTTTTTGGTGCGGAAGTAGAGAATCTTTTTGGAGAAGATACTCTTGCTTATGATTCTGATTTTGAAAATCTTGACTTTGGGCAGGTGGAAAGGTATAGTACTAACTGTTGACGCGTGACAGGCTGTCACTGTCAGTTGTACGTATCTGAACGTGTCTCTCACGCGCGTGTGAACTCGCGTTATTGCTCATTCCCACTTACCCCTGAAGCTTGGATAACCGTGCCGACCCCGAAAAAGGTGTTGTTGCAGTTATCTAGGTTATTTATGGCGGTGAGTATATAAATCCTTTCAATTGCTCATTTTCGTTAATTATTGATTTCTTGAAAATCCTTTTCTTCTTTGTTTCCTTTATCTGTCTCTTGAAAGAATTTGTAATTTCTCTCTTTTATGTCACCGGAGACCATCACAAAGATTCTTATGAAGAAATGGTTGTTGGTCTTCCACCATTGAAGTGGTCTAAGGAAACCTTTGATGGTCTGGTTCGAAATTTCAAGTTTCCTGATAGTTGGGAGTTGGGACGCTCGGTACCCTGATGAGGGTCAGACGGCGGCGGATGCTCCGGCCGGGTATATCACTTTATTTTGGGATTTTGTTCTCGGCAGGCAATTTCCGATTGCCTGCAACGAAGTTTTTTCTTGACATTCTTTCGTATTATAAGTTCCATATTTCCCAGATGCACCCTATTGGGATGGTTAGGGTCCGTCATTTCGAATTCGTTTGCCGTACAATGCATATTGAACCGTCGGTTACTCGGTTTCGAGTGTTCCATCAGATGCACTGTTCTCAAGGATTTTACTCTTTTGTGCAAAGGGCATCTGCGAAGAAGATCTTGCTTCAACCCCCAAAGTCGTTTCATGACTGGAAACAAAAGTTCTTCTTTATTAAAGTTGGGGTTATTCCGATGAGGATGACTTTTAGGGGGAAAGAGGATGTTCCAACCGAGACCATTCAGACTCCTTTTTCCGAAAATTGGTACCAGGATTTGAAGGACGTTCCGTCAATTGCTCTGCCGGAGAAAGCCCTGGTCGGTGCTAGCATGAGTCTGAACTGGCGGATGAACCGGGAAGAGAAGCCAATGTATATGGAGGATGGCAAAAGTAAGATTTGGGGTTTGCCCTGTTTGCTTCCCTTTCTTGTGTTTGTTTGTTTTTTTCTCTTTTTTTATTAAATTTGTCTTCGCTTCTCTTCTTTTGCAGTTGTTTCTTTGTATGTTGTCGCTTTTTAGAGAGAAGGTGGGAAGATGGGTATTGTTCCCAAAAAACCTGATCAGGAACTTTGGTATCACCGAATTGTAAAGAATTTTGTTCTCCCGCGAGATGCGGATTTGACTGCGCAACCCGCGGCTGGCGCTGGTAATTCTTCGATGGTCTGTTATACTGTTTATTGCTGCTTTGACTAACTGTTGCAAGCTTTGTGTTCTTCAGAGGGTGAACTGTCCAACCTGGGCATAGGCCCTGAAGAAAAAACGCGCGCCTGCTGCCACTGTTGCACCAAAAAAGAGTGATGTAGAGAAACCTCAACCCTCTAAAGCAAAAAATGTGAGAGGAGAGAAGAAAGGTATGCACCATTCCTCTGATTCCTGGTGTGATTATGTGGTGGTATCTAACTCATTGGAGGGTTTTGCGCTTGCAGTTGTGAGGAAACCAAAGCCGGAACCTAGGGATGCTGCCGATATTCCTCCGTCAAATCCCGAGGACCCTATTGACTTAGAGTCAAGTCCTGAGCATTTATTGAGGACCCTATTAACTTTGGAGTTAACTTTGGAGTTAAGCGCGTATATGTAACTATGAAATAGTAGTTTTGTTGCGATAACAAAACAAGAACTAAATGTTATATGATATATGTATAGAATGTAATTTTAAGAAATGAGATGGAGGTATTAGGTCCGTTATAAACGAGTCAATGAAATGAGAATGTTAGGTGAGAGTATGGTATGGAAAGTATAGACTTATTAGGAAGAAGTCAATTATATGAATAATTAATGAATCGAGAATGGATAGTTACCTATTATTATGATGTACCCGTCAAAGTTAAACATATATGTGTATGTATAAATTACGAATTTTGATCGTATGGTCGATGAAAATAATATGAATGTTGAAATAAACAAAATGATATATTGTACATGATATACGAGTATTAAAATGATGAATGAACCGCTAGCTATGAAGTGTGTTAGAAACTAGCGCCAGTTAGAGAAAGCGACACTAATAAGAACTCTGGGATGGGTTCTTGAAGAATAGAAGGTCGTCATTAGATGAGCTCATGCTCGTGTTGATGGGGCGGAAAGGAAAGATAATTAGTGTTTAGTATAAATGAGAAAGGTTTCGGGGACGAAACCTCATTTAAGGGGGGTAGACTTGTAACACCCCAAAACCCGAATGTTTATATTTGTCGTATGTTCCTATATGACATAGCATGAAATAAATAACTAGGCTATTTAACCTAGTTAAGTGTGTGGTCAAAAGTATTAAATGACGAAAGTTGTGCCAAATATGTTTTAGTGGCAAACACGAGGGACTAAACTGGGATAAAATGAAAGTTGTATTATCAACTTAAAAGAAATCAACACACACACGAAGTGTGTGTTCGTGAATGTTCAGGAGCTCTAAAGAGCCAAACCCTAATCAAGAAAGATCATCAAATTGAAAGGCTAGATGAAGCTTAAATTCATAACTAAGCGTGGATTAATGATCACCTTCACAAGGGGATCATGAGGTATGTTCTAAAACTTAGATTGGTGGCCTTGTATGAAGTGGGTTATGTTTAATCCGTGAAATTGGTTGAAATTAGAATGAATACTTGTTAATGCTAATATGTTGAAGTTGAATCATGGTTAAATTTTAGTTATTTGGATGAATTAGAATGAAACCCATGCATGAATGTGAAGAGGATGATCATGAAGAAATTGTAGATGTTATATTGTGATTTTGTGATGAAAAAGGTATTATATGATAGATTTTGATAGACAAACTTGATGTGAAATTGATGATTATGAGGTCTTGTTTGAATGTGGTGGTTCATGAGATGAAGTTGGGAAAAACATGCTCAAAACCCTTGTACATTATGCTTAGAAAGTGGTATGCACGCCAAGTGTTCGATAAAATGCTTAGGTGAAAATGATAAGTGAAATTTGTATGCTAGCAATGGATAATTATATGTAGAATGTGATAATGATGTAATAGATAATAGGTTTGCAAAAGGAGTGTGTTTTAGATGGATTACAAGTGGGAAATTAGTGTGATAAGATGATACGGTAAGATACTTGCATTAGAAAGTTGTGCTACATGCTTTAAGGGTGTGATGCACACCGTATGTGGGATTAGGTGTTTGATCATAACTAGTAAATAATCATGTACTAAATATTAAGCGTGTAAACTCACTAGCGAGTAAAGAAGGTGGAGTTATGTAAATGGGTTAATTTAGAATGTGTTGGTCAATTGGTAGGATCATGAAGAATTCGCATATATAGGATTTACTATGTGATTATATGTGGATATAACTAGGTGACCATGTGGTATGTGTGTCACCACATGAGTATGAAATGCACACGATGTTATTACTATGGTCTACCTTATTAAGAATAACAATTTGAAGGTATACATGTAAATTAGATCGTTGACTTTTGAAAGTCAACAGTGTATGAATGTAATGGATGGGCTTTTGAACACAAATGTTAGAGTAGAGAATTAGTGTGTCATGTACTAGATGATTTATGTGCTATGTATGGTGGTAATCGGATTGCGTGAGATTTGAATAAGGTAACCATTGATATGTGTCTCATGTATGCGAAAATGTGACTAATGGAAGTCAAATAATGTGTAAATAAAAGGAAATGAATGTTTGTATCTATGATCATATATGCTAACTTTGATACGAACGTGATGACATGTAAGGAAAGGAATCGTATCAATTGACTCAAGCACGGAGGGCTAGCGCGGCGAGATGAGGAAGGAAGTAAGCTCTAATACGCACGTATAAGGTAAGTGACTTCCGACGCACTTATTAGTATGTCTAGGGAGTTATTTAATGCTTATAAATGTGAGAAGGTCATGTATGATTAATTAGTAAATGGAAATGCTAAGGTAGGAATGATTGTCGGGGCTGAAAGTAGCTAGTTACGTCGGAAATAAAATGGTGGAATCGAACGGGTCGAATAATGGCATGAAGGGTCTTTAAGCCTTTTTCTTATAATTCAACTTTTGATGTGAGTTAGGATGGTAAACAAATCCGTAATTAAATTACGGACGCGCAGAAACAAGAATTACACAAAACGGACGCTTAGCTCAAAAGTTATGTAAGTTTCAAGTTGAGTTTTGGTTGAAAACATAGCTGGACACTTTTTGCAGCAGCAAAGGGAAGTATTCTGTCGAAATAGGGCTGTCACGCTACGCGACAACAATTCAGTTTCACCGTCGCGCAACGCGATAGATGTTCTGTCGCACCCCGCGACCGCCCGGGGCAGGGGCTATCGCGCCCCGCGAGAGCCAGTTAGCTAGCAAACCTTTTTTTTTAGTTCGCTTCAGCAAGAATGTCCATTCAACAGTTGGAACGTTCACTCGTCAGCAAGAATGTTCACTCAACAGTTGGAACAGCAAGAATGTTCACTCAACAGTTGGAACGTTCACTCGTCAGCAAGAATGTTCACTCAACAGTTGAAATGTTCACTCATGAGCATGAACGTTCACTCAAAGTATGTGTGGGGAAAGAATTAAGTTTGGAGATATGTATGTGTATAGATCTACCTACATGTTAGTGACGGAATCCATAGGTAAGCATGAATATAAATGAACATGCATGTAAGTTTGTACGTATGAGACTTATTTATATGGATGTTTGTGACTAGCAGTGGAGGAGCCAGAAACTTTTTCTTATGGTGTCATTTTTTATGGATACCCCGGTTTATAGTAGCCCAGAGTCGAGCTTTTTGGATCGGTTCAGATCTAGTCGGGTCGAATCACATAATAAAAGCAAATATCATAGTAAGAGTACAATGTCAATGAATAAATATAAAAATTTTCATTTAATAGTTGCTCTGTATGCATTTTCATGTTTTGAAAACCATTCATAATGTTTTCGACTAGTATTCGAGCATGCGATTCGCGGCGGGTCGTAGGAGGTTGATGGGGAAGATTGGAACCACGCTTCGCGGCGAGGTCGTAGAGGTTGATCGCGAGGACGTATATATTTCATGACGGTAAAATTAAGCAATCAACACAGTTAAGTAAACAATTTAGAGTTAAAAGATCCATTTAACTATAATAAGGTAAATAAAAAATGATAATATTTATTATCTTGTATATTTTATATTAAAGGGTTAAAAAGCAACATGATTAAATAACCATGTCTAGAGTTAAAAATAAGCTTTAATAAAAGAACTAAAAAGGATAAAAGAACATATATTTGTTAAAAAAGAAAAAAATAAGCTAATAAACTTTATTAAACTTTAAGAACCGTATAATAGCTCTATTAAAGTTTGAGGGTCGAAACATAAATTGCTTATAAAAAATATAATTATTATTAAACTTACCTATGGTAAATCTATTAAAGTTCAAGGGTATATGTAAATCGTTTATCAAAAAATTATTATAGTTTAGAGGTTGTGTGATAACTTTATTAATGTTTAGGGTTAGAAACGTAAATTAATTATAAAAAAAGACAATAATATTATAGCCTTATAATTATAAATTAAACTATTAAATGACCAAACATAGATTTATTACTATTCACATTTTGAATTATTTTAGTGTAGAATGACAACTTGCAAAAAAATAATAATAAAAAAAGATAAAAAACCGGGTAAATTACACTTTTCGTCCTTTATGTTTGTAGCGGGTTGCAATGGATAGCCTTTAACTTCAATAATTACAGTCACAATCCTTTATTTGAAAAACATGTTGCACGTTTCATCCTTTACCCCAAACTCAGTTAGAAAATTAAGTTAGTTCTGATCACATGCCTAGCACACGAGGGCATTTAAGTCCATTCACCTACCAATACCATCTACCCCATCATATAAATTTCCCCTCTTCTCCCCCAAATCTTCATTAGGGTTTTTATCGAAACTTGCAACTTCAAGAATTTTAACGAGTGCTCAACAACTATCCAGAATTTTAACGAGTGCTGGGGACATGAAACATGAGCATTGTACGATTAAATACTAATCATATATCATATAGATTAAATATTGCATTATTTTAACAAGTGCTCAACAAATATCCAGAAAAGAAAAAAAAGAATCAAAGGAGAAGCACCCAACACCAAATCATTACTCTTTTTTGTTTCTATTCACAATCAATCATAATTTCATCCATCATTGATTGTTGTTTTGGGTATGAATTTCATATGTCCAATGAATTTTTCAACAAAAAAGGAAATCCATTCGATGATCAAAGGTAATTAAAGCTGAAAACTTTGAATCTCTTTATATGTGTCTGATAATCTATATAATTTTGCTTCTTTAGAAAATACCCAAATTGAATCCTACAGAAATTAGGGTTTTTTCTTTGTAGACTTTCTTGAACCCAGAAATGAATTGTGTTAATTTTTGGGATCTTTGTAACTGTGTAGAGAGAGAAGGTGTGGCCGGAGTGGGACGCTTTCGTTTGGGGGGAGGGTCACTCTCATTGAAGCGGTCTTAAGTAATCTACCGACCTACTTCTTCTCGCTCTTTTGTGCACCGGTTCAAGTGATCAAGCAATTGGAACGTCTACGACGAAAATTTTTATGGGGTGGCTGTTCGGAAAAAAATAAAGTAAGTTGGGTCCCTTGGTTTAGAGTTGTTGCACCGAAGGAGGCAGGGGGTCTGGGCATTGGCAGTCTTGAATCCACCAACAAGGCCCTGATGGTAAAGTGGTGTATTAAATATAAAAACGAAAGCTCCATGTTGTGGGCGAGATTAATCACGGCACCACACTGTGGTGGAAGAAATCACTCGTATATCCCATTGAAAGGTTCTCTAGGGGGGGTCTGGAAATCCATAGTAAACGTGGGAAGAGCTAGCAACAATCCGGCTGTAAATGTCAAAGATCGAATGGTTCCGAAACTGGGGGTGGGGGACAAAACTCTGTTCTGGCTCGACACGTGGGCATGTAATTTACCCCTATGTGAGGTTTTTCCTAGGCTTTATGCAGAGGAATCGGACAAGAGATGCAGTGTGAAGCAGCGCTATCAAGCTAGTAATGAATCGATAAACTGGATATGGGGTAGTGGGACGAATCTGTCAACACCAGAACTTCTCGCGGACTGGTCGGTATGCAAGGATCTTCTACACACAGTTAGTATTGGGGCAGGGTCGGATACCTGGCTGTGGAAAACAGGCTCGAGTTTAGACTTATTCACAGTTAGTAAGCTGCGTCAAGAATTGGACCACATCAACGCCATCCCGGAAACGAAACTTATCAACTGGTTACATTGGATCCCGAAGAAGGTTAACTGTTTTTTATGGCGGGCGGTGCAAGATCGGATTCCGACGAGAGAAGCGCTCCTATTGCGTCGGATCGTCCTCCCCTCCTCTGCTTGTGTAATGTGTGAGGGAACACTGGAATCGGTGAACCACCTTCTAGTCACTTGTGATCTTGCTCAGAGGGCATGGTCAGTTATTTTCCAATGGATAAAAATTCCACTCCCTCGGTTCAGCTTGAGCGTTGTCCAACTTCTGGAACACATTGCTGCATATAAAGCTGGGAAGGTTGTGAAGAGGGCAGTAGGGGCAGTCCTAGCAGCTACCTGCTGGAACATTTGGCGTGCAAGGAACGACTGCATTTTCAAACACAAGAGCCCACAGATGGAAAGACTAATTGGCGACATAAAGGCGGTTTCGTTCCAATGGGTTAAAACCCGAGGGAGCCTCTTGGAATTATCCTGGGAGAAATGGAGGAGTTTCAGTATTGATGTCTAGCTCACTCTATGTTTCTTTTACTTTTCATTATTTCTGCATTCTGTCTTGTTTCTTTTCATTGCATGTACTATGTTTACCTTGAGCTTCTTGCTTGAGTTTCTATTGAAATTTCCGCCTTCTGCCAAAAAAAGTGTTTTATTAAAAAAAATTAATAAATAGGTAAAAGGACAATTATACCCCCATGTGCAATGCACATGACTATATTTAACCATGAAAAGTAACTAGGTTAGGATAAAAGGACGTAAGATGTAACGGATTTTGCAAATAAAGGACTATGACTGTAATTATTGAAGTTAAAGGTCATCCATTGCAACCCGCTACAAATATAAAGGACGAAAAATGTAATTTATCCTAAAAAAACCTCTTTTTCATTATAACAAACAAGTGCAAGCATCATTCAGATGATCATCAAACATCTGGTTCAGTTAGGTTAAACAACTGAAACAAAACCAATTAGATATAGGCCTTTTATGCTTACTAAACAATTGAAACAAAACCAATTAGACATGGACCTATAATGCTTACTAGATTAGAAAAAAAATTAAGCATGGACCTCTAATGATTTAAAGTATACTAATTAAATTCAAGTAACTGGGCTTAGTTTTTGAACTATAAATTTGTTTATTATCTAATTCTTTTAGAAGAAAACAAAACAATGGGGTTGTTTGTAAAAAGACAATGGTGTCGCTCATAAAAAATAATGGTGTCGCTCGTAAAAAAACAATGGTGTCGCTTGAATTTTTCCTATTATATGTTGTATTTGCTACACAAAATTCAATGGTGTCGGGTGACACCGTTGTTCAAAGTGTGGCTCCGCCACTGGTGATTAGGATATGTTAGTAAAATTATATGGGAATGTAAGTGGTATGTAAGAGCTTGTACGTATGTATGTGTGCGTGTACGAATGTGTGCGTATATATATGTATGTGTATATGTTTGTATACATGTATGATTTATGAATGTATGCCTGTATGGTTGTAATATGCTATGAATGCACATAGGAATTAGTATACATATATAAATGCGAGATGTTATAAATGTATGAAGGAATGGTTTCATTATGTTTGGGCATTGACGTTTGCTAATGGTGTGCCTTGAAGTTGAAATGTAATGCAGGAAAAAGAACATCGGGTTCATGAGGTATCGAAGTCGAACTCGGAACGAGAAAATACGAGAGGATAGTTGAATGATATTTGATATTAAATTACATGAGAATAATGCAGTATGATGTTGTTAACGACTAATGGCTAAGTTGTATGTGATGTCCACAGGTACTACACAGATTTCTTCTACCACAAACGGAGAGAAGCGGACATAGATCGAGTCGAGAACAAGGATTGTACGGAAAAGAACGGTCACATAGCTTTAATTATGTAACGCCTTAAAGTGTTAATTGAAAATGAATGTTGTATATTTCTTTTAGTGAATGTTTGACATTCCGTATTTGAGCCTTCATGTAAGAAATATGTCTAATAGAGAGAGAAATTTTTAAGGCTCTTTTTCCGCTGCGTCGTTTTTAAGTTATTACGTGTGAGGGCGTTTCATTCGGGGAACATGGTGGTAGAGAATATCAAGGCTGACTCATTTTTATGGCTTAAGAGTAGATCGAAATTTGATAATTTAGATTAGGGAAGATGAGTGGATTTCAATGTTAGAGACGTTATTCTTTGATTTGGGCGGTGGGGGTTGTTTGTGTCGGTCGTTTTTCTTGTTTTTCTATACTTTTGTTCGGGTTTTACAACATATGCTGGCCCTATTCTATAATCATAGAATCTTGCGGTTCGAAAAAAAAAAAAGTAATCAACTCGTGCATTTAACCACATCTAGTACAAATAACTTGACACCGGGTGTACCCATAGCAACACCGACACTAGCCCCATCACGGAATGTTGCATGATAAATGGCTCTTCTAGCCAATTCAGCAGCTTCAATTGTCAAATCATATTTGTTCCTACCTACCATATTGAAAAAACTAAAACAACATGAAACCACTATAATTGTATTAATAAATCAATGTGAAATGGAATGATATCAATCCATAACTGCAGATTAAAGTGTACATAAAACATAAATTCAAGTTGGCTTTTTTTTTTAAATATAAATATATGCTTCATCCATTTTATTTTTGACATGCATCCTTTTTGTGTATGCTTTTCTAAAGCAAATGAAATCACAGTGAGAAATATATGAATAATCTTTGATTTCCACATCTCATAACAAGCTAACAACAACAAATCTTAACTTAACTTAAATTTTGTATGAACAAAAATATGATTTATGTCATAATTTTAAGACAAGAGCAACAACAACAAATCTCAACTTAACCATAAACTGAAATATAGTTTATATCGTAATTTCTATTTATATACAACGTTCCAAAAAGTTTAGCCAAACAAATTACACCAAGATAGCCGGTAAGCGGGCAACAAGCTGTGCCGCTACCCCCTTTTGAATAGCGAAACCTAACCTAGTAAAAACGAAACCCGATCTCTAGGAGACGAAATGTTGCTGTGAACAACCTGTTGGACCCGTCCAAGAAATCTGATGGCTTCTGGGGCTAGCGAGCCAAAGGTATCAAAGGCAAAAGGGATAAAGGAATGTTGATTATCCTCGCAGGCTTTTGCATGTTGATTATCCTAGTTTATATTAAAGAGAATCAAAACAAGAATAAATAACAATGAATCTCGACTTAACTAAGAAATTGTAAAAGCTACAATAAGGTTTATGTTATCAAATTAACTAAGAAACTGTAAAAGCTACGATAAGGTTTATGTTAGAATTAGTACAAGAACAAGACAAGTTAATTTAATGAAATGAAAACACATGAAAATAAAACAAAACAAAACTTCAACAATTTTATGATGGTATTATATACATTGTGAAGCTATTAAGACGTGTGTAATTGTAAAATAGTAAAATGCTAAAATCATCCCTGGTCTAGTCATATTTGCTTTTTCCATCCAAAATGATTTTTTTTGTGCATTTGAGTCCTTCAGGTTTGAGTTTTATTGTCATTTTTATCCAAATCACTAACTCGGTTATTAATGGGCATTTTGGTCATTTAGGCAAAAATGAATCTTGTAATGAAATATAGTTAATTTTAATTTTTAAGTTTGTAAATGGCAAAAATGAACCTTGTAATGAAATATAGTTAATTATAAAAATACTACCTCTCGTTATTAAAGGGCATTTTGGTCATTTAGGCACAACTTAACAGAATATTTAACCTCCGTTGGCCTTAATACCCCAATATGTTACAAAAATGAAACCACATAACCTCAACCTGTTAAAAAAAAAAAAGTTATTACCGAAAGACGAAACTTACTATAAATCATAGGGGTCGGTCCATGTGTGTAATTAACTAATAAAATAAAAATTAAAGTTTGATGAAAGGTTTGGAAAAAAAGGGCCCACATATATCTCATATCTTCAACCATTATGAAAGAGTAAACGAAAGTGAACCTCTCTGCATTCTTCATCACAACAATGAAGACTCTCACATTTCTTCCTTCATCTTTTTCCTCATCTTACCTGTTGTTTCTCTTGGTTTTGTCACTTTGCAGCATCTGTTTTTGTAATAAAAACTCAGATCGTGTACCATGTATACCCACTGAGCGATTGGCTCTTATTGATCTCAAGGGCAATCTCACTGACGAGGCAAACCGTCTATCTTCTTGGGTAGGCAAAGACTGTTGCAGTTGGTCCGGTGTGGTCTGCGACAATATCACCGGTCACGTCCACGAGATCCACCTTCGTGGACCTGACAATGGAATTCCTGGCCTTTTTTCGAATCTCACAGATGATGAACTTTTTTTTCATCAATTTCCGGTGTGGTACGCGGCAGCATCAAAACAAATGTTAGGAGGAACTATAAGTTCTTCAGTGATCAAATTGTTACAACTCAGACACCTCGACTTGAGCTGCAACAATTTTGGCAACAGCTTGATTCCAGGATTCATCGGTTCTTTCCAAAATCTTATATATCTTAACCTCTCATACTCGAACTTCAGTGGGGAAATTCCTCACCAACTTGGAAATATATCAACATTGTGTGTCTTAGATCTTCATGGTATTGAATTTTCCGGCACATTTTATTCTAAAAGCTTAGCATGGGTAAAGAATCTTATAGCGTTGAGACACCTGGATATGAGCGAAATCTATCTCGCAGAAGCTTTAGATTGGTTTCCAGCAATCAGCAACCTCACTTCTTTGCTAGAACTACATTTTTCTTCGTGTTTGTTACCTCAGATACCTAGTAATCCAACAACTGTTGGTTTTACATCCCTTGTTGTCTTAGATCTTTTTGATAACACTTTTAACAGTATGTTGCCTGGGTGGATATTCAACCTAAGTAATTTGGTTTCATTAGATCTTTTTAATGGCTTTTTTAGTGCAAATCCAGTAAATAATGGTGGTTTCCATAGCATGCCTTTATTAAGGACTCTCCGTGTTTCAAATAACCCTTTTGTGAATACTCCATCAATATTAAATGGATTGTCTAGACTAAGTAGTCTCCGTCTGCGTGATGTTGTTTATTGTGGTATTTCTTCACCGATTCTAGGCAGCCTACAGAACCTGTCTTTGATTGAACATGTTGATTTATCGGACAATGAGATTGTTGAGGAGATACCCAGATCATTAAGTAATCTTTGCAGCATCACTACCCTTCAGTTGCAATCCAACAAATTTTATGGTAATGTGTCGGAGCTTCTTGATAGATTTTGTGAATGTGAGTTGCCTAAACTTGAGTTATTATCTCTTAGTGATAATCATCTGTTTGGTCAACTGCCAGAAAGACTAGGAAACTTGAAAAATCTGATCCAGATTAGGCTTGGTGGCAATAACTTAACAGATTCTATAGGAAGTAGTTTGTCACTGTTGGAACAACTGGGTCTTGCGAACAACAAGTTGAATGGAAGAATTCCTGAAAGAATAGGACGACTTAGCAAACTAAAGAGTCTTTACCTTGATAACAATTCATTAACAGGTGTTCTGACTGAAAACAACTTTGCCAATCTAATGTCCTTGAAAGCTTTGAGCGTTGGTGATAACAAGTTGGTGTTCAAGCTAAATGTTAACAATTGGATTCCGCCTTTCAAACTCCAAATGTTTGCATCACGTTCTTGCAATTTAGGCCCTCAATTTCCCTCATGGATTCAGTCGCAAACAGACTTGGAACACGTAGATATATCCAACGCAAGCATATCAGACACCATCCCGAATTGGCTTTGGACTACATTCTCTAGTATATGGTACTTGAATATATCCCATAACAACATTCAAGGAAAGTTGGGAGATGTTACTTTTTTCGGTCCTGGAGCAAGCCTTGATTTAAGTAACAACCATTTACATGGCATGTTACATGGTAATTTTAGTAGAGCAGACTTGAATTTCCTGGATCTTTCTAACAATAATGTCTCAGGATCTCTAGAACAGTTCTTGTTGTGTTCTGGCATTCAAGAATCACGAGCTTTACAATTTCTTAATCTCGCAAACAATAACATGTCAGGTGTTATACCAGATTGTTGGATGAATTTTCAATCTCTAGTCATTCTGAACCTAGAGAAAAACCAATTTTCTGGGATAATCCCATCATCTCTAGGAAATATTTCTTCCTTATTATCACTGGATATGGATGCTAACAAGCTATCCGGTAACTTACCTCACTGGTTACTGAATTCCAGCAGCCTCATAGTCATCGAGCTTGCAGAAAATAAACTGATGGGAAAAATACCATCTTCAATAGGAAGAAATAATACAAGTCTGAGAGTTCTAAGTCTTCGATCTAACAAATTTGAAGGTAAAATCCCAGATGAAATATGTCATCTCATTTCTCTTCAGATTTTGGATCTTGCTCATAATGATATGTCTGGGAACCTACCAGCATGCTTTACAAACTTATCTGTCATGTCTGGAAGAGAGACCTCAGAGCCGATTGTTCTGACGTACAACTTGTCAGATACTTCCTCGTATGAAGCAACGGCATCGTTGGTGACAAAGGGAAATACTTATACGTATAGCACCATACTTTATCAAGTGACTTCATTAGACCTTTCTGATAACAAGTTTTCTGGGTCAATTCCTGATGAAGTTGTCGGACTTTTGGGCTTACGGTTCCTAAATCTGTCACACAATAATCTAACAGGAAGAATTCCAAACTTGTTCAATCAAATTGGAATGCTTGAATCGTTAGATCTGTCAAAGAACCATCTTGACGGAAGTATTCCTTTGAGCTTGGCACAGTTAACCGCTTTGAGTTGGTTGAACGTGTCATACAACAATCTTGTAGGAAGAATCCCAATAGGCCCCCAACTTCAAACATTCAGTGAGTCGAGTTTCACCGGAAATGCACTTTGTGGGGATCCTCTTCCTGCATGTTCACCAAATAATGGCGACGCCAAAGGGATTACCGACCAACATGATGAATCTAATGGCACTGATTGGATCCTAGTGATACTTACACTTGTTGGCATGGTTGTTGGCTTCTGGATCGTTTTTACACCATTGCTTGTAAGGAGACAATGGAGAATTGCATATTATCGTTTTCTTGAAGAAATCTGGTTCAAGCTTAAAAATTTCCTCTTTCTCCTGTTCCATAGTAAGTCTTGACCTTTATTTTACTTTTCTATTACGTTCTTTGTTTACATGTTAAGATTAATTTGAAGAAACTTTTGAAAAACATTTAGTTACATTCTCAATATTGTCAATTTAAGTATTGATACCATGAAGCAAGGTTTAAAAGAACGGAAACGAGTTTCGAGGCGTTTTCCCTTCACCTCATGAGGCGTAAGCCTCGAGGCGAAACGAGGCGTAAGGCCGAGGCGGTATTAATAAATAAATATAAAAATTATATATATTATAAAAATAATAATACTAACTAATTTCATCATCAGATTCATCAAAATCATCAAAAACATACATAAAAAAGACATGAAATGCTTGAAATTGACACAAAAAGTCAAAAACATCAAAAACAATTATGAAAATCCAATGAGGCGCACCTGATGCGCAGCCTTTCTTAGCGCCTCAGCCCCTCTGAGGCGCATATGCAGAAAAAACCCCATGAGGTGTGCCTCAGACTCGTTTTTTGGCCGTTTCGCCTCGAGGCGCGCCTTGAGGCGCACACCTCAAGCATTTTTTAAAACCTTGCCATGAAGTTTTGAGAATATACATACATGCACAAACACACATCTAACCATATATAAACTTTGTTTCCAGGCCTCAATTTTGTGTTTTAAACTGAATTTTTGTGTTCGTATGTATGTTTGCTTGTGTGTGGTTTAAATATGGGTTTATATGAACATGATGGCGTGTTTCGTGTGCTAAATAATTTAGTGGAACAAGTACTATTTTTAACTATTTTTAGAAATTTATTGGTTAATGGGTTTGGGTCTCCTTAAATTGAGTTTCGACCAGACAATAAGTGTTTAAAATAAAGCAAACATGAATGAGATATGTTTGCTAAAAGTGATTTGTTTGAAACGAAAACAGTTTCAAGAATCGGATGGGTGAAAAAACCTTAAACTTATTACTAAACCTTAAACTTATTTATAGATAACAAGTTAATATACATGAGAATCTCATACTTGTATTTTAATCTGAGAGCTATATGAGCATGCGCGGTAGTGTGTGCATGCCCGCAACTTGCGGACATCTTCCTAAAGAATTCAGGAAAATGTGTACATTTTTATCAAGTTAATTCTATTAATATGAAGAAATATAATACTATAGAATTCAGTGGCGGACACAGGATTTTTTTTCCTGGGGTACGGAAACTTTTCAAAGATTTTAGACCCCTATCTATATAAATAAAAATAAAAATTCAGTTCATAGCGGGTCGGATCGGGTCAGGTCATGTAAAACAAGCATAAACAAACAAAGTTTCATAGCGGGTCGGATCAGATTAGATTGGGTCGGGTCGGGTCAATTTCAATTTTTAAACAATCAAACCCTAGTTTCGAACTTCCTATCACATTAACAAACAAAGTTTCACGTAAAACAAGTAAACAACATAAAAAACCATCATAAGTAAAGTAACAACAAAAAAAACATCAAAGTTCAAACCCTCCCTACTTCTATTTCTCTTAATCATTAAATAAAAGAACAAAAAAAAAAACTTATCTAGAACATACCTCGGTCTTTAATTAGAAGAATCCGGCGAAAAAAAGTGATTCAACCCCACTCCTCTTGAGAAATCGCGGCATAATTTCCCTACTCATGGTTCCTTGACTTCCTTCCTAATCCTATCACATACAAAACAAACAAGGATCTTCAAGTGTTCGACCATAGCCCATATTTCTTAATTTTCAATTTAAAATTTTGAATTTCAAGCCCTAGTAATTGTTGTTTACCAACCAAAATCATATAACAACATCATCATCCGACTAAAGACTAGAACAACCCCAAAAAATCAAAACACATAAAATTTCAAACCATTTTAACATTTATATAACTCTATTTCTCTTGAAAAAATCACATAAAACATCAAAATAACTCAAATAAATGAAAGTACCTCTTTTAATTATTAGATTTCTGGATGGAGTCATGGCCGGATTTTGGCGAATCCGGCGAGATAAGCCTGTCGACGTCGCTGCCGGGGTTCGCTGGGGAGATCACAGGCGGGAGATGGTGGGACGAATTGGGTTGGGTTGGGTTGTTTTGTATTAGTTGATTGGGTAGTGTTTAATTAATAATAATTGGGCTTGAGTAGATTAATACTTAAATTCTTATTTGAGCTTGAGTAATTGGGTTGGGTTTAATAAAAAGTAAATTGCCAAAATCGTCCTTAAGGTTTAGGCATGTTTGTCATTTTCATTCAAAACAACTTTTTTTGTACAATATAGTTCTTCACTTTTGATATTTTTTGTCAATTTCATCCAAACATCTAATTTGCTTTATTTTTTCTATCATACATTTGGATGAAAATGGCAAAAAAATCCCAAATCTCAAGGACGGTTTTGGCAAAAAAGTCAGACGTTCTGATGAAAATGACAAATAATCCCATAAGTGAAGGACTATATGGTACAAAAAAGTTATTTTGGATGAAAATAACAAACATACCTAAACCTCAGGGACGATTTTGGCAATTTACTCTTTAATAAATATATCAGTGTTTAGAATTTCTTTTTTTAATATAAATTCCTGAGATTTTTTTTTCTAAGGTGGGCGGTTGAAAATATCCAAGAGGGCGGTTGAAAATTTCTAAAGAGTACGGTCAAGATTTTCCAAGGGGTGTGGTTTGGATTTTACACGAAAAATAACACAAATTTTTTTCAAGGGGTGTGGCCATCCACCCACACTAAAGGGTGGGTCCGCCCCTGATAAAATTTCAGTAACAAGTATGTAAAAGTAATAATTTGAAACACGAAAAAATGCATGAATTACAGGCAACAATTTGAACTATATATATTTCTTAGTGTATATTAATTTTATACTTATCTCCTAGTCATTAGTCTTAACATTTGTTCTACAATTAATTAATACATTGGCTCGCAGGTCTCACAAAGAGGTGTAGGTCCAATATCTAGATAGAGGGGTACCTCTGAAAATCGAATCATTCATACAAGAGAAGATATAGATGCTACTGGTGTGTTTGTAATAATTTATTGTCCCCTTCTTTAGGATTTGTAATAACTATATATGGATTCTTACTTTCATACATGTATTGGTGAATATATGTTACTTTTGTTTATTCACTAGTGGTGTGTTTCGGTGTTCTCTGCATATCCGATGTTTGTTTGCTTAAAATTTCGATCACTCAAAATTGTTTGCCGTTTTCATTGTTATCCTTCGATTTGGATTCAAGCTTGCTTATCAATGTTTAGATTTGGAACAAGTTTCGATTTATTATCTTTTATTATTCTGTTCTTTCTTTCAATAAATTTTGTTGTTGTCTGTTTATAGTTATTTTTTTTTCTTGCTCGTTTGTTGAGTAAATAGAACTTATTCAATGAACATATATTTTTTTTTTCGTTTAAAATATATTATATTTAAACTAAGTGCACTTTACATCAATATCGCAGGTAAGCGAGCAACAAGCTGCGCCGCTATCCCTCAACAATTTATAATTATTAAGAATTAAACGGGGTCTTCTCTCTCCAATCAGTCAAACAAAGAAAGGAATCCGTTAAGTTCTTAAGCTTTCTTCCCAACTAATTCACCATTCTAGTTTAGTTGTGTGAGGATGAGAACAAAACAATTTTCTATTTTGTCTCATAAAAGTCCCTCAACAATTTTTTGAACATTAAAATCCCTTCACATGTTAAATTTGAACAAAATTATAACAAAAAAATTAAAACAACTTGGAAACGTTAAAGGTGTTCATCGGTTCTTTTCGGTTTATTCAGTTATTTGGTTTGATTTATCTGTTTTGAAAATTTTGAGTTAAACAAAAATCTAACCAAACCATACGAAATTTAAGTACTTCAAAACTAAATCACAAGCCGTGTTCGAATTCGGCTTGGTTTTCGGTTTCAACCGAATACAGCGAATTCATATTATTGGGTTTTTTTTCAACTAAATTTTGAAGTATGGTTTACCTTGGTTATTCGGTTTATCAGACAACATATAAATTGGATTCATTTTGTTTGGTTCGCGTTTAATCCCATTTTTGTTCAATTTTGAGTTCTAATCGTTTTCGGTTCCGTAACAATGACCTATAAATTTTCAAAATAGTTGTTTTAAAAAAGTTTTGGTCATAGTTTTGTTCAAATTTAACATATGAAGAGAATTTAATGTTCAAAAAATTCTTGAGAGATTTTTATGAGATAAATGAAAAAGTATGTTAGGTTTTTTTTTTTTTTTTTGACAATTTTAATTTTATTTACTTTGCATGTTTGATTGTTTATACAAGCATATATATAAAGTTGAGGTGAGATTAGGGGTGTGAACAAGCCCAGAGGCTCGAGAGCTACTCGTGATCGGCTCGGTTAAAAGCTCGAACGAGCCGATCCTTAACGAGCCTTAACGAGCCCGAGCTCGAGCCTGAAATAGAGCTCGTTTTGTTATCGAGCTCGAGCCTAAAATACAAAGCTTGTTTAGGCTTGCGAGCCTAAACGAGCCCATACAAAATTTTAATTTTTTTTATATATAATATATTAATAATGATGATAACATTATTGAGCCGAGCCAGAGCCGAGCTTTGGCTCGTTTAATCAATGTTGAAGTGAGCTCGAGTCGAGCTTTTAGCTCGGTTAAGGTTGTTCTCAAAATAGTTCGAGCCGAGTCGAGCCGAGCTCAAGCTTTGGGTTTTACTCGCGAGCCGAGCTCGAGCTCAAAGAAGTAGGCTCGAACCGAGCCGAGCTCGAGCTTCATAAAAACCTAACGAGCCGAGCTCGAGCCTGGTCAAGCTCGGGCTCGGCCCGGCTCGTTTACACCCCTAGGTGAGATGACATTGATAGTCTTTTCGCATCATTGAAAGTTTTATTAAAAGGTTAGTAGGCTAACTTGTTTACATAATTTGATCGGGTTTCAATCGGTGTTCACAATTTTTTTACACAAATTCCCAACATTTTTTTCTAAGGGGTGCGGTCGGAATCTTTCAAGGGGTGCGGACGAAAATTTCCAAGGGGTGCGGTCTGGATTTTTCGCGAAAAATACCACCAAATTTTTTTTTTCATAAGGTGCGGCCGGCCGCCCACCCACCCCACAATTTTTTGAACATTAAAATCCCTTCACATGTTAAATTTGAACAAAATTATAACAAAAAATTTAAAACAACTTGGAAACGTTAAAGGTGTTCATCGGTTCTTTTCGGTTTATTCAGTTATTTGGTTTGATTTATCTGATTTGAAAATTTTTGAGTTAAACAAAAATCTAATCAAACCATACGAAATTTATTTGGTTTGATTTATCTGTTTTGAAAATTTTTGAGTTAAACAAAAATCTAATCAAACCATACGAAATTTAAGTACTTCAAAACTAAATCACAAACCGTGTTCGAATTCGGCTTGGTTTTCGGTTTCAACCGAATACAGCGAATTCATATTATTAGGTTTTTTTCGACGAAATATTGAAGTATGGTTAACCTTGGTTATTCGGATTATCAGACAACATATAAATTGGATTCATTTTGTTCGGTTTGCATTTAATCCCATTTTTGTTCAATTTTGAGTTCTAATCGTTTTTGGTTCCGTAACAATGACCTATACATTTTCAAAATAGTTGTTTTAAAAAAGTTTTGGTCATAATTTTGTTCAAATTTAACATATGAAGAGACTTTAATGTTAAAAAAATCTTGAGAGATTTTTATGAGATAAATGAAAAAGTATGTTAGGTTTTTTTTTTTGACCATTTTAATTTTATTTACTTTGCATGTTTGATTGTTTATACAAGCATATATACAAAGCTGAGGTGAGATGACAGTGATAGTCTTTTCGCATCATTGTTTCACAAAAAGAAATCAGTCAAATTATTTTAGAAAGTACAGGGACCTATTTTGTAAAACTGAAAAATATTGAAAAAAAGTACCGAAATAAGTTAAAAATAAATATAACTGCTGGCTATGGGGTTCGAACCCATGCGCACTTATGTCCACGCCTTGCCCAAGGGTAAGTCAAACAAGGCCCGGCCCAAGAGTAAGTCAAACAAGGCTCTTGCTTTGGGCCTCCACACATTAAAGGCCCTCATTTTTACATTTTATTTACATATTATTAGGCCCAAGGGTAACTGGATGTTTAAAAGCTTGCTGGATGTTAATTTATATAAGTATAACAGATTTTTTTTATTTCTTTTCATTAGTTGACATAAGTGAAAAGACTAACTAGACCATTATATAATTGTTTAAGCATTTGGTACATGAAATTCATTTGGTTTCAGCAACATTAGCCTTACTAATAGTCTAATCTTTGTTGGATGTTTATGATAAACAAAAAGGAGGACATTTACAGAATCCTAGAGATGTCTAAACCATCTGTTAGTGATAAAGTTAGCAAATACTCGATACCGGTAACGTGTATCAAGGGCGTAGGATAGTGGGGGCGGGAGGGGGCGGCCGACCCCCCGAACTTTTCGCTCAGTAGTGGAGAGTATGTAGTTTTTGTATAGAAATTTTTGGGTATATACGTTTTTGACCCCCCGTTTTATAGAAATTTTTGGGTGTGTACGTTTTCGACCCCCCGGTCGAATATCTCAAGCATCGCCACTGACGTGTATTGTAACTTCATGTTTATATAAACTTTACTTTAAGCGTTCTTTTTTTTTTTCTTTTTACAAGGGCCTCAAATTTTTAGTTTGCTTTGGGCCTCACATTTGATTGAGCCGGCCCTGCATATGTCTTGTATTGTTCTCATAGATATTCCATATATTATTGATTTTAAAAGCAAAGCAAATATGTAATACTGTATATAAATATATAGACATTCATACATATCTATTTATATTTGACTATAATCTGCCACTAATTTCAAATCTTTGTTGCATTTTTTGACCCGTAAACCATTTAAAAGTTGAAAATATAAGTCATGGGTGTTGGAAATAGAACTCATGGAATTAATGTGGATGTGTTCCAATCATACTTTCATGTAGGGTCACATGAATTTGATGATCATACCCTACCATCATTTATGATATAGCTACTCAAATTCAGTTTATAATAAGTTCATATATACACACAACTATGAATCCACCCCTTGTAGCCTATTGTCAGCTTGGGTTCTCTAATGAAGACTCAAGTTCAATCTTTACTTGTGTTATTTTGGTGGATTAGGTAATGATGGATAGAGCCTAGTCTCCTTGTAAAGGTGTCAGGTTCTATCATGAGCCCACTTAGGTTTTCGTTCCATCGTGTGTTACGTCAGAGGGTGTTCAGCTCTCGTGGTGGCACAATACAGTCGACGGTATGGTTTTCCGAAGGAACGCCTAAGTAAAACTCTGAAGTCAACATGGGCCGATTAAGAAAACGTAGTCTGACTGGAATAGGGCAACGAGACTCTTCAATTTAGAAAGTACAGTAGCCTAATACAAAAAAGTCGTGGTTAAAAAAAAAATATACACAACTAGGGTATAAATATTGTGATCTACTAACTTGCTTATCTTTGTTGAATATGCACTAACTTGCTTATCTTTGTTACTTTGTTGAATGACGTTTTATAATAAGACTACCCCATAAGTTTATGTTATTAAAATATTTTTACCGTTTATACATATATAACCATGGGTGAAACGATGTTAGCACTACCTTTTTAACTGAGAGGTCGGAATATAACTTTTTCTACGTATACTTTCATTCTCATCCGGCATAAAAAATGCTCAATCGATTTACGCTGCTACGTATAACCATATTTTATATAGTTGTAACTTGGAAAACAAATACAAAAATTTAACGAGACTGGTTGGTAAAAAGGGACGAGAACCACAATTTGATTTGTACACAACTGTCATGATTATTGGGTAAACGGTTAAATTCAATGGGTCGTTTTCTCGTATCATTTATGTTTTATATACAACAAACTAGGCTATCACCCGGGAACATCCCGGGTTAGGAAAATTTAGTTTTCAATAATAAAAGGTATATAAACAACATTTTCAAACTCATTAGTATCTTCTTTCCCTTCCCACAATAATTTATTTGTTCCGTTTCATCAGTATCCTAACTTTGTCTCCATGTGTATTCACCCAGGAACTTCCCGGGCTAGGAAAATTTAATTTACAATAAACAAAAGTACATAAACAACACTTTGAACATCTTTAGTATCCTCTTTCCCTTCCCCACAACAAATTTTTAGTTCGGTTTCATAAGTATCCCAACTTTGCCTCCATATTTATTCAAAGTTTTCATGTAAAGCTAATTCCTTTTTAATTGATAATGAGATCTCAATATAAGAATGTTTAACAAAAATCCTTTATATAACCTACGTTGTAACCAGCTTCGTCTTTTGTGTTCTTTCTCGTATATAGATTTAGACGATTAAATAACCCATCCATCCTAAATAAAATCAACAATATTTTTTATCTTCAAAAGGTCAAACCCAGTTCTATGTTATGTAATTACCTCAAAGTTGTCATGCTCAAACAAAATCCAAAAAACGCATCTACAACCCCTTTTATCATGCCATTGTGTTTGAACATCATAATAATCTTTATTTTTTTCTCATAATGTACCCCAAAAATTCAAAAACTTAGCATTTAATAATTTAAAGATGTTACGTAAAAGTGGATTCTAGAGTGGGACCAATAGTTTGAAATAAACATTGTCTAAATCAACCCACCCATAAATAAATTAAAAGATGTTACTTAATACATTATATTCATGTCAAAATGTGTAGTTTTACTATAGTGTATTACAACTAATTCATGAACAAATTTGATTATAAATTCCTTAAGCATAATGGCTTTATTATTAAATTAATGCATGACTGAATCTTTCACTTCATTGTGGCATCTCTTGCTTCCCTTTGTCATATTGAGCTTTCCGATCTACATGAATAACAAATGTTAATATAATACTAAAAAGGATATATGAAAGATTGTTAAAAGTAACCATTCTTTATGTTTTTTTTTAAATCCATCACAACTTTGTATTAGGAAAGAAGATTAAAACCACCTAAATCCTAATCTCCGTAGTTTTGGTGCATTTTGTTGCTGTGATAAAAATATCAAGTGCTGGTCTTTTTTAATGAATCATGTTTTAAATTTTATGGTATGATCAATGATGGGTAAACTGATAACAATGTTGACTATTACCTAACCTGAATTAATGATCCTTTGCGATTAAAAAGGATTAGTTGAAGTAAATAAAGAAAGTGTTTTTTTTTTTTTTGTTTTTTTTTTTGTTATTGAGCCAAAGTTGTTTGATATAAACACATGACATACCATCCCAATTCAACCCTAACAACACCATCAGTGAACAAAACAACTTCAAATCCAAATCAGATTGACATCATTTGTCATCCTTGTTAAATATTATTAGACGACACAGGAATAGGAAGTTGTTTCACTTGGTTGTTCACTTGCTGCATCACCTCAGAACCTATCAATTGGAGAAAAATCAACTAATTACCATAAAAAATATTAAAAATTGTTAGG
The DNA here is from genome assembly GCA_030545235.1 of Helianthus tuberosus. Taxonomy (NCBI): domain Eukaryota; kingdom Viridiplantae; phylum Streptophyta; class Magnoliopsida; order Asterales; family Asteraceae; genus Helianthus; species Helianthus tuberosus. Next base: position 5,648,167 of record CM060397.1, on the reverse strand, counting down.
CTAAATATACATATAGGAGGGCCTTCTTTTCAAAACCAATGTTGAGAACCGGATAAACATAGAAAATGAGAGCATTAACTCACCCAATGTGCATAGAAAGCGCACATCCAACACAAGAAAACTGCAATAATAAAAAAAAGAAATATTTAGGATCAAACGTGAGGAATTTCATCGAACACCTGGTGGGTAACAATTTCAGTACCTGTTTGGTGAATAGTTGTTGTTCTAAGGGATCTTACATTTAAAAAAAAAAAAAAAAAACTTGATTTTGAAGACTTGTTAGTCAATAACTTCATTAGAATCTCTAGCATAAATATCCAAGTCCAATAGAACAACAACCGAAACAAAAATACTAAAATCCTAAAAAATGATGTACTTTCATCAAACGAAATTGAACAAAATAAGTGATTGATAAACTTACGAATCATGATGAAAGAGCGTAACCATGAACCAATTAAAACCTTTATAGCTATTGCGATTAAAGAAGAAGAAAGGTACCATGAAAAAACCTGCGGCGATGGAAACAAAATAATATTAGGGTTTCTAATGAGAAAGATATGGGGCTAATTAAAATTGCCAAATCTCAACATTGATACCTGCAGAAGTTACGAAATGGCGTGGTTCAACATCAAATGAGGAAGAAATACGAAATGCATTAATCTCATTCTTTGCGAAATGGGGTAATCTGACTGGATTACACCAATATCCCCTAGAAATCGAAAGACCCAATGATGTTCCAATTGTTGTTAGGAGCAAAAGTGATACCATTTAGATTGTTATTGTAATCGGAAGTGGTACCTGGTTTGTTTAACCATCGGAGAAGAGAATGATGATTCATGATGAAGGGGAAGGAAGGTTAGGGTTTACAAAAGAACGGTGATGAAAGAACGAACGATGGAGGCGAAGGAGATTAGGGTTTCTGAAACATAGGGTGAAAAGATGATGGATTCTTACATGATTTATACTCCGGGTTATAAAAGCGGGTTTGGATACAATACACGGATCCCGTGTAAAAATAATACATTTCCCTAATTTTCCCGCCCAAAATTTTGTGAAGTTGCACCATATAGGGACACGTGTCCCACACTTTGTTCATATATTATATATATAGATGTGAATTCAATTAATTTCCCAAATATACATTATGAATTATTAATAAAATCTAATGCGCTCGTTTTGACAATTATCATTGACATTTGAAGAAGACGGATATGGAATAAAGATACAAGTTTTATATTTATAGTAACTAGTTGATTTTCCGTCCGCGCGTTGCGGCGGGGACCCAATGACTGCAAAACGCGTGTCAGTAACGGCAAGCAGATAACGAATATCAAAACATAAATAAAAATGTCGTGAAAAAGATAGTCATTCCGTCCTAAAAAAACGATTTTAAATAACCTAATATATAATAATAGGACCCACACGTCCTACACGTTGGAAATTCGGTTGTTTTCAGTTCAGTTATTACGGTGCTAACACGTTAAAATATGGATGAGCTTGGTACCGGTAACAACACCGAAAGTATCGATCCGGAAAATCATCGAAATTAGGTACCAGGTCCGAAAATGCTCGGTACAATAAATATAGGTATGGTGCTAGACCAGTGTCGAACCGAAAGTAACGATTCTGAAAACGCCAAAAGGTGGGTACCAAATTCGTACCGAAAATGATTTGGGATAGTAAATTTGGTACCGATACGATACCGGTTTGATTACAGGATTTGATACGATTTGCTCATCAATAATCTAAATATCCAAGTTAATTTTACATGCTACAATTCATTAATTAAAGAAAAAGACAAAAAATAAAGCAAAATAAGTTGCTGTGTATATAAAACCTCATTCAAACGAAATAAAGTTTACTTACTGTGTGTATGAAAAGTAATCTAAACGGTGCAATTACTTGCATTGCTACGTTGCTACAGGATTTGATGAGCTCGGTACCAACCGGTACCGAAAATACCGTTATCGAAATCCCCAAAAGTGGGTACCGGTACCGAATATATCTAGTACAGTACGGCTCGATACCGGTCGGTACTAGTACGGCACTGAAAATATACCTGGTTTGGTAAATTTGATACCGGTACCGATACCCAATACCATTTGCTCATTCCTTAGTGATGTTACTATTCATTAAATTATATTTTTATTACTATATTGATTCGATACTATTGATTCAATGTTGGTACCGATACCCAATACAATTTGCTCATTACTTAGTGATGTTACTATTCATTAAATTATATTTTTATTACTATATTGATTCGATACTATTCATTCAATGTTGTTTTTAATATATAGGTAAATGTATCAATGTCTTGAAAAATATTAAAATACTTATAACAAATTACTTGTAGACATGACCCTTAACCCTTAAAAGAGCAACAAGTTAACATGCCACCAAGAGACCTAATCATACAAAATAAAAATTATGGATTGTGCATTATTAAAGTATTTGGTATATAATTTAAAAGGTACCTTGGATATAAAATTAATTTAAAGTAAAGAAATGGGAGAACCACATAAACATTTATACATGTAGATTCAAGACGATATATAAGGTGATTATGTAAAAGTTTAACTGTAGTTTTCATGTATTAAAACCGAGCATGTATTAAGCATGGCTCCATATTCAAACACAACTTATATAACACATGATATGTCAGTTGATTTTTGAGCCATAAAGTCATTATAATCGTTTGAATCAACTGACATATCATGTGGGTGTGGGGGTTCCATGAAAAAGTCTAGGGTTTCCCGTGATGAGGGCGGGGGGAATGGGTTAGCATTTTATGTTATAGGATTTTTAATATTTGATGTTATTTTGGAGTGGTTGCACGTTGGAGCCTAGCTTCAAAATTATTTACATAGGTGCTGTTTGTTTTTTCTGTAGGAAAAGGTCTGCAGTCTGCGGACCACATCTGCAGGCATCTGCAGGAGAAGAGGTGGACCAAATGTCTGCAGTCTGCAAGGAGAAGAGGGTTTGTTTTTTTTTTCTTATACAAAAACACTTCACACACACACAAAACACACACTGCCTCAACTCTCTCTCTCTACAAGATAGCACCACCACCACACCACTCTCTCTCTCTACAAGATAGCACCACCATCACACCACCGCAACCACCGTCGTTCAACCACAACCACCCGTTCAACCCCCGTCGTTCAACCACAACCACCCACCCGGTTTCTGAAACAGAGAGAGAGAGAGATCCAGAGAGAGAGTACGAGGGGTTTTTGAAACCCTAATTTCACCGATCGATTTGGGGGTTTCTGAAACAGATGATGATCGATGAAGATGTTGATGATCGATTTGGGGGTTTCTGAAACCGATCGATTTGGGGGCGATGTTGATGTTCGATTTCTGAAACAGATGATGATGTTCGATTTTGATGATCGATTTGGGGGCGATTTCTGAAACAGATGATGATGTTCGATGATGATGATGATGATGATAACAGATGATGACGGCGATTTTGATGGTGGAGGTGATTGGGGGTGTCGGGTGGAGGAGATGGGTGAACGTGGGGTGGCGGTGGTGGAGGTGGTGGCAGGATGTGGGGGTGGAGGTGTGGAAGAAGAGCCAAGAAGAGGTTTGTGTCTGTGTGGTGAAGACATGGGAACATGTCTGTGTGGTGAAGAGGTCTCGCAGACCTTTTTTAATGAAAGGTCTGCGAGAAAACAAACAATCTGCAGCATCCAAACGTCTGCCCGCGTCTGCGCGGCGCAGACATAAGTGGCCAGAAGTACTTCTGGCCAAAAAACAAACAGAACCATAGTGTTTGTTGAATTGTTGGTGTCTTTGCTGGACAGGAAACATGGTTGCAACAACCTGTGGGTCTAGCCACGGAAACAGAAGATGGATCAGACTCCAAGCGTGATATATCTCAGCTCAGGTATAACGTGGATCCCTTAACATGTGCTTTGATTATTTGGTATGCTGGTGGTCGTAATGGTTTTCACGGCTTGTAGAAAATGAAGGGCAACGGACGAGAAAGAGGCATAACGAAACGGATGGCCGTCGTCTATTAGAATCCGTAGACGATAGCCACAGTATGAAGCGAGTTATTGCTACACGGTCTTCGACGAAGAAGCACAGGGAGATTTTGAACACTTCTGATGGGTCTACGGGGAACGAAAAGAAACGAAGGGGCGTGAAACCAAAGGAAATACCCAGCCTAAAGACTCATTCCTCACCGAAACAGCTATACAATGCAATATCATACATGTCACGGAGGCAGGAGGAAGCTGTAAAGGAAATGGGTTTCGGTGGCTGTTGGGATTTGTCGTCGACGACATTCCTGAAAAACTCGCCTTTCATGTTGTTGAACAATTTGACGCTGATAATTTGACATTGAATCTTGGAAACACCCAACTGGTCGTCACCACAACTTTGATCAGCAAACTGTTGGGTATCCGTGAAGGAGGTTTGAGCTTTGGCGCGATTCTTCCGTCCAAGACACTACACCCATCGTTGAAAGGATGGCGTGCTAGGTACCCCCAGGCTTTTACATATCCCCAACTTTAATATCCACGAAGATCCAACAAGACACTTATGATGATATGATGATTTTTCGCATTGATTTTGTTTGCTTTTCCTTACGAAGATGGCTTCATCACAGATGAATGGGTATGTAAATGACAAAATTTTAAAGCGTTTAACGGCTGATACACGCTTCAAAGAGTACGACTGGTGCGCTTACATCGTGGATTGTTTACATAAGTGCAAGAAGAAATGGAAGCCAAGGGACCCAAACAGTTGGTGGGCTAGGCCCCTGCTATCTTGACGGTACGTTCTCAAAATTCCTTGTGATTTGGGAAAAAAAGATTCATGTGGTTAACGACATACTTTTTTTGTGTAGTTGTTGTATGTCGATAACACAGAGCTGGTCGCGCTAAGCATGAGGGCTGACATTCGGGCCATTCAGTTCTGGACTAAAGACATGTTGGCACGTCGACAAGATTAAGAGATCAAGAATGGCGGGTTTGGGCATGGCAAGTTGAAAGCGATAAGTGTTGGTGCACTTGAAGCAGGCGTTGATGTAGATGACGAGACATGTGCGAACACGCGGGTATTTTTTAACGTAAGCCCTTTGCGTCGTACTTTTTTAAAGCCTTATGTTTCTTTTGTTCTTGTAATAGGAGTTTGTTGACAGCGTTGAGAAGTGGGTAGATAGGTTCAGTGACGTTCGGGTTAAGATCGAAACGCACTCCATGGGCTAAAGCCTAGGTACATTGATGTGTTGAATGAGGTGCCGATTTGGCCCACCGAAGCGTTGTACAACTTTGAAGAGGGACAAATGTTCAAGCGGGAGTCGACAAGCGCCTACCCCGGACGTAACCGCAGGTATCGCAAAGCACCACCCCCCACTTTTTTCCACAGAATATGTATCTGAAAATGTGACAGACATGATTTCAGACGCAACCGCTTCGAAGAGCATAACACAGATACTGTGTTGAATGCATCTTCGGTGGAGAAGACACGCACACACAAAAAGAAGATATCGAGCAAACGACTAAGTGGTGGGCCCTTTTTTTAAAAATCTTACTTATTGTCCGCACCTCTCGTAGATCCGTATCCTGTTATTTTATTGTTAACCTTAAATCGTAACCAGGCGTCAATGGGTGTCAGAGTATGAATAGTTTGGAAGCAGTTACGGTGGACGACGACGATGGAGACGCGGTTGATTTAGGTGCCTTTACACCTATTGCTCCACATGTGGATCCCATTTCTGATGTCCCCGTGTGCCATATGACGGATAGCATCTGTACACCGAACGTGGAGGTGAGCATGGGCAATTTGAATGAAGTAGCGGGAGTTGAGGCGTAGGATGATGGACGTCGAGACAGTGCGGTTGAAAACGTGGATTTGGTATTGAGGGACGCTTCGGATGCACCGTCTACTTGGGACCAAGGTACGGTTACGACGAAAATTTAAAAAAACATGTCTTAGTGTTAATAGCCAACATGGTGTTGTATATATATGTGCGTATTATTTCTAACATTTGGCAACGAGATAAAAAACAGGGCATGTTGATTTAGAGCAAGACGGGCTAAATGCCAAGAACGACACGTGAGCCATTGTGCTTGTTTTTGATGGGATCGAAGAGCTTCTAAATACAGGTATTAAAAAAATTGTTTATTACTCCGTTACGTTAACAATGCCATGTTGAGTTTCTGTTGGTCGTGTGCAGGGGGGGGGGGGTGAAATGTCAAACGATGAAACTTCACAGTTGGGGGTGTTGCCGTCTTCGGGTGTAGACATTTGGCCTCGCGTTGTGTGCGCACTGTACGAGCCAAGTCGGGGTCCTCCCACAGGTCTCCCGTCGTTGATCGCACCTGCGTATGTCGGCCCCGTGGTGCGATGGACAAAAAGTTTGATTGCTACGAGGGTAGCAGGTAAATTGGTACACAGTTTATCTAGTAAAACCCCCACGTGATAAGATATAAATTATGAAATCCTCGTGATACTTTTGCAGAACTTGAAAGGACGCGACACACAGTAGGGGACGCAGTTTCGGTGGGGGGGAGCAGGTCAGCGACTTCTTTTTTTTATTTTTTTTTATATACTTTTGAAACAAAAACCAATTTTCTGCCGTCCTGACCCAACCCTCATGTGGGAATGTGTGGGCGTAGGGCAAGCATATGAGGAGCATGCGGTTGATAGTGGTTATTCCATCAGACGCATGTCGGGTGGATCAAAAGTTGGTTTAACTTCATTGTGTTTTTTTACGGTCCATGTTTAAAAATTTGTTCCTGCTTTTTTAAAAGAAAAAATAGGACCCATGGTTGACGTGCCGAGCCAACCAAGCTTCAGTTTAGGTATCTCTCAGGATGTCATGGGTGACGATATACGTATAGTTAGTTATACAAATGTGTATATTGCCAATCTTTAACTATACATATATGTATATAGGGTTAAGATCCTGTACAAACAGCACATAGTGTGAGAACCATAAGAACAGATCTGAACCATCCAATTTTTAGATCAACGGTTGATGTTGATTACAATTAAAACCCTTTCAATTACTAAACATTATTATAAGACCAAGGGTAATATAGTAAATGTGCTGTTTTATGGAACCCACCAAATCTCTGAACTTTCGGATGGTCCCACTTTTTTTAGTGATAATCATATTTACAAATCCTCCTTCCATGATCATCTTTGTTTTGCTGATTACATAAAAAAACCAACCAAACACTTTCTCCATCGAACACAGTGCTATCTTTCTCCATTTGTTCATATTCTTTTTACAGGGCTATCTTACCAGGGAAACTTGAATACAGTGAGAACCTTTTCCCGCTAGTGAAAATTGTGCTGATCGAGAGAAACTTGAAATCAGGTAAGATATTCATCTCCGACTCTTCTTCTTCTTTTTTTATTTTTCTAGGGTTTTTTTTTGGTGGGGGGGGGGGTGTTCCGATTGATGAGTTTAGTTGCTAGTAATCGGAAGTTCCGATTAATGATGATGGAAAAACGAAAGTTAGAAATTTGTTATGTTATTTGTTGAATCGATTGAGGGGTGTGCTGACGGTTGGTGACGGTGGTTTGTGCTGACTGTTGGTGACGGTGGTTTGTGCTGACTGTTGGTGACGTTGGTGTGTGCACCGATGGTATTTGCTGACGGTGGTGCCGATAGCGGTGTGTGCAAACCGGTGGTGTTTGCTGACGGTGATGCCCACGGTGGTGTTTGATGTCGGGTGTGTGCTGACGGGTTGTCTTCAATTTTATTGTATTGTGTGTTTTTTTTTAAATCGCATAGTGCTGACTTCAATTTTTTATGTTGCGGTGTTTGCTAACCGTGGTCTTACGTATGTAATGATGAATTATCTTTTGTGCTGAACAGGTACTAGGTTTTGGTCGAATCAATGATGGATGAAACAAAGTGCCTGTTGTTGGCGGAGATTGTGCTGATTAAGAAAGTGCTGATTAACAAATTGCCTGTTGTTGGCGGAGATTGTGCTGATTAACAAAGTGCTGATTAATAAAGCGCCTGTTGTTGGCGAAGATTGTGCTGATTAACAAATTGCCTGTTGTTGGCGGAGATTGTGCTGATTAACAAAGTGCCTGTTGTTGCGATTTGTGAAGATTGTGCTGATTTACAAATTGCCTGTTGTTGGAAATTTTCAAATTTTGATTTGAAATAGCGCCTGTTGTTGGCGAAGATTGTGCTGAATAACAAATTGCCTGTTGTTGGCGGAGATTGTGCTGATTAACAAAGTGCCTGTTGTTGCGATTTGTGAAGATTGTGCTGATTTACAAATTGCCTATTGTTGGAAATTTTTAAATTTTGATTTGAAATAGTGCATGAATATAGGGGATAATTAAAATTTGGAATTAATTAAATTCAAAAATAGAGTGATAAAGTCTAAAATACCCTTGTCTAGTTTTTTTAATGAAGGACACATGTCTAATAATGGTTGGTTCTTATAGTTCTTACACATATTGAGGTTTGTATTTGATCCCATCTCTATGTATATATGTGTTTAAAATTGAAATATAAGTATTGTACAACTATGTTTGATAATGTACAAATACGTACAAATATGTATAAAATGATTGTAGATATATGTATATAAAGGAAGATTATGGTTTCTAAATATGTTTTTTCTAGTGTACATATGTATATTTTAAGAATTGACAACATACATAAGTGTATATATTAAAAAAAACCTCTTTAAAATACATAAGTGTATATATTAAAAAAAAACCTCTTTAAAACGTGCAATTAGACATTAAAAAATTAGTTTGGAGAAAATGTGTAATCTAGAATGCTTTTCTTTTAGGATCCCTACCCATGAAGGTTATATTTTCACTAATTGGTCAATAACGTAAAAAGAATGATTCATCAGTATTTCCCGCTGACAAAACCTTTTTCAAACATGTTTCAGGTGATCTGTAGTAATCCAAGAAAAGTGCCGTGAAGCACTACAAGCTTGAGGAAGTGTCTCAATATAAATAAGAAACATGTTTTGTGAAAATAAGGATTTCCCAGTGAAATCTCTATATTGTAAGCTGCGAGGTTTATCCCGACATTGTGAAATAAAATAATCGGGCATTTTCATGTTTTAAAAGATCATGTTAAAAGCTTCCGCTGTCACATTAATTGATACCACGGGTTCCTGTCCCGCGGCTCCTGACCGTGTCAAACCGGGGCTGGGGCCGTGACAACATCTGTACACCGAACGTGGAGGTGAGTATCGGCAATTTGAATGAAGTAGCGGGAGTTGAGGCGCAGGATGATGGACGTCGAGACAGTGCGGTTGAAAACGTGGATTTGGTATTGAGGGACGCTTCGGATGCGCCGTCTACTTGGGACCAAGGAACGGCTACGACGAAAATTTAAAAAAAATGTCTTAGTGTTAACAGCCAACATGGTGTTGTATATATATGTGCATATTATTTCTAATATTTGGCAACGGGATAAAAAACAGGGCATGTTGATTTAGAGCAAGACAGGCTAAATGCCAAGAACGACACGTCAGCCATTATGCGTGTTTTTGATGGGATCGAAGAGCTTCTAAATACAGGTATTAAAAAATTGTTTATTACTCCGTTACGTTAACAATGCCACGTTGAGTTTCTATTGGTCGTGTGCAGAGGGGGGGTGAAATGTCAAACGATGAAACTTCACAGCTGGGGGTGTCGCCGTCTTCGGGTGTAGACATTTGGCCTCGCGTTGTGTGCGCATTGTACGTGCCAAGTCGGGGTCCTCCCACAGGTCTCCCGTCGTTGATCGCACCTCCATCTGTCGGCCCCGTGGTGCGATGGACAAAAAGTTTGATTGCTGCGAGGGTAGCAGGTAAATTGGTACACAGTTTATCTAGTACAACCCCCACGTGATAAGATATAAAATTATGAAATCCTCGTGATACTTTTGCAGAACTTGAAAGGACGCAGCGCACAGTAGGGGACGCAGTTTCTGTGAGGGGGGGGGGGGAGCAGGTCAGCGACTTCTTTTTATTTTTTTATATATACTTTTGAAACAAAAACCAATTTCCTACCGTCCTGACCCAACCCTCATGTGGGAATGTGTAGGCGTAGGGCAAGCAGATGAGGAGCATGCGGTTGATAGTGGTTATTCCATCAGACGCTTGTCGAGTGGATCAAAAGTTGGTTTAGACCCTGGTGGGTAAAAGGAGAAAAAACCTCATTTAATTTCATTGTGTTTTTTACGGTCCATGTTTAAAAATTTGTTCCTGCTTTTTTAAAAGAAAAAATAGGACCCATGGTTGACGTGCTGAGCCAACCAAGCTTCAGTTTAGGTATCTCTCAGGATGTCATGGGTGACAATATACGTATAGTTAGTTATACAAATGTGTATATTGCCAATCTTTAACTATACATATATGTATATACGTGTTTAAAATTGAAATATAAGTATTGTACAACTATGTTTGATAATGTACAAATACGTACAAATATGTATAAAATGATTGTAGATATATGTATATAAAGGAAGATTATGGTTTCTAAATATGTTTTTTCTAGTGTACATATGTATATTTTAAGAATTGACAACATACATAAGTGTATATATTAAAAAAAACCTCTTTAAAATACATAAGTGTATATATTAAAAAAAACCTCTTTAAAACGTGCAATTAGACATTAAAAAATTAGTTTGGAGAAAATGTGTAATCTAGAATGCTTTTCTTTTAGGATCCCTACCCATGAAGGTTATATTTTCACTAATTGGTCAATAACGTAAAATGGAAAAAGAAAAATAAAAGTAAATAACATTTTGGGTGGCCTACTTATACATTGATCCATAATTCTATTTTGAAAAAAAATACATCGTTGCTAAAATAACATAACGTTATCATATTTGACACTAATTATGTATAAAAGAAGTTTAACAGATTTTAACCCATTAACCAAGTAATTAACTCGCGCATTTAACCACATCTAGTACAGATAACTTGACACCGGGTGTACCCATAGCAACACTGACACTAGCCCCATCACGGAATGTTGTTGATGCAGATGGTTCGTCTTTTGTGTCTTCTGTGATGGTTCGTCTTTTGTTTGTCCGTGTCTCGAAGAAAAAGGAGTCAGACTTTAAAGATAATGTTGAATGGCTGGGTATCGAGAATGATGGATGATGGGCTTACGTTTGATTATCCTAAAGTCATGCATTGTACGATGGGCATGTGATGTGTCGAATGGGCCTAGATCATTCTAATGGGTCGCAAACAAAGTGGGGTCGGGTGGTCGCGAAAGATATTGGAGTTAATTTTTAACGTCATATTCATACGAGTTCGGGAGCGCGCGAAATGATGAAGATGATGAAAACTTGATGGTTTGAAAAATGTGGGGTAGTCACGGTTACCGACGCAAACGTCAAATTTGGTGACGCGACTACAATGGGCCAAAAACCAAAAACAAAACGGTATGTTCACTTCCGCACGTCAGTATTTATGTTTGTTATCGGTTATTCGAAGATGTTCGAAAGCATTTTGTTTATTGTCATATTTTCGCATTTGAAAACGAACGTATGAACCTAGAATGTCAATACCGGTCCTAACGAATCCAAAAGGTCGAAGAGTATATGCCTATGATGAAAGTTTTCAGACTAGGTGTTAGCAGAACCTTGGGGGGATACAAGTCGGATCCTACGGGGTATTAGGGGACGTTCTTATTCAACTAGAATATGCAAAGAAGAAAGCCGTTTTCGTGATTTTTCGAAAAAACGAGAACATTTGAAAGATTCTACTCAGTGGTGAGAATTTGTTCAGTAAAGATTGACGACAGTTCCGCTAATTGAAGGGAACTGGTGAACATTTGAAACTTAACGACAGTTCCTTTAAAGTGGAAGGGAATCTGTTAAGGTTTAGAGATCTTACCAAAGAAATGGGGGAATAAAAAATTTTCGTATGTTGAATTTCTTCGGTAAATTTCTAAACGCAATCACAGGTGGTAGAGTTTGTGATTTTCTAGTGACACAAAGACGGTTTACAGAAGACAGTTCACCAGAAACCTCTACCAATGTAGTATGCTTGAAGATCAAGACTTGATGCAGTTTTTAAGAGAATGGAACCCTTATCAAATGCCGGTTGGAGTATTGGAAGATCAGCGGAAGATCGGTCAATTGAGCCTTTTGAGGAAATTGCACAACACCCAACACGGATACGCGTACTTTAAGGGGGAAATAATTTACAAGGAGCGTCAAGATACTACTTACCTGGATCATCGGTCAAGGGGGAATTTGTTAACACAGAGAAGATGAATACTTGACTGAAGATCGATTGCAGTTGCATTTTCAGCATTCGACAGCAACGGACAAGGGGGAATTTGTTGATGCAGATTTGTGTCCGATGCTTGTCGAATAGATTAGATTTATTATTTTACGCTGAATTTGTAATAGTTAGTGAAACGGTCTATCGAACGTGTATAGACCCGCTCGTTTGAAGTGGTCAAACGAGAGGGTTATTCGGTTGACCGTGTGTGTTTGAAAGACAAAGGGGTGTAGCTATAAATAGCAACCCTTTGCCATTTCAAACACTAAGGAGATTTTAGGAGGTTCAAGTCCTCACCAGGGAGAGATCACCACTTGCTCTCTCCCCGGATGTATACTTCTTTGGTATGGTTCGGTTAGCTTGTTAATCGGGCCGGTTTGCTTTGTTATGTTATCAAATCTATACAAGTAAGTATTTCATCCGTCTCTAATCTTCCCGTCTATGAACATAATCATGATAATCACTGTTTCGGTCACGAAACTCGGTCCTACAAATGTTGCATGATAAATGGCTCTTCTAGCCAACTCAGCAGCTTCATCAATTGTCAAATCATATTTGTACCAACCTACCATATTGAAAAAATTAAAACAACATGAAACCACTATAATTGTTTTAATAAATCAATGTGAAATGGAATGATATCAATCCATAACTGCAGATTAAAGTGTACATAAAACATAAATTCAAGTTGGCTTTTTTTTTTAAATATAAATATATGCTTCATCCATTTTATTTTTGACATGCATCCTTTTTGTGTATGCTTTTCTAAAGCAAATGAAATCAGTGAGAAATATATGAATAATCTTTGATTTCCACATCTCATAACAAGCTAACAACAACAAATCTTAACTTAACTTAAATTTTGTATGAACAAAAATATGATTTATGTCATAATTTTAAGACAAGAGCAACAACAACAAATCTCAACTTAACCATAAACTGAAATATAGTTTATATTAAGGAGAATCAAAACAAGAATAAATAACAATGAATCTCGACTTAACTAAGAAATTGTAAAAGCTACAATAAGGTTTATGTTATCAAATTAACTAAGAAACTGTAAAAGCTACGATAAGGTTTATGTTAGAATTAGTACAAGAACAAGACAAGTTAATTTAATGAAATGAAAACACATGAAAATAAAACAAAACAAAACTTCAACAATTTTATGATGGTATTATATACATTGTGAAGCTATTAAGACGTGTGTAATTGTAAAATAGTAAAATGCTAAAATCATCCCTGGTCTAGTCATATTTGCTTTTTCCATCCAAAATGATTTTTTTGTGTGCATTTGAGTCCTCCAGGTTTGCGTTTTATTGCCATTTTTATCCAAATCACCAACTCGGTTATTAAAGGGCATTTTGATCATTTAGGCAAAAATGAACCTTGTAATGAAATATAGTTAATTTTAATTTTCAAGTTTGTAAATGGCAAAAATGAACCTTGTAATGAAATATAGTTAATTATAAAAATACTACCTCTCGTTATTAAAGGGCATTTTGGTCATTTAGGCACAACTTAACAGAATATTTAACCTCCGTTGGCCTTAATACCCCAATATGTTACAAAAATGAAACCACATAACCTCAACCTGTTAAAAAAAAGTTATTACCGAAAGACGAAACTTACTATAAATCACAGGGGTCGGTCCATGTGTGTAATTAACTAATAAAATAAAAATTAAAGTTTGATGAAAGGTTTGGAAAAAAAGGGACCACATATATCTCATATCTTCAACCATTATGAAAGAGTAAACGAAAGTGAACCTCTCTGCATTCTTCATCACAACAATGAAGACTCTCACATTTCTTCCTTCATCTTTTTCCTCATCTTACCTGTTGTTTCTCTTGGTTTTGTCACTTTGCAGCATCTGTTTTTGTAATAAAAACTCAGATCGTGTACCATGTATACCCATTGAGCGATTGGCTCTTATTGATCTCAAGGGCAATCTCACTGACGAGGCAAACCGTCTATCTTCTTGGGTAGGCAAAGACTGTTGCAGCTGGTCCGGTGTGGTCTGCGACAATATCACCGGTCACGTCCACGAGATCCACCTTCGTGGACCTGACAATGGAATTCCTGGCCTTTTTTCGAATTTCACAAATGATGAACTTGATGATGAACTTTTTTTTAATCAATTTCCGGTGTGGTACGCGACATCATCAAAACAAATGTTAGGAGGAACTATAAGTTCTTCAGTGATCAAATTGTTACAACTCAGACACCTCGACTTGAGCTGCAACAATTTTGGCAACAGCTTGATTCCAGGATTCATCGGTTCTTTCCAAAATCTTATATATCTTAACCTCTCATACTCGAACTTCAGTGGGGAAATTCCTCACCAACTTGGAAATATATCAACATTGTGTGTCTTAGATCTTCAAGATATTGAATTTTTAGGTACACTTTATTCTAAAAGCTTAGCATGGGTAAAGAATCTTATAGCGTTGAGACACCTGGATATGAGCGAAATCTATCTCGCAGAAGCTTTAGATTGGTTTCCAGCAATCAGCAACCTCACTTCTTTGCTAGAAATACATTTTTCTTCGTGTTTTTTACCTCGGATACCTAGTAATCCAACAACAGTTGGTTTTACATCCCTTGTTGTCTTAGATCTTTTTGATAACACTTTTAACAGTATGTTGCCTGGGTGGATATTCAACCTAAGTAATTTGGTTTCATTAGATCTTTTTAATGGCTTATTTAGTGCAAATCCAGTAAATAATGGTGGTTTCCATAGCATGCCTTTATTAAGGACTCTCCGTGTTACAGATAACCCTTTTGTGAATACTCCATCAATATTAAATGGATTGTCTAGACTAAGTAGTCTCCGTCTGCTTGATGTTGGTTATTGTGGTATTTCTTCACCGATTCTAGGCAGCCTACAGAACCTGTCTTTGATTGAACATGTTGATTTATCGGACAATGAGATTGTTGAGGAGATACCCAGATCATTAAGTAATCTTTGCTGCATCACTACCCTTCAGTTGCAATACAACAAATTTTATGGTAATGTGTCGGAGCTTCTTGATAGATTTTGTGAATGTGAGTTGCCTAAACTTGAGTTATTATCTCTTCGTGTTAATCATCTGTTTGGTCAACTGCCAGAAAGACTAAGAAACTTGAAAAATCTGATCCAGATTAGGCTTGGTGTCAATAACTTAACAGGGACCATACCAGATTCTATAGGAAGTTTGTCACTGTTGGAACGACTGAATCTTGCGAAGAACAAGTTGAATGGAAGAATTCCTGAAAGTATAGGACGACTTAGCAAACTAAAGAGTCTTTACCTTGATAACAATTCATTAACAGGTGTTCTGACTGAAACCAACTTTGCCAATCTAATGTCCTTGAAAGCTTTGAGCGTTGGTGATAACAAGTTGGTGTTTAAGCTAAATGTTAACAATTGGATTCCGCCTTTCAAACTCCAAAGGTTTACATCACGTTCTTGCAATTTAGGCCCTCAATTTCCCTCATGGATTCAGTCGCAAACAGACTTGGAACACGTAGATATATCCAACGCAAGCATATCAGACACCATCCCGAATTGGCTTTGGACTACATTCTCTAGTATACAGTACTTGAATATATCCCATAACAACATTCAAGGAAAGTTGGGAGATGTTACTTTTTTCGGTCCTGTAGCAGGCCTTGATTTAAGTAACAACCATTTACATGGCATGTTACATGGTAATTTTAGTAGAGCAGACTTGATTTTCCTGGATCTTTCTAACAATAATGTCTCAGGATCTCTAGAAGTTCTTGTTGTGTTCTGGCATTCAAGAATCACGAGCTTTACAATTTCTTAATCTCGCAAACAATAACATGTCAGGTGTTATACCAGATTGTTGGATGAAGTTTCAATCTCTAGTCATTCTGAACCTAGAGAAAAACCAATTTTCTGGGATAATCCCATCATCTCTAGGAAATATTTCTTCCTTATTATCACTGGATATGGATGCTAACACGCTATCCGGTAACTTACCTCACTGGTTACTGAATTCCAGCAGTCTCATAGTCATCGAGCTTGCAGAAAATAAACTGATGGGAAAAATACCATCTTCAATAGGAAGAAATAATACAAGTCTGAGAGTTCTAAGTCTTCGATCTAACAAATTTGAAGGTAAAATCCCAGATGAAATATGTCATCTCATTTCTCTTCAGATTTTGGATCTTGCTCATAATGATATGTCTGGGAACCTACCAGCATGCTTTACAAACTTATCTGTCATGTCTGGAAGAGAGACCTCAGAGCCGATTGTTCTGTACTACTTGGCAGATACTTCTCGTATGAAGCAACGGCATCGTTGGTGACAAAGGGAAATACTTATACGTATAGCACCATACTTTATCAAGTGACTTCATTAGACCTTTCTGATAACAAGTTTTCTGGGTCAATTCCTGATGAAGTTGTCGGACTTTTGGGCTTACGGTTCCTAAATCTTTCACACAATAATCTAACAGGAAGAATTCCAAACTTGTTCAATCAAATTGGAATGCTTGAATCGTTAGATCTGTCAAAGAACCATCTTGACGGAAGTATTCCTTTGAGCTTGGCACAGTTAACGGCTTTGAGTTGGTTGAACGTGTCATACAACAATCTTGTAGGAAGAATCCCAATAGGCCCACAGCTTCAAACATTCAGTGAGTCCAGTTTCACCGGAAATGCACTTTGTGGGGATCCTCTTCCTGCATGTTCACCAAATAATGGCGACGCCAAAGGGATTACCGACCAACATGATGAATCTAATGGCACTGATTGGATCCTAGTGATACTTACACTTGTTGGCATGGTTGTTGGCTTCTGGATCGTTTTTACACCATTGCTTGTAAGCAGACAATGGAGAATTGCATATTATCGTTTTCTTGAAGAAATCTGGTTCAAGCTTAAAAATTTCCTCTTTCTCCTGTTCCATAGTAAGTCTTGACCTTTATTTTACTTTTCATTAACGTTCTTTGTTTACATGTTAAGATTAATTTGAAGAAACATTTGAAAAACATTTAGTTACATTCTCAATATTGTCAATTTAAGTATTGATACCATGAAGCAAGGTTTAAAAGAACATAAATGAGTTTCGAGGCGTTTTCCCTTCGCCTCACGAGGCGTAAGCCTCGAGGCGAAACGAGGCGTAAGGCCGAGGCGGTATTAAAAAATAAATATAAAAATTATATAAATTATAAAAATAATAATACTAACTAATTTCATCATCACAATCATCAAAAACATACATAAAAAAGACATGAAATGCTTGAAATTGACATAAAAAAGACATGAAATGCTATGAAAATCCAATGAGGCGCAGCCTTTCTTAGCGCCTCAGCCCCTCTGAAGAAATATGATACTATAAAATTCAGTGGCGGACCCAGGATTTTTTTCCTGGGGTGCGGAAATTTTTTAAAGATTTTAGAATTTAGACCCCTAGCTATATAAATAAAAGTTCAGTTCATAGCGGGTTATATCGGGTCAGGTCATGTAAAACAACTAAGCATAAACAAATAAAGTTTCATAGCGGGTCGGATCAGATCGGGTCGGGTCGGGTCAATTTCAATTTTAAACAATCAAACCCTAGTTCCCAATTTCCTATCACATTAACAAACAAAGTTTCAAGTAAACAACATAAAAATCATCATAAGTAAGTAAAGTAACAACAAAAAAACATCAAAGTTCAAACCCTCCCTACTTCTATTTCTCTTAATCATTAAATAAAAGAACAAAAAAAAAAAAACTTATCTAGAACACACCTTGGTCTTTAATTAGAAAAATCTGGCGAAAAAAAGTAATTCAACCCCTTTCCTCTTGAGAAATCGCGCCATAACTTCCCTATTCATGGTTCCTTCCTGTCGAATACCCAACCTCCGGCTGACGTTAGTTAGATCTTCGATGACGTCAAGAGCTCTGATCCTTGCGTGCTACAAAAGAATAAACCGTTAGCCTCGTCACGGGGGACCCCGGGAGGGGGATCCGTGACCAAGCTCCGGCGTGAGAGTAAGTAAACTTGCCGGGAATGAGAGGAGTTTCTTCCGATGAGTATAGTCACCGGAAGATTTCCCTTTTGGTGTGAATCTTATTGATGTGTAGTAAATGTGAGAATATTGGTCGGAAGTTAATGTGGAGAGTAAATGAAGGTGTAATAAATGAGAGTGAACCGGAGATCATACCTGCCTTTGTTCTCTTTTGTGTTTGCTCTTATATAACAGCTTAGCCTTATCACATTAGATATTTTTCCCATGTGATCCAACGGTTTCTAGAGGTTATCGGGAGGTGCAGACACGTGTCTGACCCCCAGCGGCGAGATGTCTTCCCCATTTAATGCTTCGGCCGGAGAAGTACAGTATTCTCAGGCGAGATCCCATTCTTATCGCTCATTAAATGAGACCTGTACTTCTACTGAGTTGTTTTCCCGCTCATAACAAAAGGGAAGGAAACTTAATGGGCAAGGTGACCTCTTCTGATGGGCCTTTTTATATAATTGGGCTTCCTAGAGATAGTCCAGAGCGGGTAAAGTAGGCCTACCCACTGGCCCGTCGTCAAGTCATCTTTAGTCCCTGGTTCTGAGACCCGAGGCTCATGATCCGGGGCTGAATCACAACTGCTTGAGAGAGGTGGTTTTTTCCTTTGATGGCCCCACCCCGGGTCAGTTATCACCTGCCGTTCCCAATAATGATGACATCGCCGAATAACTGTTAGCGGGAGTTAATCCTTTAACAACACGTGCCCATTTTTGAATTTTGAAGAGACCGCTGATGTGACGGTTACTTGTATGTCAGCGGCGTCTCTTTAAAACCCTTACTTGGCCTTTCCGATTTTCCATTCAGACTTTCCAACCCTCTCTTCTTCTCTGTAACTACTCCCCTGTATTATCATTTCTTACAACCATGAGTCGCGGTGGCCGATCTTCAATAAGGTCTGTGTTGACGGCGAAGGACTTGAGATCCTTCGTTGGGGCATATAACATCCCGGATCGCTTTTCTCCCTCCTTGCCGGGCCCTAATGAGTCGGCAGAATGTACGCCGGACAGGATACCTATTTACACCCTTGCCTTTTCTTCCTGTGGGGTCCGATACCCTCTCTCTGCTTTCAAGGTTTCTCTGCTCCGTCACTTCGGCGTTCACTTCTCACAGGTTCATCCTTTAGGGTTAATGAGGGTGGTTCATTTTGAACTGTCTTGTGCGGCCATCTCAGGGGAGCCCTCTGTTCCTCTGTTTTGCATGTTTTACCGGCTTATTTCCGACGGAGACTGGTTCACATTCGCGAAACGACATAACAACGTTTCAAGGCCCTGTTACAGTTTTATGCCCACTTCTACTTATCCAAAAGATTGGAAGTGTAGATTCATCTTTGTTTCAGCCGCTATGTTGCCGGATTCCCCTTCGCCAAAGGATCTTGACGCTGCTATCGAGGACACCATTCCCACCCTTTCTGCAGCCGAGACTGTTCAGTGGAAGAAGATGTGTGATAACCCAACGAGGGCGTTTACTTTCTCCGAGGGGATGCTTGCTATGGGGGGGCTAAGTCCCTCTTATCCAGTCCGCCCCAGGGCTTTTTTCGGCAAGAAAGGTACCCTTTTTGTTCTTGGTTTGCTTCTTACATCCATTCTTCTTTTGTGTCTTTGGGAATCCCG
Organism: Helianthus tuberosus; assembly: GCA_030545235.1. NCBI lineage: Eukaryota > Viridiplantae > Streptophyta > Magnoliopsida > Asterales > Asteraceae > Helianthus > Helianthus tuberosus. The sequence goes on along the minus strand of CM060397.1, from coordinate 5,628,303 downwards.
TAGTCATCTTTAGTGTCTTCTTTTTTGTGCAGAGATGACTTTGTGGAGGCTTCTTCAGGGTGATTCCAAGGACGTAAGGTATGTGGTTGATAATGAGGTCGATCCCAGGCTAAATGTGGGAGTGCAGGTTACCGGGGGATCCGTCCAGGCAGGAGGTTCTGCCACCCTGGGTGGTGATGAGGAAAACCCTTCCGGGGAGGAGGAGAGTTCTCCCGACTTTCCTCCTGTTCATCCTTCTGGTCAGAGTGACGACGAGGATGTGGAGATAAAGTTGGTTCGTAAGAGGAGGTCTGCTAGCCCCCAACCAGATCCTGCACCTCGTAGCATCCGCCAGAGGCTTCGTAGTGCCAGTGGCCAGAAGCCTCCCCCTTCCTCTAGAGCCGTTTCTGATCTTCCTCCTGCTGGAGTCAAAGGTTCCTTGTCTAAGCACTTGAAGTCCTCAAGCTTAGTGAGTGCTCCTTTGTTGGTAAGCTTTCTTTTCTCCTGTTTTTTCTTTGTCTTTCTGTGTAGTTCCTGATTGCTTCTTTTCTTACTTCTTAGGGGAGTTCCTTGGAGCCTATAGAAATTCCTACTGGTCCCTCTCCTTCCCGCATCCGGGACAAGGCCTCTGAGGTGGGAGTGGCTCGCTTTTCCTCAGCTTTCGAACTTTCTCCCCCACATGCTACCGGGACTAGCAAGCCCACTGCCCTTGAAGGCCCTGTTCATCGATCCCCTCTTGCCCCTTTGTTTGCCGACGCCTGATGGAGAGTGTGAAATCCGAGTGTTAACGTGCTTATCTTGAGTGATTTATTGTCGGTTACGTGATTATAATCTTGGAATATGTTCACTACGAAGGGTTGTGGTTTTACAGGTAAAACACATAATACGGCGAAGTTAGAGAGCTTGGTGATGAAACGGAACTACCACGGATGATTATCAAGGCATATTACATTAACCGGGACTTGTTGTGGGTGAGAAAACAACTTCGAAGCATAAGATACGGAAGTGAATGAAGTTCAGGGGGTTATTCATGTATGTGGGCAAAATATGTACAGCAAGTCTCCACCATAACTTACGGTCATCGTACATAGCCTACGATCTTACATGCGTAATTTACAGCTTGGAAAGGATCAAATAAACAGAATGTTTGAACCGTAACCTACGATCTTAAAACCGTAGGCTACGGCATAAGGAAAGGCATCGCATAGCTTGAAGTTTATTTGATGAGGCACAAAACAAAAAGCCAAATTCACGTGAAGGAAGTTATTAGGCCTCAAAAGTCAGCCAACATTAATAGTGGAGATATATACACGCAGCCAAGAAGAAATAGAGGGGAGGAATAATAATTATAAAAAAATATACATGTGATCTCTGAATGATATACACGCATACAGGAGGTGAATAATGGAGGGCAACAACATCATAATTACTTTGGCAGACAAGACAAAAAGAGAGGCATCATCATCATATTTTTGTTTGGGCCGTAATATATCAAACACGTGCAAGACTTTGGGACTCTCGTTTGATTGGGCCGCGAATACAAGTCTTGGACGACACATGTGGGCTTGTTTTTTGGACTTGGCGGCTGACTAGAGGGGACGTGCACAGGAGGTTTTGAAAAAAAAAAAACAATCACATCCATCATCAATCATCGATCATTGACGGCAGACAAGAGGCACGAAGAGAAGGAGGGCTTTCAAGGGTCACTCAACCGATATGAGCGGCTAGTCTCCTAGTGGTTTCCTCCGGATGGAGGGTTTTTGTAAGTGGTATAATTTTATGTGTTTGTGACAATCGTTTTAACCTGGTGATCTAAGCATTCGATGCTTTTCACCATGGATTTGATTTATTGGTTGTAAACAATTGCATTTATTTAAACCTAAATTTCTAAGCATTCAGTTCCCGAGAGTTCTAGTAATTGGGATATATTTGATATGGGGTTAGGGTTTGTAATTGTAATTGATAATCATTCGATAACCTCCCGTTATGTATTGACCGGAGTACTTAGTCGTTGGTTATCACAACTGGTTAATTAGATTCAACACTTATGTCTATGTGAGTGTTTCGATTAAACACATAATTGAATCTAGCTGCAAAACCTGAAATCTGGAGGAACCATTGTTTCTCTATTGATTTAAACTTCACTTTTTAGTTTGTAATTTTAGTTAATCCACAAATCAAACAATCATCAGTTTATTTTTTTATAGTTGTTAATAAATACTTAACATTACACACTTTCCACAATCCTCCTCTGGTTCGATATCCGACTTACTCTAGCTACTAGTTTATTTCGGTTTTTGCATGTTCATAACGACAGACATCAACGCCCTCCCCTTTACTTATGTCCCTAAGTGGAAGGTAACTAATTCTTCCGTTATAGGGACTCCTGAAGCTGCCAGGGACTTTCTGAACCATGCTGTCCCTCCCTCACATAAATTTGTAAACTCCGACCTGAGGGATGATCTTTTTGACGATCAATACAGTATGTCCTTGTGTGAGAGCTTTTTCAGGGGTGCTGGGATGTTGCACAGGGTTGATGATCTGAGGAAGGCGAACGAAGGGCTTAAGGCTGAGCTTAAGGCTTCCCAGTCGGTTGTTGCTGGGCTTAGGAGTCGGGTGGTTGATGCTGAGAGGAGATTACAGGAGGAGAAGGTGCATAGTCTTCTCCCCCCCCTTTTTTTATACATACTCACTGATTCTTTGTTTAGGGAGCTGGGGCTATGCTTGAGAGGAAGGAACGGGCTTTGGAGCGGGAGATGGCATCGTTGGTTGAGGAGAAGGAGGAGCTTGCTGCTGAGCTGAGGCATTTGAAGGAGGTTGGCTCCGTTTCCCAGGAGCAGCTCAACACCATTTACGCGGACTATGGAGTAACTTCCGATGATAATCAACGATTGGCGGGGGAGAAACATTGGTTGATTACGGAAGGTTTTGGGGCTTTTCTCACTGCTGTTTCTCAATCGGAGGACTTTAAAAGCGGTTTGGAGGCAGTGTATAGGGCCTATAGGGATGTTGGGTACCAGTCGGGGTTGAAAGATGGCTACAAATACTCTGCTCAAGGCTTGGATAGGAAAGAGACTCCTCTGTATGACTCCAAGGTTAAGAAGAAGCTGTCCAAGCTGAATGAGGAGTTTGGGCAAAAGACCCCGGCCATCCTTGAGAAAATCCTGGAGCATCCCTTGATTTCTATTGATGAATTGAAGACCCTGTTTTCCTCTGCCGGTCCTTCGTCTCCGCCATCTCTTTCCGGGGGTGATCCTCAATGAATTCCAAACATTTGATACACTTCGATATGGTTGTAATAACTTTAACTTACTTTTAGGATACTTGTGTGTTTTGTCTGACTATCTTGGGTGGTCTTTTGTGTTGGGGACCACTTCAACCTTTAACCGTATGGCTTATAGTTATGTATAGCCGTTTTGCTTTGTAGCCTGTTTCTTGCCTGTTTTGCTTTTGCAGGGGTTCTTTCCGGAGGCCAACTTGGTGATTCCCTGGGGATTTTTAGGCTATTTTAGCGAGGAGCTATGTTTTTGTTTTACCTTGCTATGTTTGCAATTTTGTATATTGCTAATTTTTGCCCAAGTTGTTAGGGCTTTTCTTTGTATATGTATTTTGTAGTAAATAAAGCAGATTCCCTTTCGTAGTTTTGTACATGTGGGTGTGTTTGCATTATTTGTTTTTTGTTTTTGTTGTTTGCTTCGTTAAACTGTGATTGTCTGTTCGAGGCCAATCGGTGGACAAGTTTATAACGTGGTGCTATGTTTTTAACTTGTTTTTGTCCGTTTTAGGTTAGCTAGACCTTTACTAGCCCCACGGCCGGGCTTTTGGGCATGCTCTGAATGCCATATACACGTGTGTTTATTTGTTCTAGTTTTGGATTTAATGGTGTCCCTAGGCACGTCTGCCCAGGTATAATTGTCCATTGTTTTCTCAAAATGGGACGCTTTTCGTCCGTCTTTCATTTAACCTTTGGGGGTTTATACCTCCCGTCATAGATTGTTTACAAAAGGTTCATCCTTTTGGGGGAAGGCCCCCGTACACATAGTTATTTATTACAAAAGTGGCTCTTGGCCGTTTTCCTTGGGGGTACACCCCTTACATGTAATACTTCCTGAGCTGCATGAGGTTCCAGGTCCTGGGAACCTCCTTGCCTTCTAGTGTTTCCAATTTGCAAGTCCCTTTGACATTCGCCCACGTGACTCTATAGGGTCCTTCCCAGTTGGGGCCTAGCTTCCCGGTGTTTTCTTGCAGACTAGCCTCGTTGGCCCTAAGAACTAGGTCCCCTGGGACGATGTTGAGCTTCTTCATCCTGGCGTTGAAATAACTTCCCAGGAGCTTTTTGTATTGGGCCTCCTTAACTGCTGCTATTTCCCTTCTTTCCTCAAATAAGTTTTGGTTCATCCTGAGATCTTGCTCATTCTCCTCATCCCGAAGCTTCATTCGGGCAGTTGGGGATCCGATCTCAGCAGGGATAACAGCCTCCGTTCCATAGGTAAGGCTGAACGGGGTTTCCCCGTTGCAACTTTTGGGGGTGGTTCTGTATGCCCACAACACAAATGGAAGTTCTTCCAGCCAGCCTTTCTGCTTCCTCCCAAGCCTACCCTTCATTCCTTTGATGACGCTTTGGTTAGCTCTCTCTACTAACCCGTTACTCTGGGCATAAGTAACGGAAGTAAACACTTGCTGGATCCGCATCTGCTCGCACCATGGTTTGAAGGGTTTTCCAGCAAACTGGACCCGTTGTCACTCACCAGCTCCTTTGGAACCCCATACCTGCATATGATGTTATCCAGTACGAACCTTCTCATTTGGTCTCCAGTAATCTTTGCCAAGGGCTTCGCTTCAATCCATTTAGTGAAATAGTCGATGGCTACCACCACGTATTTGACCCCTCCTGGGCCCTCCGAGAAAGGCCCAATTATGTCGATGGCCCATTTCTGGAAGGGCCACGACGTTGAAACTGGTACCATGGGGTGCTTGTGCCGGTGGGTCATCGGTGCATGCACTTGGCAGTTGTCACACTTCTTGATTTCCTCAGATGCCATCTCGTACATCCATATTCATGTAGATTCAAGACGATATATAAGGTGATTATGTAAAAGTTTAACTGTAGTTTTCATGTATTAAAACCAAGCATGTATTAAGCATGGCTCCATATTCAAACACAACTTATATAACACATGATATGTCAGTTGATTTTTGAGCCATAAAGTCATTATAATCATTTGAATCAACTGACATATCATGTGGGTGTGGGGGTTCCATGAAAAAGTCTAGGGTTTCCCGTGATGAGGGCCGGGGGAATGGGTTAGCATTTTATGTTATAGGATTTTTAATATTTGATGTTATTTTGGAGTGGTTGCACGTTGGAGCCTAGCTTCAAAATTATTTACATAGGTGCTGTTTGTTTTTTCTGTAGGAAAAGGTCTGCAGTCTGCGGACCACATCTGCAGGCATCTACAGGAGAATAGGTGGACCAAATGTCTGCAGTCTGCAAGGAGAAGAGGGTTTGTTTTTTTTTCTTATACAAAAACACTTCACACACACACAAAACACACACTGCCTCAACTCTCTCTCTCTACTCTCTCTCTCTACAAGATAGCACCACCACCACACCACTCTCTCTCTCTACAAGATAGCACCACCATCACACCACCGCAACCACCGTCGTTCAACCACAACCACCCGTTCAACCCCCGTCGTTCAACCACAACCACCCACCCGGTTTCTGAAACAGAGAGAGAGAGAGAGAGAGATCCAGAGAGAGAGAGTACGAGAGGTTTTTGAAACCCTAATTTCACCGATCGATTTGGGGGTTTCTGAAACAGATGATGATCGATGAAGATGTTGATGATCGATTTGGGGGTTTCTGAAACCGATCGATTTGGGGGCGATGTTGATGTTCGATTTCTGAAACAGATGTTGATGTTCGATTTTGATGATGTTCGATTTCTGAAACAGATGATGATGTTCGATTTTGATGATCGATTTGGGGGCGATTTCTGAAACAGATGATGATGTTCGATGATGATGATGATGATGATAACATATGATGACGGCGATTTTGATGGTGGAGGTGATTGGGGGTGTCGGGTGGAGGAGATGGGTGAACGTGGGGTGGCGGTGGTGGCGGAGATGTGGTGGTGGAGGTGGTGGCAGGATGTGGGGGTGGAGGTGTGGAAGAAGAGCCAAGAAGAGGTTTGTGTCTGTGTGGTGAAGACATGGGAACATGTCTGTGTGGTGAAGAGGTCTCGCAGACCTTTTTTAATGAAAGGTCTGCGAGAAAATAAACAATCTGCAGCATCCAAACGTCTGCCCGCGTCTGCGCGGCGCAGACATAAGTGGCCAGAAGTACTTCTGGCCAAAAAACAAACAGAACCATAGTGTTTGTTGAATTGTTGGTGTCTTTGCTGGACAGGAAACATGGTTGCAACAACCTGTGGGTCTAGCCACGGAAACAAAAGATGGATCAGACTCCAAGCGTGATATATCTCAGCTCAGGTATAACGTGGATCCCTTAACATGTGCTTTGATTATTTGGTATGCTGGTGGTCGTAATGGTTTTCACGGCTTGTAGAAAATGAAGGGCAACGGACGAGAAAGAGGCATAACGAAACGGATGGCCGTCGTCTATTAGAATCCGTAGACGATAGCCACAGTATGAAGCGAGTTATTGCTACACGGTCTTCGACGAAGAAGCACAGGGAGATTTTGAACACTTCTGATGGGTCTACGGGGAACGAAAAGAAACGAAGGGGCGTGAAACCAAAGGAAATACCCAGCCTAAAGACTCATTCCTCACCGAAACAGCTATACAATGCAATATCATACATGTCACGGAGGCAGGAGGAAGCTGTAAAGGAAATGGGTTTCGGTGGCTGTTGGGATTTGTCGTCGACGACATTCCTGAAAAACTCGCCTTTCATGTTGTTGAACAATTTGACGCTGATAATTTGACATTGAATCTTGGAAACACCCAACTGGTCGTCACCACAACTTTGATCAGCAAACTGTTGGGTATCCGTGAAGGAGGTTTGAGCTTTGGCGCGATTCTTCCGTCCAAGACACTACACCCATCGTTGAAAGGATGGCGTGCTAGGTACCCCCAGGCTTTTACATATCCCCAACTTTAATATCCACGAAGATCCAACAAGACACTTATGATGATATGATGATTTTTCGCATTGATTTTGTTTGCTTTTCCTTACGAAGATGGCTTCATCACAGATGAATGGGTATGTAAATGACAAAATTTTAAAGCGTTTAACGGCTGATACACGCTTCAAAGAGTACGACTGGTGCGCTTACATCGTGGATTGTTTACGTAAGTGCAAGAAGAAATGGAAGCCAAGGGACCCAAACAGTTGGTGGGCTGGGCCCCTGCTATCTTGACGGTACGTTCTCAAAATTCCTTGTGATTTGGGAAAAAAAGATTCATGTGGTTAACGACATACTTTTTTTGTGTAGTTGTTGTATGTCGATAACACAGAGCTGGTCGCGCTAAGCATGAGGGCTGACATTCGGGCCATTCAGTTCTGGACTAAAGACATGTTGGCACGTCGACAAGATTAAGAGATCAAGAATGGCGGGTTTGGGCATGGCAAGTTGAAAGCGATAAGTGTTGGTGCACTTGAAGCAGGCGTTGATGTAGATGACGAGACATTTACGAACACGCGGGTATTTTTTAATGTAAGCCCTTTGCGTCGTACTTTTTTAAAGCCTTATGTTTCTTTTGTTCTTGTAATAGGAGTTTGTTGACAGTGTTGAGAAGTGGGTAGATAGGTTCAGTGACGTTCGGGTTAAGATCGAAACGCACTCCATGGGCTAAAGCCTAGGTACATTGATGTGTTGAATGAGGTGCCGATTTGGCCCACCGAAGCGTTGTACAACTTTGAAGAGGGACAAATATTCAAGCGGGAGTCGACAAGCGCCTACCCCGGACGTAACCGCAGGTATCGCAAAGCACCACCCCCCACTTTTTTCCACAGAATATGTATCTGAAAATGTGACAGACATGATTTCAGACGCAACCGCTTCAAAGAGCATAACACAGATACTGAGTTGAATGCATCTTCGGTGGAGAAGACATGCACACACAAAAAGAAGATATCGAGCAAACGACTAAGTGGTGGGCCCTTTTTTTTAAAATCTTACTTATTGTCCGCACCTCTCGTAGATCCGTATCCTGTTATTTTATTGTTAACCTTAAATCGTAACCAGGCGTCAAAGGGTGTCAGAGTATGAATAGTTTGGAAGCAGTTACGGTGGACGACGACGATGGAGACGCGGTTGATTTAGGTGCCTGTACACCTATTGCTCCACATGTGGAACCCATTTCTGATGTCCCCGTGTGCCATATGACGGATAGCATCTGTACACCGAACGTGGAGGTGAGCATGGGCAATTTGAATGAAGTAGCGGGAGTTGAGGCGTAGGATGATGGACGTCGAGACAGTGCGGTTGAAAACGTGGATTTGGTATTGAGGGACGCTTCGGATGCACCGTCTACTTGGGACCTAGGTACGGTTACGACGAAAATTTAAAAAAAAATGTCTTAGTGTTAATAGCCAACATGGTGTTGTATATATATGTGCGTATTTTTTCTAACATTTGGCAACGAGATAAAAAACAGGGCATGTTGATTTAGAGCAAGACGGGCTAAATGCCAAGAACGACACGTGAGCCATTGTGCTTGTTTTTGATGGGATCGAAGAGCTTCTAAATACAGGTATTAAAAAAATTGTTTATTACTCCGTTACGTTAACAATGCCATGTTGAGTTTCTGTTGGTCGTGTGCAGGGGGGTGAAATGTCAAACGATGAAACTTCACAGTTGGGGGTGTTGCCGTCTTCGGGTGTAGACATTTGGCCTCGCGTTGTGTGCGCACTGTACGAGCCAAGTCGGGGTCCTCCCACAGGTATCCCGTCGTTGATCGCACCTGCGTATGTCGGCCCCGTGGTGCGATGGACAAAAAGTTTGATTGCTACGAGGGTAGCAGGTAAATTGGTACACAGTTTATCTAGTAAAACCCCCACGTGATAAGATATAAATTATGAAATCCTCGTGATACTTTTGCAGAACTTGAAAGGACGCGACACACAGTAGGGGACGCAGTTTCGGTGGGGGGAGCAGGTCAGCGACTTCTTTTTTTTATTTTTTTTTATATACTTTTGAAACAAAAACCAATTTTCTGCCGTCCTGACCCAACCCTCATGTGGGAATGTGTGGGCGTAGGGCAAGCATATGAGGAGCATGCGGTTGATAGTGGTTATTCCATCGGACGCATGTCAGGTGGATCAAAAGTTGGTTTAGACCCTGGTGGGTAAAAGAAGGAAAAAAACCTCATTTAACTTCATTGTGTTTTTTTACGGTCCATGTTTAAAAATTTGTTCCTGCTTTTTTAAAAGAAAAAATAGGACCCATGGTTGACGTGCCGAGCCAACCAAGCTTCAGTTTAGGTATCTCTCAGGATGTCATGGGTGACGATATACGTATAGTTAGTTATACAAATGTGTATATTGCCAATCTTTAACTATACATATATGTATATAGGGTTAAGATCCTGTACAAACAGCACATAGTGTGAGAACCATAAGAACAGATCTGAACCATCCAATTTTTAGATCAACGGTTGATGTTGATTACAATTAAAACCCTTTCAATTACTAAACATTGTTATAAGACCAAGGGTAATATAGTAAATGTGCTGTTTTATGGAACCCACCAAATCTCCGAACTTTCGGATGGTCCCACTTTTTTTAGTGATAATCATATTTACAAATCCTCCTTCCATGATCATCTTTGTTTTGCTGATTACATAAAAAAACCAACCAAACACTTTCTCCATCGAACACAGTGCTATCTTTCTCCATTTGTTCATATTCTTTTTACAGGGCTATCTTACCAGGGAAACTTGAATACAGTGAGAACCTTTTCCCGCTAGTGAAAATTGTGCTGATCGAGTGAAACTTGAAATCAGGTAAGATATTCATCTCCGACTGTTCTTCTTCTTTTTTTATTTTTCTAGGGTTTTTTTTTTGGTGGGGGGGGGGGGGTTCCGATTGATGAGTTTAGTTGCTAGTAATCGGAAGTTCCGATTAATGATGATGGAAAAACGAAAGTTAGAAATTTGTTATGTTATTTGTTGAATCGATTGAGGGGTGTGCTGACGGTTGGTGACGGTGGTTTGTGCTGACTGTTGGTGACGGTGGTTTGTGCTGACTGTTGGTGACGGTGGTTTGTGCTGACTGTTGGTGACGTTGGTGTGTGCACCGATGGTATTTGCTGACGGTGGTGCCGATAGCGGTGTGTGCAAACCGGTGGTGTTTGCTGACGGTGATGCCCACGGTGGTGTTTGATGTCGGGTGTGTGCTGACGGGTTGTCTTCAAATTTATTGTATTGTGTGTTTTTTTTTAAATCGCATAGTGCTGACTTCAATTTTTTATGTTGCGGTGTTTGCTAACCGTGGTCTTACGTATGTAATGATGAATTATCTTTTGTGCTGAACAGGTACTAGGTTTTGGTCGAATCAATGATGGATGAAACAAAGTGCCTGTTGTTGGCGGAGATTGTGCTGATTAACAAAGTGCTGATTAACAAATTGCCTGTTGTTGGCGGAGATTGTGCTGATTAACAAAGTGCTGATTAATAAAGCGCCTGTTGTTGGCGAAGATTGTGCTGATTAACAAATTGCCTGTTGTTGGCGGAGATTGTGCTGATTAACAAAGTGCCTGTTGTTGCGATTTGTGAAGATTGTGCTGATTTACAAATTGACTGTTGTTGGAAATTTTCAAATTTTGATTTGAAATAGCGCCTGTTGTTGGCGAAGATTGTGCTGAATAACAAATTGCCTGTTGTTGGCGGAGATTGTGCTGATTAACAAAGTGCCTGTTGTTGCGATTTGTGAAGATTGTACTGATTTACAAATTGCCTATTGTTGGAAATTTTTAAATTTTGATTTGAAATAGTGCATGAATATAGGGGATAATTAAAATTTGGAATTAATTAAATTCAAAAATAGAGTGATAAAGTCTAAAATACCCTTGTCTAGTTTTTTTAATGAAGGACACATGTCTAATAATGGTTGGTTCTTATAGTTCTTACACATATTGAGGTTTGTATTTGATCCCATCTCTATGTATATATGTGTTTAAAATTGAAATATAAGTATTGTACAACTATGTTTGATAATGTACAAATACGTACAAATATGTATAAAATGATTGTAGATATATGTATATAAAGGAAGATTATGGTTTCTAAATATGTTTTTTCTAGTGTACATATGTATATTTTAAGAATTGACAACATACATAAGTGTATATATTAAAAAAAACCTCTTTAAAATACATAAGTGTATATATTAAAAAAAAAACCTCTTTAAAACGTGCAATTAGACATTAAAAAATTAGTTTGGAGAAAATGTGTAATCTAGAATGCTTTTCTTTTAGGATCCCTACCCATGAAGGTTATATTTTCACTAATTGGTCAATAACGTAAAAAGAATGATTCACCAGTATTTCCCGCTGACAAAACCTTTTTCAAACATGTTTCAGGTGATCTGTTGTAATCCAAGAAAAGTGCCGTGAAGCACTACAAGCTTGAGGAAGTGTCTCAATATAAATAAGAAACATGTTTTGTGAAAATAAGGATTTCCCAGTGAAATCTCTATATTGTAAACTGCGAGGTTTATCCCGACATTGTGAAATAAAATAATCGGGCATTTTCATGTTTTAAAAGATCATGTTAAAAGCTTCCGCTGTCACATTAATTGATACCACGGGTTCCTGTCCCGCGGCTCCTGACCGGGTCAAACCGGGGCTGGGCCGTGACAACATCTGTACACCGAACGTGGAGGTGAGTATAGGCAATTTGAATGAAGTAGCGGGAGTTGAGGCGCAGGATGATGGACGTCGAGACAGTGCGGTTGAAAACGTGGATTTGGTATTGAGGGACGCTTCGGATGCGCCGTCTACTTGGGACCAAGGTACGGTTACGACGAAAATTTAAAAAAAATGTCTTAGTGTTAACAGCCAACTTGGTGTTGTATATATATGTGCATATTATTTCTAACATTTGGCAACGGGATAAAAAACAGGGCATGTTGATTTAGAGCAAGACGGGCTAAATGCCAAGAACGACACGTCAGCCATTATGCGTGTTTTTGATGGGATCGAAGAGCTTCTAAATACAGGTATTAAAAAATTGTTTATTACTCCGTTACGTTAACAATGCCACGTTGAGTTTCTATTGGTCGTGTGCAGAGGGGGGGGGGTGAAATGTCAAACGATGAAACTTCACAGCTGGGGGTGTCGCCGTCTTCGGGTGTAGACATTTGGCCTCGCGTTGTGTGCGCATTGTACGTGCCAAGTCGGGGTCCTCCCACAGGTCTCCCGTCGTTGATCGCAACTCCATCTGTCGGCCCCGTGGTGCGATGGACAAAAAGTTTGATTGCTGCGAGGGTAGCAGGTAAATTGGTACACAGTTTATCTAGTACAACCCCCACGTGATAAGATATAAAATTATGAAATCCTCGTGATACTTTTGCAGAACTTGAAAGGACGCAGCGCACAGTAGGGGACGCAGTTTCTGTGAGGGGGGGGGGGGAGCAGGTCAGCGACTTCTTTTTATTTTTTTATATATACTTTTGAAACAAAAACCAATTTCCTACCGTCCTGACCCAACCCTCATGTGGGAATGTGTAGGCGTAGGGCAAGCAGATGAGGAGCATGCGGTTGATAGTGGTTATTCCATCAGACGCATGTCGGGTGGATCAAAAGTTGGTTTAGACCCTGGTGGGTAAAAGGAGAAAAAACCTCATTTAATTTCATTGTGTTTTTTACGGTCCATGTTTAAAAATTTGTTCCTGCTTTTTTAAAAGAAAAAATAGGACCCATGGTTGACGTGCTGAGCCAACCAAGCTTCAGTTTAGGTATCTCTCAGGATGTCATGGGTGACAATATACGTATAGTTAGTTAGACAAATGTGTATATTGCCAATCTTTAACTATACATATATGTATATACGTGTTTAAAATTGAAATATAAGTATTGTACAACTATGTTTGATAATGTACAAATACGTACAAATATGTATAAAATGATTGTAGATATATGTATATAAAGGAAGATTATGGTTTCTAAATATGTTTTTTCTAGTGTACATATGTATATTTTAAGAATTGACAACATACATAAGTGTATATATTAAAAAAAACCTCTTTAAAATACATAAGTGTATATATTAAAAAAAACCTCTTTAAAACGTGCAATTAGACATTAAAAAATTAGTTTGGAGAAAATGTGTAATCTAGAATGCTTTTCTTTTAGGATCCCTACCCATGAAGGTTATATTTTCACTAATTGGTCAATAACGTAAAATGGAAAAAGAAAAATAAAAGTAAATAACATTTTGGGTGGCCTACTTATACATTGATCCATAATTCTATTTTGAAAAAAAATACATCGTTGCTGAAATAACATAACGTTATCATATTTGACACTAATTATGTATAAAAGAAGTTTAACAGATTTTAACCCATTAACCAAGTAATTAACTCGCGCATTTAACCACATCTAGTACAGATAACTTGACACCGGGTGTACCCATAGCAACACTGACACTAGCCCCATCACGGAATGTTGCATGATAAATGGCTCTTCTAGCCAACTCAGCAGCTTCATCAATTGTCAAATCATATTTGTACCAACCTACCATATTGAAAAAATTAAAACAACATGAAACCACTATAATTGTATTAATAAATCAATGTGAAATGGAATGATATCAATCCATAACTGCAGATTAAAGTGTACATAAAACATAAATTCAAGTTGGCTTTTTTTTTAAATATAAATATATGCTTCATCCATTTTATTTTTGACATGCATCCTTTTTGTGTATGCTTTTCTAAAGCAAATGAAATCAGTGAGAAATATATGAATAATCTTTGATTTCCACATCTCATAACAAGCTAACAACAACAAATCTTAACTTAACTTAAATTTTGTATGAACAAAAATATGATTTATGTCATAATTTTAAGACAAGAGCAACAACAACAAATCTCAACTTAACCATAAACTGAAATATAGTTTATATTAAAGAGAATCAAAACAAGAATAAATAACAATGAATCTCGACTTAACTAAGAAATTGTAAAAGCTACAATAAGGTTTATGTTATCAAATTAACTAAGAAACTGTAAAAGCTACCATAAGGTTTATGTTAGAATTAGTACAAGAACAAGACAAGTTAATTTAATGAAATGAAAACACATGAAAATAAAACAAAACAAAACTTCAACAATTTTATGATGGTATTATATACATTGTGAAGCTATTAAGACGTGTGTAATTGTAAAACAGTAAAATGCTAAAATCATCCCTGGTCTAGTCATATTTGCTTTTTCCATCCAAAATGATTTTTTTGTGTGCATTTGAGTCCTCCAGGTTTGCGTTTTATTGCCATTTTTATCCAAATCACCAACTCGGTTATTAAAGGGCATTTTGATCATTTAGGCAAAAATGAACCTTGTAATGAAATATAGTTAATTTTAATTTTCAAGTTTGTAAATGGCAAAAATGAACCTTGTAATGAAATATAGTTAATTATAAAAATACTACCTCTCGTTATTAAAGGGCATTTTGGTCATTTAGGCACAACTTAACAGAATATTTAACCTCCGTTGGCCTTAATACCCCAATATGTTACAAAAATGAAACCACATAACCTCAACCTGTTAAAAAAAAGTTATTACCGAAAGACGAAACTTACTATAAATCACAGGGGTCGGTCCATGTGTGTAATTAACTAATAAAATAAAAATTAAAGTTTGATGAAAGGTTTGGAAAAAAAGGGACCACATATATCTCATATCTTCAACCATTATGAAAGAGTAAACGAAAGTGAACCTCTCTGCATTCTTCATCACAACAATGAAGACTCTCACATTTCTTCCTTCATCTTTTTCCTCATCTTACCTGTTGTTTCTCTTGGTTTTGTCACTTTGCAGCATCTGTTTTTGTAATAAAAACTCAGATCGTGTACCATGTATACCCACTGAGCGATTGGCTCTTATTGATCTCAAGGGCAATCTCACTGACGAGGCAAACCGTCTATCTTCTTGGGTAGGCAAAGACTGTTGCAGCTGGTCCGGTGTGGTCTGCGACAATATCACCGGTCACGTCCACGAGATCCACCTTCGTGGACCTGACAATGGAATTCCTGGCCTTTTTTCGAATTTCACAAATGATGAACTTGATGATGAACTTTTTTTTAATCAATTTCCGGTGTGGTACGCGACATCATCAAAACAAATGTTAGGAGGAACTATAAGTTCTTCAGTGATCAAATTGTTACAACTCAGACACCTCGACTTGAGCTGCAACAATTTTGGCAACAGCTTGATTCCAGGATTCATCGGTTCTTTCCAAAATCTTATATATCTTAACCTCTCATACTCGAACTTCAGTGGGGAAATTCCTCACCAACTTGGAAATATATCAACATTGTGTGTCTTAGATCTTCAAGATATTGAATTTTTAGGTACACTTTATTCTAAAAGCTTAGCATGGGTAAAGAATCTTATAGCGTTGAGACACCTGGATATGAGCGAAATCTATCTCGCAGAAGCTTTAGATTGGTTTCCAGCAATCAGCAACCTCACTTCTTTGCTAGAAATACATTTTCTTCGTGTTTTTTACCTCGGATACCTAGTAATCCAACAACAGTTGGTTTTACATCCCTTGTTGTCTTAGATCTTTTTGATAACACTTTTAACAGTATGTTGCCTGGGTGGATATTCAACCTAAGTAATTTGGTTTCATTAGATCTTTTTAATGGCTTATTTAGTGCAAATCCAGTAAATAATGGTGGTTTCCATAGCATGCCTTTATTAAGGACTCTCCGTGTTACAGATAACCCTTTTGTGAATACTCCATCAATATTAAATGGATTGTCTAGATTAAGTAGTCTCCGTCTGCTTGATGTTGGTTCTTGTGGTATTTCTTCACCGATTCTAGGCAGCCTACAGAACCTGTCTTTGATTGAACATGTTGATTTATCGTACAATGAGATTGTTGAGGAGATACCCAGATCATTAAGTAATCTTTGCAGCATCACTACCCTTAAGTTGCAATACAACAAATTTTATGGTAATGTGTCGGAGCTTCTTGATAGATTTTGTGAATGTGAGTTGCCTAAACTTGAGTTATTATCTCTTCGTGATAATCAACTGTTTGGTCAACTGCCAGAAAGACTAGGAAACTTGAAAAATCTGATCCAGATTAGGCTTGGTGACAATAACTTAACAGGGACCATACCAGATTCTATAGGAAGTTTGTCACTGTTGGATAACAATTCATTAACAGGTGTTCTGACTGAAAACAACTTTGCCAATCTAATGTCTTTGAAAACTTTGAGCGTTGGTGATAACAAGTTGGTGTTGAAGCTAAATGTTAACAATTGGATTCCGCCTTTCAAACTCCAAATGTTTGCATCACGTTCTTGCAATTTAGGCCCTCAATTTCCCTCATGGATTCAGTCGCAAACAGACTTGGAACACGTAGATATATCCAACGCAAGCATATCAGACACCATCCCGAATTGGCTTTGGACTACATTCTCTCGTATACAGTACTTGAATATATCCCATAACAACATTCAAGGAAAGTTGGGAGATGTTACTTTTTTCAGTCCTGGAGCAAGGCTTGATTTAAGTAACAACCATTTACATGGCATGTTACATGGTAATTTTAGTAGAGCAGGCTTGAATTTCCTGGATCTTTCTAACAATAATGTCTCAGGATCTCTAGAACAGTTCTTGTTGTGTTCTGGCATTCAAGAATCCCGAGCTTTACAATTTCTTAATCTCGCAAACAATAACATGTCAGGTGTTATACCAGATTGTTGGATGAATTTTCAATCTCTAATCATTCTGAACCTAGAGAAAAACCAATTTTCTGGGATAATCCCATCATCTCTAGGAAATATTTCTTCCTTATTATCACTGGATATGGATGCTAACAAGCTATCCGGTAACTTACCTCACTGGTTACTGAATTCCAGCAGCCTGATAGTCATCGAGCTTGCAGAAAATAAACTGATGGGAAAAATACCATCTTCAATAGGAAGAAATAATACAAGTCTGAGAGTTCTAAGTCTTCGATCTAACAAATTTGAAGGTAAAATCCCAGAAGAAATATGTCATCTCATTTCTCTTCAGATTTTGGATCTTGCTCATAATGATATGTCTGGGAACCTACCAGCATGCTTTACAAACTTATCTGTCATGTCTGGAAGAGAGACCTCAGAGCCGATTGTTCTGTACAACTTCGCATATACTTCCTCGTATGAAGCAACGGCATCGTTGGTGACAAAGGGAAATACTTATACGTATAGCACCATACTTTATCAAGTGACTTCATTAGACCTTTCTGATAACAAGTTTTCTGGGTCAATTCCTGATGAAGTTGTCGGACTTTTGGGCTTACGGTTCCTAAATCTGTCACACAATAATCTAACAGGAAGAATTCCAAACTTGTTCAATCAAATTGGAATGCTTGAATCGTTAGATCTGTCAAAGAACCATCTTAACGGAAGTATTCCTTTGAGCTTGGCACAGTTAACCGCTTTGAGTTGGTTGAACGTGTCATACAACAATCTTGTAGGAAGAATCCCAATAGGCCCCCAGCTTCAAACATTCAGTGAGTCCAGTTTCACCGGAAATGCACTTTGTGGGGATCCTCTTCCTGCATGTTCACCAAATAATGACGACGCCAAAGGGATTACCGACCAACATGATGAATCTAATGGCACTGATTGGATCCTAGTGATACTTACACTTGTTGGCATGGTTGTTGGCTTCTGGATCGTTTTTACACCATTGCTTGTAAGCAGACAATGGAGAATTGCATATTATCGTTTTCTTGAAGAAATCTGGTTCAAGCTTAAAAATTTCCTCTTTCTCCTGTTCCATAGTAAGTCTTGACCTTTATTTTACTTTTCTATTACGTTCTTTGTTTACATGTTAAGACTAATTTGAAGAAACTTTTGAAAAACATTTAGTTACATTCTCAATATTGTCAATTTAAGTATTGATACCATGAAGCAAGGTTTAAAAGATCGGAAACGAGTTTCGAGGCATTTTCCCTTCGCCTCACGAGGCGTAAGCCTCGAGGCGAAACGAGGCGTAAGGCCGAGGCGGTATTAATAAATAAATATAAAAATTATATATATTATAAAAATAATAATACTAACTAATTTCATCATCAAAATCATCAAAAACATACATAAAAAAGACATGAAATGCTTGAAATTGACATAAAAAGTCAAAAACATCAAAAACAACTATGAAAATCCAATGAGGCGCAGCCTTTCTTAGCGCCTCAGCCCCTCTGAGGCGCATATGCAGAAAAAACCCCATGAGGTGCGCCTTAGACTCGTTTTTTGGCCGTTTCGCCTCGAGGCGCGCCTTGAGGCGCACACCTCAAGCGTTTTTTAAAACCTTGCCATGAAGTTTTGAGAATATACATACATGCACAAACACACATCTAACCATATATAAACTTTGTTTCCAGGCCTCAATTTTGTGTTTTAAACTGAATTTTTGTGTTCGTATGTATGTTTGCTTGTGTGTGGTTTAAATATGGGTTTATATGAACATGATGTCGTGTTTCGCGTGCTAACAAGTACTATTTTTAACTATTTTTAGATATTTATTGGTTAATGGGTTTGGGTCTCCTTAAATTGAGTTTCGACCAGACAATAAGTGTTTAAAATAAAGCAAACATGAATGAGATATGTTTGCTAAAAGTCATTTGTTTGAAACGAAAACAGTTTCAAGAATTGGGTGGGAATCCTTTTACATCATAGGTGGGTGAAAAAACCTTAAACTTATTTATAGATAACAAGTTAATATACATGAGAATCTCATACTTGTATTTTAATCTGAGACCTATATGAGCATGCGCGATAGTGTGTGCATGCCCGCAACTTGCAGACATCTTCCTAAAGAATTCAGGAAAATGTGTACATTTTTATCAAGTTACTTCTATTAATAAGAAGAAATATAATACTATAAAATTCAGTGGCGGACACAGGATTGTTTTTCCTGGGGTACGGAAACTTTTTAAAGATTTTAGACCCCTAGCTATATAAATAAAAATTCAGTTCATAGCGGGTCGGGTCATGTAAAACAAGTAAGCATAAACAAACAAAGTTTCATAGCAGGTCGGATCAGATCGAGTCGGGTCGGGTCAATTTCAATTTTTAAACAATCAAACCCTAGTTCCCAACTTTAAACAATCAAACCCTAGTTCCCAACTTCCTATCACATTAACAAACAAAGTTTCAAGTAAAACAAGTAAACAACATAAAAAACCATCATAAGTAAAGTAACAACAAAAAAAAACATCAAAGTTCAAACCCTCCCTACTTCTATTTCTCTTAATCATTAAATAAAAGAACAAAAAAAAAAAAAAAAAAAAACTTATCTAGAACACACCTTGGTCTTTAATTAGAAAAATCTGGCGAAAAAAAGTAATTCAACCCCTTTCCTCTTGAGAAATCGCGCCATAACTTCCCTATTCATGGTTACTTCCTAATCCTATCACATACAAAACAAACAAGGATCTTCAAGTGTTCAACCATAGCCCATATTTCTTAATTTTCAATTTAAAAACTTGAATTTCAAGCCCTAGTAATTGTTGTTTACCAATCAAAAATCATATAAACAACCATGGGCGGACCTAGGTTATGCCCAAGGTGGGCGGGCGCACCCCTTGAAAAAAAAAATTTAGTGTATATTTTAGGCAAAAAACCCGACCGCACCCCTTGAAAATATGCTTGAGCCACTCATCCGCACCCCAAGCAAATAATTCCTGGGTCCGCCACATAATCATCCGACTAAAGACTAGAACAACCCAAAAAAAAAATCAAAACACATAAAATTTCAAACCATTTTAACATTTATATAACTCTATTTCTCTTGAAAAAATCACATAAAACATCAAAATAACTCAAATAAATGAAAGTACCTCTTTTAATTATAAGATTTCCGATGGAGTGATGGCCGGATTTTGGCGAATCCTGCGAGATAAGGCTGTCGACGTCGCTGCCCCCGGGGGGGGGGGGGGTTGTTGGTTGTTCGCTGGGGAGATCACAGGCGGGAGATGGTGACGAATTGGGTTGGGTTGTTTTGTATTAGTTGATTGGGTAGTGTTTAGTTTAATTTAATAAATAATATTTGGGCTTCAGTAATTGGGTTGGGTTTAATAAATATATCAGTGTTTAGAATTTCTTTTTTTTTTATATAAATTCCTGAGATTTCTTTTTTTCAATGGGGGCGGTTGAAATTTTTAAAGGGTGCGGTTCGGATTTTACGCGAAAAATAACACAAATCTTTTTTCAAGGGGTGTGGCCACCCACCCACGCTAAAGGGTGGGTCTGCCCCTGATAAAATTTCAGTAACAAGTATGTAAAAGTAATAATTTGAAACTCGAAAAAATGCATGGATTACAGGCGACAATTTGAACTATATATATTTCTTAGGGGCTGTTTGTTTACCTCTTAATGGTTCAGACCTCTTACTGGTTCAGCACTTAATGGTTCAGACTGTTTGTTTCAGGAGCAGATGTCTGAATGGTTAAGATTTATACAGAGTCTGAATGGTTAACACCTCTAATCCGAATTGGTCAGACATTTGTCTCTAAACGGTTAAGCATTATACAGTCTCTTAATGGTTCAGACCTCTTACTGGTTCAGCACTTAATGGTTCAGACCTCTTACGGTTCAGCACTTAACCATTCAGATGTTGCCAAACAGCCCCTTAATGGTTCAGACCTCTTAGTGGTTCAGTGGTTCAGCACTTAACCATTCAGATGTTGCCAAACAGCCCCTTAGTGTATATTAATTTTATACTTATCTCCTAGTCATTAGTCTTAACATTTGTTCTACAATTAATTAATACATTGGCTCGCAGGTCTCACTCACAAAGAGGGGTAGGTCCAATATCTAGATAGAGGGTACCTCAAAATCGAATCATTCATACAAGAGAAGATATAGATGCTACTGGTGTGTTTGTAATAATTTATTGTCCCCTTCTTTAGGATTTGTAATAACTATATATGGATTCTTACTTTCATACATGTATTGGTGAATTTCGGTGTTCTCTGCATATCCGATGTTTGTTTGCTTAAAATTTCGATCACTCAAAATTGTTTGCCGTTTTCATTGTTATCCTTAGATTTTGATTCAAGCTTTCTTATCAATGTTCAGATATGGAACAAGTTTCGATTTATTATCCTTTATTATTCTGTTCTTTCTTTCAATAAATTTTGTTGTTGTCTGTTTATAGTTTTTTTTTTTCTTGCTTGTTTGTTGAGTAAATACAACTTATTCAATAACTTATAAAAAATATTATAATTATTAAGAATTTAACGGGGTCTTCTCTCTCCAATCAGTCAAACAAAGAAAGGAATCCGATAAGTTCTTAAGCTTTCTTCCCAACTAATTCACCATTAGACCTTGTGTAATGGGGCCTTATATGGCGCCCAATTCAAAGATAGCGCCCCGCACACCGCGACGGGGGGCGTTATGGGGTAAAAATTTTCTCCTCCCGTTATATATTTCGCGGCGCCATGCTTGTTGTTTGTTTTCCCTCCACTCACACAGACATATATATATACATATATATCTATAATTTAAGGGTTTATTAATTAATTGGGTAATGATGAGGTAGGGGCGTTATGACTACGGGCTTAAATGCATAAGGCCCCATAACGCCCACACGCTGACGTGGCGCGCCACGTGTCGCATAACGCCCACAAAGGGGCGTTATGACTACGGATGGCCTTAGTTCAGTCGTGTGAGGATGAGAAGAAAACAATTTTCTATTTTGTCTCATAAAAGTCCCTCAACAACTTTTGAACATTAAAATCTCTTCACATGTTAAATTTGAACAAAATTATAACAAAAAAATTAAAACAACTTGGAAACGTTAAAGGTGTTCATCGGTTCTTTTTCGGTTTATTCAGTTATATGGTTTTATTTATATGTTTTGAAAATTTTTGAGTTAAACAAAAATCTAACCAAACCATACGAAATTTAAGTACGTCAAAACTAAATCATAAGCTGTGTTCGAATTCGGCTTGGTTTTCGGTTTCAACCGAATACAGCGAATTCATATTATTGGGTTTTTTTCGACTAAATTTTGAAGTATGGTTTACCTTGGTTATTCGATTTATCGGACAACATATAAACTGGATTCATTTTGTTTGGTTCGCATTTAATCCCATTTTTGTTCAATTTTGAGTTCTTATGTGCAGAAGATCTTAAGTCTCCCCCTTAACCTCTCGGGCAAACCAGCTTTTGTCTTAAATTTGAACTTTTTGATACAAAACTATATCATTGTCCTCTTTTTTGTTGTGTATATAATAACTATATATTTTTTAGAACGTTTTTTTAGAAACAATATATTATGTTAAAGAACTAATAAAGTGAAATCGCGCTACAGGGTGGGAGTTTAATTGATATAGGTTGACAAAACCCAAAATGAAAAGGTAAGAATGGCCATAGCATCGATATTGTATACCCAATAGAAGATGTCGATATGTATTTTACAACAAATGAGAATAACAAAAACGAATATCCGTAAGGCTTTTGATAGAACTGAAACTGGCACGGATGTTGTTCGGTAAAGAATGGCCATAGTACCGATATTGTAACGACTCAAAATTTGAAACATTTGTTAATACTAAAATAATGTGTTTAGTTATATATATTGTTTTGAATTAAGGAAAAAAACTCCAAACAAAGATTAAGAGCATTGATATCTTGTCCATCAAATTCTGTGAGAGGCTCCTCCAGATTATAGATAGTGGTTATGAGTGTAACGCCTCGTATCTTCGTATTTCTATTTTAAAAATGTTCGTATTCGTATTCTAATTTTAGAAACATTACATTCGTATTTTAATTGCAATCTCACAATTCGAGGCGTTAATCATAATAAAAATTCATATTTTATACATATTTTTTTTATTCACACAACCGATCATTTAAATACGTATTTATACACAAACCGACATAATTATACGTATAAATACTTATACGCACATCCTCAATACTTGAATTATACTTTTATACTTTTTATATACTCAATCTTATCTATACCTTATAATAAAACAAAACAAACTTATGCCATTTGTCTTATTCTTAAAAAACTTAATGCCACGTGTCATGTGATTGTATGTCTCAATATTGTTTTGAGCGGCAATGTATTGGATGTCTATTGATATCCATTTTTTCAGTTTCATTTTCACTCAAATAATGAAAGTTTCCATCCTTCTCTCATATTATCTAAAATAGTTGTACCAAGATCCGTATTCCATCTTTATCTATGATCATCTTCCAAAATATGAATGAGTTCCCAAATTTAAGGATCATTGGTTGCATAAACCCTAGATCTATAAATCCATACGTATTCAGTCTTTTCTTCACATCGATTCGGTTGTTAATCGATTTATCAATCATCCTCTGTTTCTTCACATCGATTTGGTTGTCAACCGATTTGTCAAGCATTATCTAAGGTACGATTCTTTAATCTGTATGCATATTTCTCTGTTCTTTAATCTGTATAAATTTGTAGGGGTTTTTTTTAATATGTTTTTGTATCAATGTCTGATTTTGTTTCGATTCCACTGAATAACATAAGTAAACATATGAATCTTTTGTGAATCTTCTGATTTGTTTCAATTTTTAGGGCACTTATACTAGGGATTTTTTTATCTTCACTTATTCTGATGTTGTATCAATTTTTAGGGTTTTTTTTAATATGTTTTTTTATCAATGTATGATTTTGTTTCGATTTCCACTTAATAACATAATTAAACATATGAATATTTTGTGAATCTTCTGATTTGTATCAATTTTTAGGGCACTTATATTAGGGAAACTTTATCTTCACTTATTCTGATGTTGTATCAAATTTTAGGGATTTTTTTGAATATGTTTTTGTATGAATGTCTGATTTTGTATCGATTTCCACTGAATAACATAAGTAAACATATGAATCTTTTGTGAAGCTTCTGTTTTGTATCAATTTTTAGGGCTGTTATATCCGGGCTTTCTTATCTTTACTTATTCGACTGAATGATAGACGTAAACATATGAATCTGTTATGAAGCTTCTTATTGTGAGCGAATTTATTTGGCCTTTATTTCTGACATTCAAATCTGAGTATTAGACACTCTGTTTATGTGATATTTAAGTGATTGTTTTATGTGATTTGTTAAATATGTTATTCGTAGCCAACTGTTCAGATTTACAAGTCTTATAAATATAAACATGTTGGAAATTGCTTTTATATAGGAAGTTGCCTTTACTTGGTCACTTCCCTTATCTCATAATAAATCTATAGACGTCCACATAGTGTAAGATTTAGTATCTTAAATATTTATATCACTGTTACGTATTGATTGCATTAGATACATGTTTAAAAAATTACTAAACAATTTTATTCTATGGTTTATAGAGTCTTGGCTCCAGCGTTTGTGAAGGTTATTTATGATGCTTCACCGTCATGTCTGGTAAATTTTTTATCTAAATTTATTCTTATTTGTGTTATTTTTAGAAAACTTATTGTTTCGTTAAATATTACAGCCGTTGCCGCCGTTTTACAATGATGGTGTTGGAAAATTAGGCTATCCTGTTGGGCCTGTGATGTTGAGAACAGGTTCTCAGCTCTGGCATGTTTACATCAAAGTGACGATTAGCGGATGCTTTATCATGGATGGATGGTCAAACATTTTTACGGATCTTGGAATTGAAGAGACATATTTTATTTTTTTTGAGGTCCTTGCTGATAACACAATTGATATCTACCATTTCAAGATTGACCGTGATTTGGATGTGAAAGATAAGTTTTATCATATAATGATGTTTCCAGAAGCGAAAAATCTGGTAACTTTTTAAATATTTGATTGGTTATGTTATGTTTATTATATACTTTTGTAGTTTATGTTTCAATTATTTGAGATATTTTTTAATTGTTTGCAGTGGTTGCCAAGAAAATTCATGGAACATAATTTCAATGAAGACCTTCTAGAAAATATTGTCACGATTCGTTATAGTCCTACTCAAGAAAGGACTGTAAAGATTAAAAAGTTGTGGAATATTCATTACTACATCCTTGACTTCTCACAGATTTCAACTGATTTGTCTTTGGTTAAGTGGGATGTTCTTGTGTTTCATAGAGTTGAAACTTACACATTTAATCTCATAGTTTTCCGTCTACACGATGATGGGTCGTTAGTTGCTGAAATGGGAATTCCAGTGCCTGAACAACAACCTATACCTGCAACAGAATATGAAGCAGAAAATGATATTGAAGAGGGAATACAACATGGCATGGCTGAGGATCACTTTCCGCTTGAAGATGTTAATGTTGACAATCATGTTAATGTTGACAATCAAGTATCTGACGATGAAGACCAGTCTGTTCAAGGGAACCCGCCTCTACCCGTTGACGAAGTGTATGAGATTGAGTGGGTCCTTACTTACCGATTTGTAAGTCAGTCGTAATCTAACATAAGTTGATTTTTACTGATTATTTTTAATTGTGAATATTGTCAGTTACATTGTCACTTATACCTATTTTTTTAAATGTGATGTAGCATTTCCCACAACGTTTTGTTGAGAATGTGCCGTTAGTTGATGTTCAAGCGATGACCGTTCAGACTATGAATGGTGTTTCTTTAGTTTTGGAAATGCATTCTGAGCGTGCACATGGTGGACCAAGGTATGCTTTTAGAGGCTGGGAGAGATTTATGCGTGAAGTTGGTTTGGTTAGTGGTCGTGCGTATTTGCTGCGTTATGAAAGGAACAATGGAGTTTTGGTAATTTCGGAGGTCATATAACCATTTTTTCAAAACCGATACAAGTGAAGATGAAGTATCATCCCTTTTTTATATCCAAACTACTATGTTTTTAAGTTATTTTCTACTAGGTACTACGTTTTGAAGGGTGTCACTTTATGTTTTCAACACGATAACGGTTGTTTTGAGTATGAATAGACTATGTTTTTTGTTTTAAATTTTCACATGTGTTTGATTTGAAATGCAATGGTTTTTATTGGTTGTTTACCATGTTATAATCACCTTTCATATTGTTGTTGTTTACCTTATATATATTTATAATGTATAATGTATAGATGCATCCCATATACAATTGTAATGTACTATCTTTTTAGTTATTTTCTACTTGGTACTACGTTTAAAGGATGTAACCTTTGTTACCATGTTATAATCACCTTTCATATTGTTGTTGTTTACCTTATATATATTTATAATGTATAATGTATAGATGCATCCCATATACAATTGTAATGTACTCTCTTTTTAGTTATTTTCTACTTGGTACTACGTTTTAAAGGATGTCACCTTTGTTAACAGTTGTTTGATTATGAATAGACAAGTTTTTTTCCTGTTTACCATGTTATAACTAGATGTTATTGCTTTCACTGCAACATTATTTGCATTTAATTTCAAATTGAGTCAGACTTGGGGAAGCCACTCACCCGACTTAAACCTCTTGAGTGACTTCTAATTTAGCCCGGGAAGCAGTTAACATTAAATTCCATTGGTAGAACTTAGAAAGTGATGAGTACCTTTTATAATATCCTAACTTACGTTAATTTTGAATTTTGTTTGTTGCTTACAAAATAGTTCGGAGGCTATTCCTGAGTTATTAAAGACATTTAACGTAAAGATCAGAAAGTATTGTGATATAACTGCTGTTTTGCGCATATGATGGACTGGAACGGGCATTGTTTAGAAGGTAATTTATGTCTAAATCTTATATCCGTGTAACTCCTATAATGAAATTATTGTTAAAATTGGTAATGTGCTCCATTTTGCTAATGGGCTCCTTTTTTAAGGGTTATACACATCAGGCGCCTAAAAGTACAACACAAAACACAGTGCGCCGACATATCTAAAAGTTATTATGTTTTGGTTAAATGATATTTGTTATTACATCCAAACATAAGCACAATTTACTGCCAATACACGGTAATGATTTTATTCGAATTCCTATTATTATTTATAATATAAAGAATTGTATATCCAAACTTTAAAACCATATTCTAAAAATGATATAAATAGGATTAAAAAATTGTGCTTATGTTTTGATTAAACAGTGTCTTTAGACAAAGACCTCTTGGATAGATATTCTATAGTACTTTAATTTTATAAATTTTTATTTATAACAGAAAAAGTTAAAGTATTATATAATTCTATATATTAATATATGGAAAGCGGTATTTAAGCATGTTATTTAAAGAATTTATTCAATTCTAATCACTACCCTAAATAATTCAATTATGTCATATCAATCAAATAAACTAAAATTATAAGTTATCACGGTATTTTGGTCAATGATTTTAAATGAATTTTGAAGGTATTAGTAATTTATATAAATCACTTCCTTAAATATGTAAATCATTTCATTTATTTTTACGCATGGTCAGTTGTATGTGGCTTTATCAAGGGTAAAATCCAGAGACGGAGTCAAATTGCTTATATTAGACAAGAATGGCAAACCTACCGATAAAACATCAAATGTTGTTTATAAGGAAGTGTTTAACAAATTGTGAACTTTGTCTTCTTTGTTTGTTTTCAATTACGTGTAATGTTGATAAAGATGTTCGTAGTTCAACGTTTATTTAATTAAGATGTTTACTTAGATGGTGTTGAATAATATTAATTATTGTTGGTCCACCCGTGTAACACACGGGTACTTAGACTAGTATATATAATAAATAAAAATATTTGGGCTGATGTGGCAGCTTCTCGTGCAACCTCAGCTTAGTTAGGGCGGGAAAAATAGCGGGTCACTTTTACTTTTATATGGATCTTCCGCGGTGCATGTTATGACCCGAGTATATAATTGATAAAAAAACCTAAATCCCTCATTCGTTTCGGTCTTCCAACCTAAATCGCAGACACCTCCTTTAGAAAACCCTAGATTTCCCATTGTTCATCATTCTCCTTCTGCTTCAACCTCTTTAATCCATCAATCTCTACAACACAATTGATTCAACCATCAGGTACGCTCTCAATATTGCTCATTTTCTTGATTTGAAACCCTATGGTGTACGCAAACGCATTTTCTCAATTTGAAACCCTGTCGAAAACATTCCTTTGTTTGAATTTGACCATCGTTCATACTTCGGCCAAGTCTCGCCGGCATCAATCGTGCAAGGATTCCAGATAACACTTAGTCGTCCCTTCATCTTAATAAAAAAAACTCTATGCTTTTGATCTTTCACTGTAACCACCTAAAATGAATTTTCGTGAATAGAAGGGGGGGGGGGGATGGGGTTTTACATGGGAATATGATATTGTAACCCAAGTTGGTGTGGCTTTATCTATACAATTTGTGTAAATTTTGTTTTTATATAAATCATTCTAAGGTTCTGCTTGATATGTATGTTCAAAATCAGTATATATACTTGATATAAAGTTTCAATCTTTTTTTAGTTAATATAAATACATTTTATTTCAGTTTGGCTACCTTGACTTGGAGTTGCATAGTAAGTATGTTCATATTGCTTTAGAAGGACAACCTACTATTGTCGTGGATGATTTATTTGTTGTGGATCACTTCATTCTAAACGCACAGACAACAAGGGTAGCACCGCTATTCATATAGCTACCGGGAACTGTCGATCAAAGGTATTGCGAAAGAACTCGGTGATACGTTTTTTTCATTTTGTTTCTTATGCCATCTTTGATCTTATTACGTTTTAAATCGTAAACTTAGAGGTGGTGAAATGGATCGGTTTACATTTATTAGGTAAATGGGTCAAAACAAGTTCATGCCAAAATGTGCCTTTATTATCATAACAACTAAGTTGTGTAGATACTCTTACTTATCTTAATTATGTTATTTCATATTGTTGAACACTTATGCTAGCTAAGTAAAAACTCAGTAGAAGTTTGTTTAACTTGCATCTTTTTGTAGTTGGAGAGGATTAAATTCATGTGCATACTATATAATATGTTTTTTAATCTTCTGTTTCAGGTTTTTCCTGCTGATTAATCGTGACCTCCAAGTAACCGATAGCTTTACATTCATCATGTTGGTCGATTTGGTCCTTTTGGACGAAAGGTAAATAAGAACTATTTTCTTTAAACCATCTTTATTAAGTATTTTATTTTTACTTCCAAACTGAATTGCTTTTTTAAAAAAGCTGGATTAAAAGATTTTTTTTATGATTCAATGTCTATGACAATCATATGTCCAACATGTAGTGGAGACTAAAATAATCTAATTAATTTTTTGATGTGGTTTTACTTAGATTTCTGTTAGTCATGCCACAATAGGTTGATCCACTATTAGTTAGCTTTGGGGCATAGCTTGACCCGCGAAAACCCCTTTGAATCACTATCTCACTGGGTTGCTGGTTGATGATCGGCTCAATGGACTTCGCATTTGGTGGTAAGACTTTTTTCATCAAGAACACTCCATTTTTTGTGAGAATGGTGAGAAAAAATCTTCACAAAATTGTGAACAAATTTTACCCACATGAACATTTGTATAACTTCTATTTTCCATTTAGTTACTTTTCACAAACAAAAGGTGTTGGTGAGAGTTGGTTATGCAATCAATTTCTTTTCGTTGAGAAGGTATTCGATATTTTGTACAAAATTTAGTATCTTTTTCCCAAGTTACTCTCTGTTTTCTACATAGAAGTTGTTTTGAAATGTAACCTTGAATTTGGGTTTGTTGTTTTCTTGTAAAGGATGATGATTTGAATGACGACTTGCTAGAAGATCATTTAACATTTAGCAATGCAGCTGAAAAAAAAAAGGTTAATGTTCTTTTGTTTGTGTAGTTAATTTTATATTGGTTTGCCAGCTAAGCCACCCCTAGGAGGTGTAGGGTTAATTAAGTAAGAAAAATATGTTCTAAGACATCTTATGAAATTATACTTCTTTGGTTTGACCACTTTTTTATTTTTTACACATTACTACACATGATTGCAAAATAAGTCAACACATCATACTGTCATGCATACCCACATGTTCCAGCCTTATCTCATCTTACATGTATCCTAACTCAAAAAATATTGTTCCATTTGTTGATGCAGATTTTGTGTCCGATGCTTGTCGAATAGATTAGTTTTATTTTACGCTGAATTTGTAATAGTTAGTGAAACGGTCTATCGAACGTGTATAGACCCGCTCGTTTGAAGTGGTCAAACGAGAGGGTTATTCGGTTGACCGTGTGTGTTTGCAAGACAAGGGGTGTGACTATAAATAGAAAACCCTTGCCATTTGCAACACAAGGAGAGTTTAGGAGGTTTGAGACCTCACCGGGAGAGATCACCACTTGGTCTCTCCCCGGATGTATAGTTCTTTGGTATTGGTTCGGTTATCATGTAATCGGGCCGATTTGTAATGTTTTACTACCGGATTAATACAAAGTTGTTTGTTTATCATGTCTAATCTCTCCCGTCTTGAACCGATCTCACAAGAATCACGGTTTCGGTCCCGAAACACGGTCCTACAATTGGTATCAGAGCCATGGTGCCCGATTTAGTAAATCTAACCGTTTACTAAGTCACATGTGCTCTAGATCTGTGATTTTAGTGATTTTTGTTCAAGAAGAAAAGTTGGGTGAAAATGAGAAAAACTCAGATCTGGACCCGAATATTCAGATCTGTGCTGAAACAAGTGTTCGGTTTTATGTTTTTCACCTATATAATCAAGTTATCATCATCAAAATATCAAAAATACAGTGTTTTCGTCCAGATCTGCATAAGAACAGTCGCTGTGTTCTTGATGTTCTTGGCGGCTGCTTAAAGAAACTAGGGTTTCTTCATACCCCGAAAGATGAAAAACGTGCTCGAAAGATGATCCTCGAAAGATACCAGGATGTGTGTATCGAAAGATGATCCTTCGAAAGATGATCCTTCGAAAGATGATCCTTCGAAAGATGATGTGTGTATCGAAAGATGATCCTTCGAAAGATGATCCTCGAGATATACCAGATGTATCGAAGAAGAAGAAGGGTCTGTATATCGAAGAAGAAGAGGATTGAAAGTCTGATGTTGTCGGCTGAAGTATATTAACTTGAAAGATAAAGGAGCTGCTGCTGATTGTTCATCATCGAAGAAGAAGACCAGATTGTTCTTCGAGAGTGGACTTGAAAGATGAAATTGTTGACTGAAATTTGTTGAATGATTGTGGATGTCGGCTGTTTGTTTGTCTGGTTTGGGATGAAGTGTAAATCGCAGAAAGAAAGAAGGGTAAATGGCTGCACACATGTTTTTTTTGGGGATAAAGTTTGTCTGGGTTATCAAAGAATAAAAGATGGCGGCTGATTATAGTTTGGTCAAAAGGGTTTTGAGTGCACATGGGCTCAGTATGTTTGTTGGGCCACACGTTTTAATTATTTTGGGATCCACCAGACAAAAGTTGGATATAGCTTTTGGTCTAACATTTGAGGATGGGCCGATCAGATTGGGCCTGCATGAATGAGTACTTTTAGTTGAATAAGATTGGGCCTGTGATTCTCGTACTAAGTCACATAAGTTGACTTCATTAAAGCTTTTGACTTCTTTTCTTATGTCTTGGGCCCCAGATTTGTAGTAACAGTAGATGGGATGCGACATGTGTTGGACCTGGTGAAGTGAAATCTTTTGGGTTGCAAAGTGGGGTCGGGTGTTCGCAATATTTACTTGAACCGCGCTTCGACATGTCAACGTCAAATTTGTACGGGTTCGAGAGCGCGCGGGATGATGCGGCATGATAAAAAAAAAAAAAAATTAAAATTAGTGGTGATGGAATGTTGATCAGTTTCAGGTCGGGTGTTTGTGAAGATTATTTGAACCGGGCTTCCAAATCTCAACATCAAATTCGTACGAATTCGGGAGCGCGCGAAATGATGAAGATGATGAAAACTTGATTATTTGAAAAATGTGGGGTAGTCACGGTTACCGATGCAAATGTCAAAAATGGTGACGCGACTATTATGGGCCAAAAACCAAAAACAGAACGGTATGTTCACTTCCGCACGTCAATGTTTATGATTGTTATCGGTTATTCGTAAATGTTCGAAAGCATTTTGTTTATTGTCATATTCTCGCATTTGAAAACGAACGTATGAACCTGGAACGTCAATACCGGTCCTAACGAGTTCACAAAGTCTTTGGAGGGATACAAGTCGGATCCTACGGGGTACTAGGCGAAATTTCCTTATCAACTAGAATATGCAACGAATAAATCTTTTTGTTTATTGTCATATTCTCGCATTTGGTAACGAATGAATGAACCTAGAATGTCAATACCGGTCCTAACGAGTTCACAAAGTCTTTGGAGGGATACAAGTCGGATCCTACGGGGTACCAGGGGACGTTCTTATTCAACTAGAATATGCAAAGAAGAAAGTCGTTTTCGTGATTTTTCGGAACCGAGAACATTCAATAAAGATTGACGACAGTTCCGCTCAGTGGAGGGAATTGGTGAACATTTGACGACAGTTTCTTTGAAGTGGAAAGAATCTGTTAAGGTTTAGAGATCTTACCAAAGAAATAGGGGGAATAAAAATTTTCATATGTTGAATTTCTTCGGTAAATTTCTAAACGCAATCACAGGTGGTAGAGTTTGTGATTTTCTGGTGATACTAACGGTTCGGCGTGGAATGTTTTGCACATACACATATTTGAGGATTTTAATTAATTCTCCAGCCAGCGTGAAGGGTTTTTGCACGGAAAAATACAGGTTTCTAAAGTCTACAGTAGTTACAAAAGCGCTGTTCACTGAAGACCTGGGGAATCTTAATGAAAGCTGATAGTTCAAGGCTGAAGACCTGCAGGATTCGGTTTTGGGTTTGATGTTTCTTTGGGATTTTACAGGGATCTGGGGGTAACTCAATTCGTTGAGTTTGCAAACGATGTACTTGGTCTAGCTGACTTCCTGAGTACTGATGCTGAAGATCCGTAGTGCATTACGTGGTCAACTTCACAAAGGCGAGACAATGAGATCTGGATGTAGTTCAACTAAGCATGCTGGTTGAGCTTGCAAGGGATACACTTGGTCTAGCTGACTTTCCTGAGTGTTGATGCTGAAGATTAAAGTGCATTACTTGGTCGATTCCACAAAGACGGTTTACAGAAGACAGTTCACCAGAAATCTCTATCAATGTAGTATGCTTGTATGAAATAGAGTTCTTATGAAAAGATCAAGACTTGATGCAGTTCTTAAAGATTGGAACCCTTATCAAATGCCGGTTGGAGTATTGGAAGATCAGCGGAAGATCGGTCAATTGAGGAAATTGCACAACACCCAACACGGATACGCGTACTTTAAGGGGGAAATATTATACAAGGAGCATCAAGATACTACTTACTTGGATCATCGGTCAAGGGGGAATTTGTTAACACAGAGAAGATGAATACTTGACTGAAGATCGATTGCAGTTGCATTTTCAGCATTCGACAGCAACGGACAAGGGGGAATTTGTTGATGCAGATTTTGTGTCCGATGCTTGTCGAATAGATTAGTTTTATTTTACGCTGAATTTGTAATAGTTAGTGAAACGGTCTATCGAACGTGTATAGACCCGCTCGTTTGAAGTGGTCAAACGAGAGGGTTATTCGGTTGACCGTGTGTGTTTGCAAGACAAGGGGTGTGACTATAAATAGAAAACCCTTGCCATTTGCAACACAAGGAGAGTTTAGGAGGTTTGAGACCTCACCGGGAGAGATCACCACTTGGTCTCTCCCCGGATGTATACTTCTTTGGTATTGGTTCGGTTATCATGTAATCGGGCCGATTTGTAATGTTTTACTACCGGATTAATACAAAGTTGTTTGTTTATCATGTCTAATCTCTCCCGTCTTGAACCGATCTCACAAGAATCACGGTTTCGGTCCCGAAACACGGTCCTACACCATTATATAATGCTTTGTGTGACAATGGTGTTATTTGGGCTGTCTTTTGCTAAATATATAATCCTAGATCTCAAGCATAGTCCCTATGAAAGTGATAAGTTTAATTCCCATGGTCCAGTCATTCGTCAGATTTGTTTGTTCTCTTCAAGTATTTTTTTTTTCGATGTATAAGGAAAAGATGAATGCGGATGGGGAGTTAGTAGGCAAGGGATTGTTATTTTATTGGTTTGAAGGATGGGTGATGAAATTTTGGCATAACTTTGGCTTTTACTGATGTGTAGATTGAATGTGATAGTGTTTCTACAACACTTTTTCCCATACACTTTCTCATACTCTACTCGCCGATTGCGTTTTCTTAGTATCTCATGATTGTTTACTAGCCAGTATGTTTTCAGTATATTCCGGTACAGTTTTTACTTTCAACAATCATCATGGGTACGCTAATATTACTAATTTTAATGAAATTGTTTTAGATTATCCTCTTTTACTTGCGATAACGATCCAACATGCTCCAATATCCTAATTTCTAATTGTTTTTTTTTTCGTCAGCTAATAATATACAGGCCTTGGTTGATTCTTGCTTCAAAAGAATTGGTGGAACTTTACTTAGAAGTGATAGTGGGTTAGAGACCCTGTAAATGTTGATGAATGGACTTAGACCAAGACGCTCATGAATGTGTTGCGGGCATGGTGATTGCTGAGGCTAAGGATAAACAGACCTGGAGTAATAATTGGGGGTGGGTTTTTCACCGAAAAACATACGGTTGGAGATCGTGGTGTTAGGTAACCAGCCTAGCCTGATGGTATTAAGCAGTTTGTTTGGGGGCTCCTTTGAAGGCGAATTACTTAGCTGGAGAGCGGAAAATGGTAACTTAGCTTCAAAGGAGGCTTTGATTGACTGAGGTATCTGTATTCAGAATATTCAGTGTGGGGTGTGACCTGTCCATGGAAACGAGTGACCATATCTTTTTGAATTATATGATTTCTCTAAGAGACACTCATACTTCAAGTGTTAAAGGCAGACAATCGCACATACGAGTTTTATCGAATTCAGTGAAAACAATACGAGTTTGATTGAATTCAGTGAAAACAATATAAATAATTTGATTAATATAACTAAAATCCCGAGTCAGCCTTTGGTACCGCATAGTAGCATAGTATGGACACCGAAGTTTAATTTATTTAATAACGTTTGAAAACATGTCTTTTCATTTTATTCAACGACATAATTCGATTAATATAAATTAATTTTACCTGCCCGGGAAGCAGTCCAATTTTGACATTATTATTTGACGTTTATCTACTTTTGAATCCACGACACGAATCCGCGGAACTTTTTGCTTATAGAATGCTCCAAAAACAAGGTATGCACTTTGTGATTAACTTACCTAATACGTCACATTATTTAAGTTATTTAAAGTATACACTTTGAGTATTTAAAATTATTTTTTGCTGCCCGGGAAGCAATCCCGGGTGATAACCTAGTTACATAATATATACTCAAGAAATACCAAGAAATATACCAATCATCTTTCCATCTCCTTCAATCACCTTTCCACCTCCTTCAATCACCTTTTCCACCTCCTCCAATCATCTTTCCACCTCATCAATCATCTTCCACTTTTTTTAACCAATCACATTTCACCCTTTTCCACCTTCTCTACCTATAAATACCAACCTCCTTCTACCATTTTCTTCACACCATTCTTCTCTCAATCTTCTCAATCTTCTCTTAATCTCTCTAAATCAAGAATTCTAAGAATTCTAAAAGAACACTAAGTGTTCTAACCTTTCTCCTCTTAATCTCTCTAATTCTCTTAAAATCTTCCAAGCAAGGAAGAGAACTCGAAGAGTTCTAAATAAAAGTGTTCTAAGGAAGCTTTGAACCTCCAACTCTTCACGGGATTACCAAAGGAACAACTTTGAGAAACCGTTAGTACACTCGACCCATTTACATTTTAAACCACTTTTGGGTTGTAACATGTTACCATACAACAATTACACTTACACACACTTAAACTTACTTTGCGAACTCAATCCGATATACATGCTACTTGTTATGCTAGATAATACATGCTTTATGCCATTACTATGTTATACCCTCGCTTAACAATTATAGCGCTATAGGAGTAGCACACCACCCGATGGGGGTTTGTTAAGTCAATATACTATACGGTCTCGTCACTTTTGTGGCGAGGGATGCTAAATACTAGTGGACACTTTGGGTTTAGACGTAATGTCATGCATGCTAGTTACCTTGTATACAAATTGCCATGTGGATTCGAGTAAAATGCTTTATACTTATGCTATACTATTTAAACCTTGTGCACTCGCCTTTGCTTTTGCATTGAACTTTATTTTAACATGTTACAGGTTAAGGATGATGATGCTATGAAATGAGGTAGCAATGATGCTTAGATACACATTTAGACGTCTTAGGTTTAAAATGTTGTATCAATTTGTTATGTGGTTATGTACTTTTCGTTGAACTTGTTGTTATTTGAGATTTCTATGTAATGTTGACAATTGATGTTTGGAATGAAAATGGTTAATTTAAATAGTGACACAAATAGTGTTATGAAGTCTCTTGCAATCTATTTCGTCTCACTTCGATGTTTCCGCCATCGGTTGGGGTGTGACAGATTGGTATCAGAGCCATACCTATAGGGAATTAGGAAAATTGACATGCTTTTGACCTAGTCTATAGTTAAGCACCAAAATTTGACCATACTTGTTGCACATGCTACTTTTATGAAATATCTTTACATGTTATTCTTGAAATGTCTCCTACGTGTTATTTTCTTAAAATGCTTTATGTGCCTATACTTATTATTATTTTGAACATACGTCTTTTACTCATTTATACTAAATTCGAATCCACTTATAATACAAAAACGAGACGACTTCACCAAAATAGGCGTGAAACCCACAATTTGGTGAAAGACTCTCAACCCACCTATTCTTTTACACGAAATTCGCCACCAAGCCAGGAGTGACATCCATATCTTGATGGGAATTTCCACTTCATATTCTAGTGGATCTCTGTTGACGACTTGAGATTTTATCTTGTTTCGTTCAATAAACCACATTTTGGGGACGAAATTGTCAAGCTAGGATTGACATCCACACCTTGATGACTGGTTCCACTCCTCGATTTTCAATCTCGCCAAAGTTTCAAATTTTCGATCAAATGGAAACGTGTAGTAACTGGAAGGGTAAGTACCGGTAGTCGGGACGTCATGTCTAGGCTGGCAATTCGTACAAATCCAAAGTAATGGACCCGTTTGCCTACCTGGGGACTATCTATGAGAGTACAAAATACCTATAGGCCAAAGCATGTTTCCCTAATTCGAAAGGACTTTTGATTTATTTCGGTTTAGTCAAAGTTCCATTTTGGAACAATCCAAGTTTTAATCAAACCTACGTTTTAAGTTTGTAATTTTGCAAACTACAAGTTTAGGGTCCTTTGTATCATTTTTGAAACTTATTTATAAAAGAAATAAATATATTTGATTGTGATTTTAAAGTCCAGGGTTCAAATGGTCATTTTCTTAAACTTAAACTGTAGGGACCAAAACTGTTATTTTTAAACTTATATAAACTGAAAACCCTAACTGTGTATATATGAATTTAAATATCAATATCTAACAGCTCTGTACAGAGGATAAACTGGTTAAGGCGTTACGGTTCTAAACGAGAGGTCACGAGTTCGAATCCCACAAGGGCCGGTTCTTTAAAGAAGACCCCCTTTTTGTGCAATTTTTGAATATTTACACTTTAACCCCGTCAGCGTCAGTTAGTTAAGTTAATGTTAGTCAAAGGACCGTCGTTGTAATTGAATGTTGTATTGGTTTAAAAACAAAAAGAAGGGAGACAGCAGGTATCGAACCTGAGTCTACCCGGATCAAGTCGCGCATAACAACCCCTACACCAACATCCTGATATTGTTCCAACATCATATCTTATAAATGTTAAATGAGCAAAAAATTTCGATGTCGTTTTCATCTTTGCCGCCAAGAACAGAATCGCCGACAAACTCTATTTCCTTTCACACCGATTTTCGGTGATTGATTTGATTAGCGCGTTTCCTTCTCTAACTCAATCATGAACCTAGACTTTTGGTAGCACACATACAGCTCATCATAAATCATTTCCGTACTTTACGAGATTTGTAAAAGATATAAAAACTGAACCGTTCTACTTCCTCACATCACCACAACACCCTCTTAAACTCCATTCTTTTCGTATCACTCACACACTCGTCGGAGACCGGAGTCTTCGCCGGAGAAGCAAGCTCATCGGAGAAACTCACTACTCGAGCTAATCTACACAAGAACTACAACTTCTGATATAATCCAACACATACCCAAAATAACCCATACCCAAACTTTTCTTAGTTCAACAAAACCCAATATTCAAATGGCAAATTTCTCAGTAGCATATGCTGAATCTTCAAATGCAGCAAAAATTCATCCATTCCTTCGGTTTATTGAATTACCCACTCGAGAGAGGCATCGAAAACTCAAGAATCTTGAAGTTCTTACTGTTAGCGGTATCGATTGGCATCGAATGGGAATGTTTGATCCCAGTGGTTTACTAGCAAGATTACTACCACATAATACGCTCTGGCGCCGTTTCTTCGACTTCCTAGAACCATCATATGATGAACTGGTATTTGAGTTCTTGTCCACTTTCTATTTCAAATATAATAAAAGTCTTACAAATGAATCCATTCATTTTCGACTTTGTGGACAACCTCATACTATGTCATTAACATAATTCGCAGTTCATCTGGGCATATATACAGATGAAGAAGTTAAACAACCCATTTTTACGGAGGCATCAACCTCTTATTCCTCCGCGGAAATGACAGAATATTGGCGATGCCATTCATCAAAAGAATGGTGTGGCAACAATAATTCTATGAACTTCACAGACCCTCGTTATCGATATATGCACCGTGTTTTAGCCAACACTATCACGGGGCGCAAGTATAATCAACAAAGGGTTAGTTCAACCGAACTTTTCCATCTGCATAGTATTTTTGAGCAAGTTCCTTGTAATATTGCCCACGAACTTGCTGCATATTTTTTTAGTCAACAAACAAATCCTCTGAGAAGTCTCATGGGAGGGTCTTACATTACAAAAATAGCAAAATCATTAGGTGTCTTAAGTGATCAGATTATCCAAGGATTATCTCCACCAAAGGCACCTGGGATTGTAAATTTTAACACCATTAGGCTAACCCCTGTTCATATTTATACACCAACTCAACCATTCCAGTCGGAGGGAGCTCCAGTTATCTTAGAAAGTACCTCCACACAAAATTTACAACAATCATTGTTGCAGCTTCCTCAACCGTCTTTTTATCGATTTGATATGCAACCACAGCGGCCATACATACAAGAACATATTACAACTAACCTATCCCAACCATTAACACAGAACGTCTTACCAAGCTTCTCACCATTAGTTTTCGAGGAGGATTCAACGATGCAAGAAACTTATGAAAACGTGATGATCCAAGAACAGTTAGCATCGGAATCATTTTTGCAACCACCATTACAGCCACAGTTTTTCCAGTCACTATTAAACGAAGTAGAACAACAACTGCCACCAACTGATATAGCAGGCCCAAGTACGGTGCCTCAAATGAATCTACCTCCAGATTCAATGGGAGTTGAAGTGACTAGGTTAAACGATCAGGTTCGAAATTTGTCTCAACAAATAAAAGGGCTGACAGAAAGAAATAAATGGTTGGAAGACAGGCTAAGATAATTAGCTGCTCGGATGCAACTGACTCTACCACCTCCACCACCTTATAGTTCTGAGTCTGAATTTGATTCATTACATGATTTATTTCAAATGTAAACTTGTTCACATCATAATAGACCATCAAAAATTTTTTTTGATTAAATTGTTCAATACATACATTCTATTGTATTTTGTGTTTTACCTACAAGTAATACATATATGATCATAAATATGAAGTTTATGAATCATAATCAGTTAGCACGACCAGTTAGACCACACTGAGTAAATGATAAGGTGAAATGTATTAAAGAACTAACAGATCCTCCCAGACGATTATCGTCCGTATTTACATGCCCAACCTTTTGAACACCATTACATGCCTAAATTTGTTATGTTTCAATTAATACTATATACGCAATCATTAGTATTCATACTCACACTCATACTCATAACAATACATTTTATACTTATGCTCGTATTTATATTTATATTCATACGTTTCATGCTTATACTTATATTCATACGTTTCATGCTTATACGTATACTCATACTACTCATACGTTTTATGTCTATGCTCATACTTACGTGAATAATCATACCTAAACTTATATTTATGCTCACACTTTCATTCATACTCAGGATTCATACATTCGTACCCGTACGCGAGTGGAATCCGAAGAATTTGCTTACGTGAGTCCTATACATACTTAAGCACGGACTTGCTTATATACTAAACTTCTATACGTACACATTCTTTTTTTTTTAATTAGGTATACCCTGATTCATACCCAACTAGTACAAGATTTGCGAATCATGAGACGATCAAAATAATCGTGGGTGCACACGGGATTATAGTGATTGGCTCATGAGAACCATAGAGTGTACTACTGTGTATGGTAAGACACGGAACGTAACATGACACCGAATAACGAAATGGACGTCACATGGTCAAAACATGGTGGATACGCCGCTGGTACTTCCTATATATAAGTGTTTTCATCATGTTACCAAACTTTCTTAAAATGTGCCATGGGAAATTCGGTGTTTTGCAGACCTACTTAGACCTAATACATGAACTTTAGACAACTCACAAACACATTATATCCAATTATCCGCGACGAGACCTTATTCTTAACGCACTATTTTTGCACTACTTATGTCATTCTTAAACTCGCATTCGTTCGTTTACTTTTATACGCACCTTATTCTCCGTCATTCTTTGTCTTTTATACAAACCTCGTTTACAAATCAATCGGTTTAAACGTTCAAATACTAAAATACTTTCTCACTTAAAAACTATGTTCCATTCCTTATTTATGCGCAAACATACTTAGTTGGCCGTTACTTCCAAAACCGCTTTATTTAAAAATACCTAACCTTCTCGTTTCTCACCGATAAACAATTCATCTACATAATTGAGATTTATTGATACTCTTTAAAACAAATGAAACTTTTCATGCGAACTACCGTGTGACCACACTACGAACCGTTTTGCACAAAAATTTTCATTCGTAGAAAACATATTTTAACTAAATCTTCGTTAGTTATTCAAGCTTGTTTAAACTCGATTGTCTATACACACACATACGTGTTTTTACTTATGTTTAACATCTCAACTCATTTTGGTCAAACGAAACCTTTTTACAAACCTATCTTTTTCGTTCCTCAAAACTTCATACTTTTCAAAACATCTCAAACTTCCAAGTCTCGATGTTAGGCAATCATTCTTTTAGCCAAAAAATGCTTTTCTCCAAGGTCTTCCTCTTGAATAAATTTCGGGACGAAATTTCCTAAAGTAGGGGAGACTGTAACGCCTCGTATCTTCGTATTTCTATTTTAAAAATGTTCGTATTCTTATTCTAATTTTAGAAACATTACATTCGTATTTTAATTGCAATCTCACAATTCGAGGCGTTAATCATAATAAAAATTCATATTTTATACATATTTTTTTTATTCACACAACCGATCATTTAAATACGTATTTATACACAAACCGACATAATTATACGTATAAATACTTATACGCACATCCTCAATACTTGAATTATACTTTTATACTTTTTATATACTCAATTACATAATATATACTCAAGAAATACCA
Source organism: Helianthus tuberosus (assembly GCA_030545235.1). Classification (NCBI taxonomy): domain Eukaryota; kingdom Viridiplantae; phylum Streptophyta; class Magnoliopsida; order Asterales; family Asteraceae; genus Helianthus; species Helianthus tuberosus. The sequence continues at coordinate 5,586,513 of CM060397.1, read as the reverse complement.
AGAAATATACCAATCATCATTCCATCTCCTTCAATCACCTTTTCCACCTCCTTCAATCACCTTTTCCACCTCCTCCAATCATCTTTCCACCTCATCAATCCTCTTCCACTTTTTTTAACCAATCACATTTCACCCTTTTCCACCTTCTCTACCTATAAATACCAAACTCCTTCTACCATTTTCTTCACACCATTCTTCTCTCAATCTTCTCTTAATCTCTCTAAATCAAGAATTCTAAGAATTCTAAAAGAACACTAAGTGTTCTAACCTTTCTCCTCTTAATCTCTCTAATTCTCTTAAAATCTTCCAAGCAAGGAAGAGAACTCGAAGAGTTCTAAATAAAAGTGTTCTAAGGAAGCTTTGAACCTCCAACTCTTCACGGGATTACCAAAGGAACAACTTTGAGAAACCGTGAGTACACTCGACCCATTTACATTTTAAATCACTTTTGGGTTGTAACATGTTACCATACAACAATTACACTTACACACACTTAAACTTACTTTGCGAACTCAATCCGATATACATGCTACTTGTTATGCTAGATAATACATGCTTTACGCCATTACTATGTTATACCCTCGCTTAACAATTATAGCGCTATAGGAGTAGCACACCACCCGACGGGGGTTTGTTAAGTCAATATACTATACGGTCTCGTCACTTTTGTGGCGAGGGATGCTAAATACTAGTGGACACTTTGGGTTTAGACGTAATGTCATGCATGCTAGTTACCTTGTATACAAATTGCCATGTGGATTCGAGTAAAATGCTTTATACTTATGCTATACTATTTAAACCTTGTGTACTGGCCTTTACTTTTGCATTGAACTTTATTTTAACATGTTACAGGTTAAGGATGATGTTGCTATGAAATGAGGATGCAATGATGCCTAAATACACATTTAGACGTCTTAGGTTTAAAATGTTGTATCAATTTGTTATGTGGTTATGTACTTTTTGTTGAACTTGTTGTTATTTGAGATTTCTATGTAATGTTGACAATTGATGTTTGGAATGAAAATGGTTAATTTAAATAGTGACACAAATAGTGTTATGAAGTCTCTTGCAATCTATTTCGTCTCACTCCGATGTTTCCGCCATCGGTTGGGGTGTGACAATGAGGGTTTGCGAGTGGAGAAGAGAGAAAATGTTATTGCTCATCTGAAAATATGAAAAAAAAAACCTCTTATAGTGTTATTAGGGGTAGCACGGGCTATCCCTCATCCTCGTCTCCGTAGTGTAAAAATACCCCTTAACTCCATTTTCGTAGTGTAAAAATACCCCTCAACTCCGTTTCCGTTATATAAAGGATACCCCTGATCCTAAAAAAAAATTAGGATACCCCTAACTTTTTGGGCTAGTTCCGCCACTGAAAAAAAAAACATTGTTCACCCTATAATTTTTTTAATGTTTTCCGAAAGTGGTTGTGAGTAGATGATGAAGATTGTGGATAGGATGTGAATGCTTTAACAAATGGAAGAAAAATAAAGTTAAGTCGTCACTTAAGTTAAATAAAATAAATGTCGCTAATTATATTAAGCTATCGATTAGCCCATTTGGTTATAAGCTTTGCTGTTATCACAAATAGATTGGTGTTCGATCCCCATGTTCAGTAAGATTTTTGTCGCAGGTCTAAGCAAGGGGGCTAACTTTGTTAAATACCTAGTTTTGACTTTTGAATGCCGAACCATGAATTAAAAAAAAAAAAAAACTATGCAATATATAAGCTTAGATGCGAAACCCTACAAAACTAGTCATAATTAGTTGGAAAAAGAAACACAAAATATATATGTCCAGGCCCGGCCCAAGGGTAAGTCAAACAAGGCTCTTGCTTTGGGCCTCCACACATTATAGGCCCCCATTTTTACATTTTATTTAGAGTAAATTTCTGTTTTCGTCCCTGAGGTTTGTCCATTTTAACTAGTTTCGTCCAAAAATCTAATTTATAACAAATCCAGCCCTAGGGTTTGCATTTCTTAACGTTTTTCATCCCTAAGGTTTGCATTTCTTAACGTTTTTCATCACTAAGGTTTCTATTTCTTAACATTTTTCATCCCTAAGAATTAAATGAAAAAGCACCCTTAGGGATGAAAAGCGTTAAGAAATGCAAACTTCAGGGCTGGATTTGTTATAAATTAGATTTTTGGACGAAACTAGTTAAAATGGACAAACCTCAGGGACGAAAACAGAAATTTACTCTTTCTTTTATTTACGTATTATTGGGTAACTGGATGTTTAAAAGCTTGCTGGATGTTAATTTAGGGGTAAGATCAAATAAAAAGTTTATTTTGCCTAAGTAGGATGAGAATGCCTAAGTATGATGAGAAGTAATCTTAACCATTCATTTTTCAATTCAATGGCTAAGATGAAAGTGTAGGAGAAAAGAGGAGTGCAAGGGTATCTTGGGAAACTCCTATTTATGGACTTTCTCTCTCCACATGCAAGGTGCATGCATATTCCACCCTCAATTTTTAAACGTTCATAATTTTTTTACACGACATTATTTTTTCATAAAAATTTCACCGTAAAATCGAGCGTCTTTTTATATTTAATTTGAGTACCATGTTGCTATATAAAATATGATACTAAAAAAAACCCATTAAAATGTGTTGTATTTCTATGTTGTATAACATTTTTTTGTGCTAGATTTTTATGCTATATTTTTGTGCTAAATTTTTTGTACTGGATTTTTGTCTTAAATTATTTTTCTCAATTTTTTTGTGCTAATTTTTTTGTACTACATTTTTTTGCTAAATTTTTTCATGCTATATTTTTTTGTACTAGGTTTTTTTTGTACTATATTTTTTTGTACTACATTTTTTGTACTAGATTTTTTCTAATAGATTTTTTTGTTGTATTTTTTTTTAAAGAGGTGCCACATGTCATTTTCACTCCTATTTATAAGGGCCAAAATGCCCTTCATTTCTGTTTATTAGGAGTGCCACATGTCATCATCACAATCCTTCTTAAGCTACTTAGGCAAAATTCACTTTTTAGTGGATCTTTCCCCGTTAATTTATATAACAGATTTTTTTATTTCTTTTCATTAGTTGACATAAGTGAAAAGATTAACTAGACCATTATATAATTGTTTAAGCATTTGGTACATGAAGTTTATTTGGTTTCAGCAACATTAGCCTTACTAATAGTCTAATCTTTGTTGGATGTTTATGATAAACAAAAAGGACATTTACAGGATCCTAGAGATGTCTAAACCTTCTGTTATATAAACTTTACTTTAAGCGTTCTTTTTTTCTTTTTACTCGATACCGGTAACGTGTATTGTAACTTCATGTTTATATAAACTTTATTTTAAGCATTTTTTTTCTTTTTACAAGGGCCTCAAATTTTTAGTTTGTTTTGGGCCTCACATTTGATTGAGCCGGCCCTGCATATGTCTTGTATTGTTCTCATAGATATTCCACATATTATTGATTTTAAAAACAAAGCAAATATGTAATATATAAATATATAGACATGCATACATATCTATTTATATTTGACTATAATCTGCCACTAATTTCAAATCTTTGTTGCATTTTTTGACCCGTAAACCATTTAAATGTTGAAAATATAAGTCATGGATGTTGGAAATAGAACTCATGGAATTAATGCGGATATGTTCCAATCATACTTTCATGTAGGGTCACATGAATTTGATGATCATACCCTACCATCATTTATGATATAGCTACTCAAATTCAATTTATCATAAGTTTTCATATATACACACAACTAGGGATCCACCACTTGTGGCCTAATATCAGGAAGGCTTGGGTTCTCTAATGAAAGCTCAAGTTCAATCTTTACTTGTGTTCTTTTGGTGGATTAGGTAATGATGGATAGAGCCTAGTCTCCTTGCAAAGGTGTCGGTTCTATCATGAGCCCACCCGGGTTTTCGTTCCACCGTGTGTTACGTCAAAGATTGTTCAGCTCTTGTGGTGACACAACATCTGTCAAGTGACTGTCGACGGGATGGTTTCCCGATGGAACGCCTAAGTTAAACTCTAAAGCCAACATGAGCCCGATTAAGACAACATAGTCTAACTGAAGTGGGGCAACGAGGCTCTCCAATTTAGGAAGTACAGTAGCCTAATATAAGAAAGTCGTGATTCAAAAAAAAAATATACACTACTAGGGTATAAATATTATTATCTACTAACTTGCTTATCTTTGTTGAATATGCACTAACTTGCTTATCTTTGTTACTTTGTTGAATGACGTATTATAATAAGACTACCCCATAAAACTGTGGGGTATGGGGCTTGGGTTGGGGGAAAACGCCCAAGCCACCACCCCGGGTGGGCTTGGGTTTGAAGCCGGGCGTGGGGCGGACTTGGGTTTGATGTGGCGGCCTCCTATTCGCCTTGGGTTTTAAATTATATATATATATATATATTTTAATAACCTGCCAACCCACGCGGTGCACCCACGCCCCGCCATACCCCACAGACACGTCACTAAGCGGTTGGAGGGCTCGAATTCCACGTGTCAACTCATGCCCCCAACCCAAGCCCCACCATACCCCACGATCTAATTTTATGTTATTAAAATATTTTTATCGTTTATACATATATAACCATGGGTGAAACGATGTTATCACTACCTTTTTAATTGAGAGGTCGGAATATAACTTTTTCTACATATGCTTTCATTCTCATCCGGCATAAAAAATGCTCAATCGATTTACGCTGCTACATACAACCATATTTTATATAGTTGTAACTTGGAAAACAAATACAAAAATTCAACGAGATTGGTTAGTAAAAAGGGACGAGAACCACAATTTGATTTGTACACAACTGCCATGATTATTGGGTAAAAGGTTAAATTCAATGGGTCGTTTTCTCGTATCATTTATGTTTTATATACAACAAATGTGTATTCAATTAATTTCCCAAATATACATTATGAATTATTAATAAAATCTAATGTGGTCGTTTTGACGATTATCATTGACATTTGAAGAGGACGGATATGGAATAAAGATACAAGTTTTATAGTAACTAGGGATTGTGCCCGCGCGCGATGCGGCGCATATGCATTAGGTGATAATTACTGGTATAAACATTAAGAAAACTGAAATAAGAGTACATATAGAGGTAGTAGGTTACATTAGGATTATACTACAATTTTGAGTTTTAAAGTTATGGTCCTTGCTTGCTGCTTTCATAGTTTTGCAGCGTTGTTGATGTCTTCTGTGAAGTGAGATGTCCTGATGCCAAAATATTGTGCTAGAGCCAAAGCATTCGTTGTTCTTGTATGTGTGTTGCAAAAGAGAGCCTTTATGAAGGCGCAAAATCGGCAAGGACCGACAAAAATGTTACTTTCCCCATTGTCCTTTTACTTCTTTGCCTGCTTTCCCGGTGTTTTATCGTCTATGTAATAGTAAAAGGATTTTATAGGTAGTTTTATGCATTTGACTTTTTAAAAAAATGTGGATATATTTGCATATACTTGGCGAATCCGGTGCGCCTCTTTTGGTAGTTGTTGTTTTAGGATCTGGGGTTGCTGGAATTATGGCCAGTGGTATTCCAGCTTTGTTTACGGCCATTGAGTTGTCTTGTTTCATTGAGATGTCTAAAACTGTAGTTTTTCCCTGAGCTTATAAATATCTGCAGGTATAATTTCTGGATCTGTGTGTCCGTCTTTGACTACCATGTTGTAGGAAGATTTATCTAGCATTTGCCCCATTGCTTCGTTGAAGAAAACAGCCTTTGCTTTGTACTTTCATCCTCTATAGTTGTGTTAACACAATACCTAAAGATTGGAGGTCAATTGTTATTTCAGTCATACATTATGTGTTTTTTATATGAGAGTTCAAGGAGACTTACATGAAAGATGGGTTAGGAACATGGCCATCGTCTTCGCATACGAAGCGTGGAATGTCAGCCCTTTGTAAGTGGACTTTGCCTTTGCACTTTGGACATGTAACATAAAACCATTTACGATCTTCAGTGATTTCTGTCACTGTTGCCTTGCAGGTAAACTTGGTTCGCTGTATTTGGTCAATCCATGTGTTTCAATATAGTACGTTACAGACAATTTATTTACCAATAGCATAAAGTAAAAGGAGAGTAAGTTGTACCGTTGTATCTTGCTTGTACTTGGCTTTGATTTCGGCTATTGGAAGTACTGGTTTCTTTTGTCCAACTGTTTCTGATCTTTCCAATTTGCTAAATCTATAATTGTGAGTTTACCATTTAATATTAATTGTTTGAGGTAAAGCATGCATATGAAAAATTGAAAACTATATATTGCTATGAAATGGTTATGGACTTCTTTGATTTTTGATGTATTAGCTGATAATTGAAAATGAGGACATCATTAGTGTTTCTATATTTGAAGCACCTTGGATGAAATTATGTTGTTAAGACGCAAATACTTACTTGTAAATGTAGCTTTGTAGTTCTGGAATGGGTGGGTTTAGAACTGCCGTTGTTGCATCGGTAGATTCTAACGGGAGATTTTCTTATAAAAGGACAAGTTTGTTGTTAATACATACATGAAATTTCTATAATAAAGGAGGTGAGGTGTAATGGTTTGCAACTTACCCTGGAACACTGTTACGATGGTTGCTGTAACTGCGAGCAGCTGGCCCAATGCATTTTCTTTTTCATACGGAAACATCGTTTGCGCCCAGAAAGTGATCTCAATTTCATTCATCCTGTTCCGGTAAGTATGTGATAAAAGAAAATAGAGCATATTATTTGTAATTAAGTCTAATATGAAAATGTTATGTTTTAGTTATGAGAACTACTAACCATTCATCTTGGATTTTAACCTTCTTGATAATCTTGCCTGCCCTTCTTAACGGAGGAGATACCGTTTCCACACGTCCTATGTAATCTGTATAAATGTTTGTTATGAGACGTTAAGATATTATTCATTTATTTGTAAAACTGAAATCTGGCAGAGAAAAAAACCTATATTTAACTTAATAAATTCTTTTATTCTTTGTTTATTACAATTATTTCTAGGGTTCTTGAAAATTTGATGCTTTGCAACATTGATAGCCTTATTAAAGAAAGTTAGTATCATTTTGCCAAAAGAAAATGGAACAAAAAAATAATCAAAGGAGGAGACGAAATTCTTTTCATGAATTTATAGATACAATGGCCCACATCCTGAACGTCCTCTACGGGTTAACCGAATGACCCGTACCGAAACTCGAATATCTCTGTTTATTATTCGGTTTAGGGTCGGATCGGGTCGGTTTCTGAAAAATGCTCAGCCCCTGTATCTATTTATTTAATAGGCGTGTTTGTTGCAAAAAAAAAACATCAAAGTAATCCATTGCCAGCAAGTTTTATTCTTGTATAAACAACCTCATCTATCCCAATTTTTCAACACTTGAAACGACCCAAATTTCTGTTTGAAGTGACATCTCAGGTACATACTATTCAGTTGACTAATGATAAGAAACTAAGGCCCAATTTTTATTTTTGTTTCATCACGAATTCAAATGCCTAGTTTTGCTCTGATGCTTACAAAAGACAAAAGCGTTGTTACTACCTGTTAATGGTTTTGGATTTGCCTTTCGACTTGCAAGCGTATCATAAGTTGCAAAATTGTAATAGTAAGTTGGTATGTTGTCGTCGTGAAGCGGTTCAAAAATTGCTGTAGCCCAAGCCTTAGAGTTGCATCATGTGGGATGACCTTCATGTATTCTCGAGATTTTATTGCAATGTATTCACTTACCTTGTAGCATGAGCCAATTTTTAACTTTGAATCAAAATCAGCCTCTTTCTTTGGGTTGGCAGTTGCCTCTATTGCAGCTCCATGTGGGTAGTTCATAGTTAAACTAAATTATGTGTTATAAATGGTCATAATGGTATATATATATATATATATATATATCTTTATTTAACATACATGTTTGTCTACAAAAAGGTAGCAAAAATCTTGATCCGTTGTTTGTGATTTCAGATAATCCATCGTCTGCGTTTTCCACTTCTTGATGACTCTTATGTGTAGTGGAAGGGGCACTTGATTGGGTTTAACATCAACAATTTGCTGCATCATTTATGTCCTGAGGAATATAGCACGTAAGTAACAGTGGTTTTTATATTGAGTCATTATACGGGAAGGTAAGCAAGATGGGAAAAAAAAGAACATACTTTTGGTATAGGTTCCAAAGGGAGAAGATGTCAAATATGTTCCTGTTGGGAAAAAAAGGAAGTTAGTGCAAATAAATCAGTTAGTGAATGGAAAAGTAAAATGCATCAACAAATGGTTATGCAGTTGGGAAATTATTAAGTGATAAAAGGGTATCTAATACATAGTTCTTTAGATATTACGCTTACTGTAAGATTAGTATGTTGCTTGTTATCTTTAGAACCGCCTATTGGTCACTGGTCAAGTCTAGTAAGATATCTAGGTATATAAAAAAGAAAGAGCTGACGATATTGTTATGAATTAGCGAGCATAATAATCTAGGGTAGCTAGAAAATAGGCATATTATTATTAAACAATATAAAGTGTAGTCTATTACGCCGTCTTTGAGAAATGGCTTAACCTTGTAATGATCATTGATGTGTGCAAAATGCAACATATAAATTACATCAATTGTGGCATAAAACTAACCCTTTTTTTAGTACTAATGTTGGAAAAGGTGTGCTTTTGTCTTCCTTTTGTATTTTCAGGATTAAAAGAGCTCAAATTAACAAAAGAAGCAAAAAGACAGGAAAATCCAACATAAATACAAGAAAAGGAACAAACGTGACATGCCCGACCCCACGACAGCATCTTCCCAAGCAAAACAAGAAGACATAAGACTGAACACGCCCCGTGCTCAGCCAGCACGGGGGCGTGCCCAAGTGTCAGCAGAAAAGACAAAGTGGTAGAAGTTTCTATTGCCCACCACGGGGCCGTGCTCAGCGGACACGGGGCCGTGGTCAACTATATGATTCGCAAAATCCAGGCAAATCTTCATAGTACAAAGATTCTTCTGCACACGGGGTCGTGCTCAGCAGACATGGGGGCGTGGTCAACTAATACAGACAAGCTGCATTAAATGAAGAAAGAAAGGATGTGGACACGGGGCCGTGCCCAAGCTTCTGTTCAGCCTATAAATAGGAGTGCTTGGCTCAAGCTCAAACCATCCCTTGGCACACCACCTCTCTCACACTTCACCCACCACCCACCACCACCATAACACCATCATCCATTGTCCATCATAGAGTGTGTGAGTCGTCTCGGGATCCAAGATTGATCGTAAGAGTTCTTGACAATCAAGGCCATGTTTGCCTAAGTCTCTTACATCACTTGGTTAAGACAAGTGTCTAGTGTAATACTTTTTATTTTCAATCTTTTCGCACTTTTTACTTGGTTTTGTATTAATGACTTTAATAACTAGTTTCTTATGTTGAAGGTGATTCTTCCTTATCGTTTGTCCGTGGTGTCTTGACATTATTTTACTGTCTATATAAAATAAAAGATTTTCACCATTCATATCTCCACGGTCTATATGGAGGTATGTTGGCTACCTGGTCAGGGGTTAAGGGAACGGTTTGGTAAGAGTCTTGTCGTTGTTCAGCGTTTAGAGATCCTGCAAGGGACCTGGGTCAAATTTAGTAGGACCTCCTTCAATACTTAACGGTATTGGATGGCGGGGGTCCAAACTCTTTGATCCCCTCATAAGTTAAACTACTATTAATACTATAACCCGGCTACTTAGGACTGTATCCCTGCTGACTCAGACTACTTAGTCGAGGGTAACGTCACCTTCAAAAGAGGGGCCTACCATAATTTGCATTAATAACTTAATTAATTATCTTTCAATAATCCGACCCTTTAGGATTGTATCCTTGCTGACTCAAACTACTGGGTTGAGGGTAACGTCACCTCCAAAAGAGGGGCCTACTACAATAACTAAGATAATCTCTTAAACAAGTGCAAAAGTGCGGAAATAATCAAAGGTTACACTATACACGAGTCGGAACCAAGTGATTCATCTTGTCTATCTGTTTTTACTTTTATTTTTATTTTCAGCATTTTAGTTAGTTTTTATTTTTCTTAGTTTAAAACATTTTTCTAAACTTTTTGATTTGATTAGACGTTGAGGATAAACCGGTACTAAAAGCTCTTGTGTCCTTGGACGACCTCGGTATCTTACCAACACTATACTACGCTCACGATGGGTGCACTTGCCCATATGTGTGTTTAGTGTTAGTAAATATCGTGTTTTATAAATTTAAAACTTGACTAAAAAAGTGTTAAAAAGGGCTTAATATATACATTAAAAACTAACGACACTTCACACGCATCAAGTTTTTGGTGCCGTTGCCGGGGACACAAGGATTTTAAGAAAGTTAGGAATCAGCGGCCTAATCCTTTTTCTTATTTTTCATTTTTTTTAGGATTTTTCTTAATTTTTCAGCTTCTGCAGAACTCAGCACGGGCCGTGCCCGCTGAACACGCCCCGTGCCCAATCATTGGAACTGGCAATCCTGTTTTAAGTCAGACAGTAAGCTGAACACGGGACGGCCCACTCAACACGCCCCGTGCCCAAGATTCAGTTACTGAAAACAGAATCGTAAGATCCCGACGGTTGGTAATTTCTGACACGAACATGAGTGATACTGATACTTTTTACTTTCGGCACTCTTATGGTGCGTGGTGTCAATTATGTGGTGGTACCCATGAGGAATTAGAATGTTATTTTCTAAATTATAAGCCCCACTATATAGACACATCGTCTCCTTGTAACCTTAAGAGGGGCGAAAGTAAAAATAATCCCTATCGCTCCCTCGAATGCTCCCAACCAGATTTTCTAGGAGAAATGCTTCTTGATGAACTTTTTCAATTAGAAAACCTAATTCTTAATTAGTTAAAAGAACTTAGGATAGATTTCAATAATTTATCTCAAAATGATAACCAAGAAGAAGTGTTGGAATCACATTCAAACAACTTCGTTGTTTCCGACGATACTTCTAACTCTAGTGAGGACTTGAGCGATAGTCGTCCCTGTGTCGATTGTGCCATGAAGGACTCCCCATCGACTTCGTTCGATGCATACATAGACCTGAGCGATTCGACATACACCTTCTTTAACGAGAGCCCGGAAAAGGGTTGGACTTGTCCACCTACATATAGCATAGGAATCACCCTCACCGACAACCTCTTGCATTCTCGTCTTAATCTAGATCAACTAAGGTATCTTAGGCACTTTGGGGTTGTTCCATCCAGTAAGGAACCGCCCGATCCGGAAAAGTTTCTTAAAAATAGACACACTTCATAAATCAGCCTTCCGACACGGGGCCGTGCCCAGGTCAACACGCCCCCGTGTCCACCAAAAGATTCCCTTCTGACTTTTGTCAGAATACGGACAAAACGTGTCAGGATCTTGCCTGCACACGGGGCCGTGTCCAGCCGACACGGGGCCGTGTCCAGCATGCTGTCGTTTTCTATAAATGCAGCCAAGAATCCTGCACATTTGGACCATCCAGGGACAGAGATTTGAAAGGATTTTCTAACTTACCATCCTAGGTATGTTCTAAAAGAAGGTTCTAACAAACATCTTGTCCTTTCCTCTTTTATCCATTACCTTCTTCTTCACCTTTCTTGCAACAACACCTCCATTGAAGCTTGATTTCAAGCTTCATTGTGATGATTGTTGAGTTTTTGTTCAAGGAATCTTATTAAAATAAGTTACACAACATTTTTTAAGTTATTTTTATTCAAAAATGCTTCATAAGTTGGGAAAATAATTTGAAACTCCAAGATTCCTTGTTCTAAAAAACTGCATAAAGTTGAACACGGGGTCGTGCTCATTAAGCACGGGGCCGTGTCCGTGGTACTGTTTCATTAAAACGAACTATTTGTAGTTTGTTTTCATAGAATGTCTAGCCAAAATAGTGGAACCTCTTCTGCGCACTCCAGAAACAGTCAAAGGGAAAGGAGGCCATCGATTGAAGCAACTCTCGTAAGATACGTGATGGCGCTACGTGAAGCCCTTGACGAGATGACTTCGGTAGAGGAGGTCCTCATAGACCGTATAAATTATCTTTCAGTGGGGTTGGAAACCAGTTTTCAAGAAATAAACCTCTTGCACCAGAGGTTAAACATTCTTGTAACACCTCCCATGGAACCAATCCTCCCTCAAGAGGATTGGAACCTAGCACTTGGAATCCACAATCCTACCGGTTGGGACGACATTCCAGCGGAACCTCCTCTTGAAGAACTTCAAGAAGTCCCAATGGAAGTTGCACCTCCTCAAACCAATGCCAATGAGCCCGCTTTTCTTCTCCCTAGGGAGATCGAAGAATGGCTCGCCGGCGTGTGAGAAACCCATGCCCGGAAAAAGAAGTTTTTCAAGCCACATTTAACGGAGAGGTTTACCTTTTCGGAAATTTTGCTGATAGAATAAGTAGTAGGCTAGAACTTCTTGGTTTAGATTTCTTGTGTTTCTTTGACCTAACTATCAGTATTTTAATTTTTAGGACTTTTATGTAATTCTCTATGACTTAATGAATGATGGTTTTAGTAAATTTGGTGTTTGGATGGTGTTGAAATGAATAAAACACACTTGAGATGGCAAAAGGATACAAGGGAAACTTGAACCAGCACCCCATGCAGGAAAACAGGACCATCCGGCAAAATTTTTTCGCTTACAGTAAGTTCGGCACGAGCCGTGTCCACCCAACACGGCCCCGTGCTGCACAGTCTGCAGAAATACCCAGTTCAGGTAAACTGGACACGGGCCGTGTTCACCCAACACGCCCCCGTGTCCAGGCTTCTGTTTCTCTTGATTTAATTTTGTTACTGGCACTTGAACACGGGGCCGTGCCTGGACACCACGGGGCTGTGTTCAGCGCCCAGTAACACAAATTTTTTTTTTTGCTTTTCACACCTTTTTACATATTCAATCAACCTAAAAACTTATTTTTGGGACACATTGAGGAAAATGTGCAATTTAAGTGTGGGGGGATACTAAAACCTTGAATCTTGCAAGTCCTAAATACAAGCCTTACACCAAACTCTATTGGAACCGCTAATCACCCCAAAAAAATTTTTCAAAAATTTTCATTTTTTTTACTTGTCTAGGTTTAACTTGGGAATTTCAAGTTCTAAAAAGGTTATATTTTTACAAATTTACAACCGATAGCGTCGTGATAAAAAGAACCAACATAAGAAAATTATGAAAAGGCATGACAAGCTTAGTTAAAATTTGATTATATATACTTGATCACATAAAAAAAAACTCATTCCCACAAAAGTGAGTTTTGAGCCTTTATTGAGCATACAATTACATATCATTAAACTAAATGCTCATTTTTCGTTTCTTGTGTGAATAGCCGCTTGGTTCTTACGACTCTAGAACTTGCCATGACGATACATTCCCGGTCCTTACCAACTTAAACCCGAGTAAGTAAATGATGGAGGCATTAGGACTAACCCTTTTTATTTCTACACCATTATTTTTTTTTACCACCTACCCAAAATCCCCCTAGTTAGCCCCTTTGAGCCTAAACCTTTTCATTTCATAACCCAAACCAAACACCCTTTCACCCACCAAAACCTTTTTCATTTTTAACCCTTTATTTTAGTAACTAGCTCGGTTTTTCGTATGACTTTTCAAAAAAAAAAATGTTGATTATGAAGCAAAAGAAAATAAACAAACAAGTTCATAAAAAATAACTTTGTTTGAATAATAGCTTCATCAAAATAAAAGTTACAAAAATAAAAAGTCTTACGAAAACCGACGCTTGTTACGCTTTTCGCCCTTTTTCTACTAACCACTAACCCAACCACCTACCTTTAACCCAAGCCTAACCCTTCACCCAAAAAGTCCTCTTGATATTTACAAAGGTATATAAGTTAAAAAGGAGGAGGATTGATTGCTTGGCAAGCCTATGGTAGGAGTAAGTTCCATGCCGCTCTCGAGTGATCCACAAAAATACATTTTCGGTCGAGTGTTGAGTGATCCCCGTGAGGTATGTGAACTTGTATATAAATAGAATTTTAAAGAGGCATGTTATGCCCTAATAAGTAATTTATCTTATGAAAAGTTTTAAATAAATCATGACGAATAGGATTGTAAATAAATAAAAATAAAACTAAATAAAGAATCTTGGAAATCCCGACACTCTATGACAAGCCCAAAAACCTTCTTCTCTACCCATTCCATTTGGGAGTGTAAAGCCACATTATAAAGAGTTTTGCTTGAGGACAAGCAAAGATTCAAGTGTGGGGGTATTTGATGTGTGCAAAATGCAACATATAAATTACATCAATTGTGGCATAAAACTAACCCTTTTTAGTACTAATGTTGGAAAAAGTGTGCTTTTGTCTTCCTTTTGTATTTTCAGGATTAAATGAGCTCAAATTAACAAAAGAAGCAAAAAGACAGCAAAATCCAACATAAATACAAGAAAAGGAACAAACGTGACATGCCCGACCCCACGACAGCATCTTCCCAAGCAAAACAAGAAGACATAAGACTGAACACGCCCCGTGCTCAGCCAGCACGGGGGCGTGCCCAAGTGTCAGCAGAAAAGACAAAGTGGTAGAAGCTTCTATTGCCCACCACGGGGCCGTGCTCAGCGGACACAAGGCCGTGGTCAACTATAAGATTCGCAGAATCCAGGCAAATCTTCATAGTACAAAGATTCTTCTGCACACGGGGTCGTGCTAAGCAGACATGGGGGCGTGGTCAACTAATACAGACAAGCTGCATTAAATGAAGAAAGAGAGGATGTGGACACGGGGCCGTGCCCGAGCTTTTGTTCAGCCTATAAATAGGAGTGCTTGGCTCAAGCTCAAACCATCCCTTGGCACACCACCTCTCTCACACTTCACCCACCACCCACCACCCACCATAACACCATAACACCATCATCCATTGTCCATCATAGAGTGTGTGAGTCGTCTAGGGATCCAAGATTGATCGTAAGAATTCTTGACAATCAAGGCCATGTTTGCCTAAGTCTCTTACATCATTTGGTGAAGAAAAGTGTTTAGTGTAATACTTTTTATTTTCAATCTTTTCGCACTTTTTACTTGGTTTTGTATTAATGACTTTAATAACTAGTTTCTTATGTTGAAGGTGATTCTTCCTTATCCTTTGTCCGTGGTGTCTTGACATTATTTTACTGTCTATATAAAATAAAAGATTTTCACCATTCATATCTCCACGGTCTATATGGAGGTATGTTGGCTACCTGGTCGGGGGTTAAGGGAACGGTTTGGTAAGAGTCTTGCCGTTGTTCAGCGTTTAGAGATCCTGCAAGGGACCTGGGTCAAATTTAGTAGGACCTCCTTCAATACTTAACGGTATTGGATGTCGGGGGTCCAAACTCTTTGATCCCCTTATAAGTTAAACTACTATTAATACTATAACCCGGCTACTTAGGACTGTATCCCTGCTGACTCAGACTACTTAGTCGAGGGTAACGTCACCTTCAATAGAGGGGCCTACCATAATTTGCATTAATAACTTAATTAATTATCTTTCAATAATCCGACCCTTTAGGATTGTATCCTTGCTGACTCAAACTACTGGGTTGAGGGTAACGTCACCTCCAAAAGAGGGGCCTACTACAATAACTAAGATAATCTCTTAAACAAGTGCAAAAGTGCGGAAATAATCAAAGGTTACACTATACACGAGTCGGAACCAAGTGATTCATCTTGTCTATCTATTTTTACTTTTATTTTTATTTTCAGCATTTTAGTTAGTTTTTATTTTTCTTAGTTTAAAACATTTTTCTAAACTTTTTGATTTGATTAGACGTTGAGGATAAACCGGTACTAAAAGCTCTTGTGTCCTTGGACGACCTCGGTATCTTACCAACACTATACTACGCTCACGATGGGTGCACTTGCCCATATGTGTGTTTAGTGTTAGTAAATATCGTGTTTTATAAATTTAAAACTTGACTAAAAAAGTGTTAAAAAGGGCTTAATATATACATTAAAAACTAACGACACTTCACACGCATCAATTATACAGGTTTCCTAGTTATTGGCCAAAGCGTCATCTATTTCCTTTAAAAAGTCTGAGTAAACTATATTTTTCGTAAAATTTTGTGGCGCATTAGCATTTGGAACACATAAAATTTTCAGTGATTGCGGAGATGTGGCACGTGAAAGTGACACATAGAGTTGACCATGTCCAAACACTGGTTCAGGAAGATAGATACCAATTTTGTTTAGTGATTGATCTTGACTTTTGTTTATCGTCATTGCATAACAAAGTTTTAGTGGAAATTGTTTTCTTTTGAAAGTGAAAGGAAGTTGTTCATCTAAGCGAGTCAACGTGATTCGAGGTATATAGACATGTCGTCCTATTGCTGTACCGGTCATAATTTGTGCCTCAATGACCCTGGACAATAGTTGAGTGACGATCATCCTTGTGCCATTGCAAAGTCCAGATGTTTGATTGATGTTACGAATAAGTATTACTG